>CM074961.1:9975906-9988167 GCA_037577455.1 Pangasius macronema
CCAAAATTGTAAATAAAGCTGGAAAAGTTATTTGGAATCGGGTTTGATTTCAGGCTGTATGACAAATAAAGTAACTACTTCAAAGGGGTATGATGATTTTCTATAAGCACTGTATATATATTATGCACTTCAGTAAAAAAAAAAACCTTATAAACAGCAACATATCCTGAGGATACACTATATGTACAGTGGCTTCTTCAAGGTACACTGAAGCATGGAAAATAAGCTGCCATTTGAAAAGAATATAAGAACAGTAATTATGCTCTTTGATAGGAGAAGGCTGAATATAAAGGCTGCAGAGCTCACTAATTATACACTGCTTTATTCACTTACATTCTCGTTGGAATAAAAGCACAGAAATGGAAATGGATCTTTTTCTCTCTCTGTCACTCACTTTTCTGCTATTTGATAGAAGCTCTTTCTCTGAGAATACAGGTAAATGATATACAATGTATGTAATACAGACGATTATGTTGTGCCTGTCAGTTATACTCTATACCCTGATTACTCCTGATTGGCTAACACTGGCTCTACTTCAATCCTAGAACTCACTACTTCTTAAAAGCTACACTGTTCCAGGCTCAGAACTATTAACAACTCACATATGAGTCAGCCTGTGTCAAAGCATCACATTCATACCCTGTGTACAGCAAATAAATTGCATTAAAACATTTTGCACTGAATAACAAGGGCACATTAACATGTACACATTTAAACCATTTGCTCCTAATTTGCTTAATGTATAATGGTCTGCACTTCATTTTTAACAGTTTTACTCCATTATCTGAGTGTTAATAGTACATTTCCACTGTGAACACATTACTCAGGTTAAAAGTATGCCATTTGAGATGCATCTATATATATTTGACTCATTTTATAAAGCACTTCCATGCTGCCTTTTATTTCATACCTTGAGGGCTTGAGGAAAGGATGTAACAAAACACAACTGCAAAATAGACAGCCTAGATCACAGAAGTGTCACTTTAAAAAGACACCACTTTAACAATAAAAGTTGCACAGCTTTGGAAACAGAGTTCAAGGGTTCTTTGGATAATGAAGAGTTCTTAGCTTCCTGATAGATCCTTCTTGAATCCAACTCTTATCTAAATTGAACCTTTAAGGATTTCCATAGATAACGCTAACAGGTTCTAGATTTTTTTTTTTATAAATAACTACTATTTATTTATTTAATCATTTTATTTAATGCAATTTTATGCATTTGTTTGTGGAAGTGGAAAATACAGTAATCTTATGGCACTACAATGAAAAAAGAATTGCTCTTAAGAAGCATCTGTGAAGCATCCTCTTTCTTTAATTCCTCTTAGCACATTTATATATTTAATAGATCTTTAATGATGGCTGTCTTTAATAGATGTCCAGGTCACTGGCTAGGATTGAGAAGTGAAGGGTACTTTTATTAAAATATGCAGAGTCACCCACAGAATTTAAGTCCTGGTTACTGTGTTAAGCTCTTTGCCACCAGATGCCACGGCAGAGCTTTACCCACAATCCTCCTCGTTATTTCCACTGCCAAGCAAACATGCTGAATTTGGTTACCCTTTTTGCTAAGGTACTATGCAAGCAGATCCAGGACATATGAGTGGAGCTAAAAATAATGCAGACCATCAATTAATCTATGCAGTTGCACCGACATGCTGAATAACGTCTCTTGCAAAACTGCTTTTGTACAGCTGCAAAAATCTTCAGCAGTAGGTTAGCATAGTGTCTGTTTCTCTGTACTATATACTGTTTAGTCATTCTGATTCATTTTTATTTAATTACTCACAGTAACATTTTCATAGTTTCATGTAGCCTAATTCAATATAATGAAACTGAACGCCCTACCTAGTGTCCTAATGAATAGTGTAGAAAGACATTTGAAATTTGTGTGTGTGTGTGTGTGTGTGTGTGTGTGTGTGTGTGTGTGTGTGTGTGTGTGGTTTGGGAGTGTGGGCAACCATTAAGTGCAAGTTTGCTCTTCTTTTATTTTCCTCTTCTCTTGTTTATTCGTTAATTTGCAAGTTGCCATTAAAACAAACTTGCTGTGTTTACTTTCGCTCTAGAAGAGCACCACCACAACAATTAACCTTTAATTGCAGTTTCATTTTAAAATTGTTAAGTTGAATTTTGAGTACTATTTTACTACTCATGTATATCAAGTTATCACCCAATAACCTCCAGGGAAACTCCTCCTACATTCACAGGTAGATTTATGTGATGGGAAAACCTAGTCCTGAGCTTGCATTTGTTGTCAAGCTGTGGCATGCGCTGTTCAGTGGAGAAGAGCTATTTGTGTATATCGACCTTGTTCTTGTGTTTACGATAATGGATTGTTGGCCTGCGATTACTCTCCTGATGTTTTCAACATATCTGCGTATGTAGAGGGCAGCTAATGGAAAACTCCCATAACATGTAAATGCTATTCACACAGCCAGCTACACTGCCAGGTTCTTCACTTTACATTTGTTGCTGATAGTAGTGACTAACAGAGGACAAAAAAAAAAAAAACAGGGCTAGAGCTGCCTGGCAAGGCAGCACTAAGAGCCATAGCAGTATATAATAACTTATTGGTTAGAGTGTCCTTAGTATTCTAAGAAAGGCTTGCTGATGGACATTTAAAGCTACAGTGAATAAGATTTTATGTTAAAGTTAAAATAAACAAAAATACGATTAATGAATCATGGAAGAAAGAAAATACTCTATAATCTGTTCCTGAGCTACAATGAGTCACTCTGACAATCCTGCAATAGTAATTCACACTCAGTGCTGTGTCAGTGGTGTCAGTCAGGATTGGTGGAAAATTTGTATGCAATGTTGTGCATCTGTTAAGATACTTCAGACATCATCATGCACCCAGCTGAGAGTCCAACTACATGGTGACTGGCAGGAGTCACAGCCAATCAAGAGAGAGAGAGAGAGAGAGAGAGAGAGAGAGAGAGAGAGAGAGAGAGCATATGATATTGTGAAGAAACTAAACTAAATCCAAAGGAGTGAGAGAGTGAAAGAGTCTGATATTATACTACAAGATAAAAATGAATTCAGGGTTGATGGAGTTTTTGGCTTTTATCTTGTTGTTTTGTAATTTAGTGGAAAGCTAGTGAATGATAGTCAGCCACTTTGTTCTTGTTGGGACGTTTGTATCCTTAGCCAGTTGTTTTAGGTAGTTGGCTGGTGGCTAACCAATGTGCAATTGATGAGCTATATCTATTTTTGCATTTCAAACTCAGTCAAAATGGTGAGCATGTTGATAGATACTTCTTTTCACTCTTGATGTTGGTACATTTTTGTTTTATATAATGTGCTACTATAGGAGGGCTAGTGTGTTTGACTGTACTTTATTCATTTAAACTCATTTATATCAGGTGAAAGTGAGTCATTCATGGCTTCTTCTCCCTTTCTTGCATGTACTATGTCAGCAGACCTTGAAATTGCTTGTTTATATATATGATTATATATTATATTATATTATATAATATACGTCAGTAGTTTTCCCTGTATAAATGAACACATCTACAGTACACTGGGAAAAAAAACACTGACAAAGGATGAATTTAGCATGGTGTAAATTAAAGAAATAGTCTGTCTGAAAAAGTACTTTACACAAGTACTTTACCCTTATCTCAGTCAATAAGGCAAGATAGGTTTGCTGTCTGAAATGTGCTGTAGTTTAATTTTGCATCAGATCTACAAGGCTAAAAAGTAAGAGATTTGCATATTGCATAGATAAAAACAGTACTAGCAGACCCCTTGAGTCTAGAGAAGCTGTACCTGTGACTCACACTTTTATACTTTTAATGTGTTTACACTTGTGAGATATAGTACAATATTAAAACTTGGGTGGTGTCCTAAAACCTAAAAAAAAATAATGTGGACCGCTGGGCCTTTTTTGCACTAAGTGGCCTGTTCTACAAAGTGGAAACGAGGAGCCAACAGAGGGCACTGTAGGCTGTATTTCACTGAAAGGCAATGCAAATGAGGGACAACATTTTTAAATCTTTTTTTTTTTTTTTACATTTTAATTTTTTTAAAAGTTTTGTATTTGAGTGAGTGAGTGAGTGAAGTGAAGTGACTTGTGGCCAAGTGTGGTGACCCATACTCGGAATTTGTGCTCTGCATTTAACCCNTCTCACCTCAGTCGTGGTATTGAGGGTGGCAGAGAGCGCTGGTCATTCACTCCCCCACCTACAATCCCTGACGGACCTGAGACTCGAACCTGCGACCTTCAGGTTCACCTTCCCTGTGCATTGTGGTTCAATATCTTGAGGCAACAAGTGGTAGAATTCGTGTTTTATTTGAGAGAGTACAGCCTTAAAAATGTGTATATACTATATACCATGCACAATGTACTACACACTCAAGTACATAGTGTATTGTATATAGTGTATAGTGCATAGTGTGCCATTTGAGAAACAGGTCTGCTTTCTCAGCAAGTAGCATGGTGTCACTATGTCTAGTCATTAGGAGATGTGGCTTTTATATTTCTGAAGTTTGAAGAGGTAATTATACATTAGAAATGATAAGCTGGGGTTTACAAATTGCTATCTGGGGAGCCTGGGAAAAGCAGATTATGTATCAGGGCTATTAGTTTTTCATTCACAGACACCCGGTGGACAAACACTTTCTGTAGGCTGTTGATATAATTTTTTTCTTTTTTTTACATCACTCATTCAACAACCTGAGAACAAAAAAACTCAACACGCTCCAATTGGTTCTCATATGTCTTACTGGAGCAAAGTATCTTGATACTGTGGCATCAGACTATAGCTACATAAACTCACCCTCTCAGAGATTCAAATACTTGCTTATTTTCCATAGTCTGTATTAATGCACTTTGTCTTTTCACCCTACTTAATTGGGCCTCTAGGCAAGCATTACACGGGACTGGGTAAGCACCATGAGCTTTTACTTGTCTGGTATATACAATAGCTATCAAATTTCTGATTTGTCCACGCCTAGATAAGAGTTGAAAATACAGAAGCTCCTGCTGCTTGTTGCTTGTGCACATTTGCCTTGTGGCAAAATTAAATAAGCAAGCTTTGTGTAATATGTTCAGCCTAATTTAGGACATGAAATTGTGTAAAATGTGTGTAAAAACTGTAAAACGTTCTCAAAGATGGCTTGATGGTTTGTGAATTTCTGTATTAAGGTTACGTTTAAGGCATCAAATTGGCTCAATATCACTATCAGTCTTCTAACAGTGTAGCCAATAACTTTTGAAATTTAATTTTGAAATATGACAGCAGGCATATGTAGGCGATGGGGAAAATTATACTCTAATTCACTTTGAAATATTGCTTTCTTTTAGCTTGTGTGTTTATGAGGACCTTTTTCATTCTGGTATGTGCAGTAACTACTGTTGGAAATACAGTAAATGCGACAAAGCAGATTTATTTGGAGATTTATTTGACTTTAAATGTTGCTCATGATTTTGTGGCTACCTGTATGAAAGACGAATGAAGTGGAAATTTTTTTCTGAACAGGTTGTAGGTTGTATAATAGCTGGGTATGTGAACTGACCAAGGAAACTCATTATCAGGGCTGGGAGATCTCAGAGAGCAGATGGACAGGAGAAGGTTATTGATGTTGTTTCCCACAGAAGTAATGAATATTGCCTGTAAGCAATCTCACATCTGTCCACAGTTAACTTACAGCAAGGGGATTGCACAGAATGGTGCCATTTTTCCTCAATTAATTGGCCAGTTAATTAAATCACTGCAGTAATGAGTGCAGGGAAGACAGAGAAGAGGGAAGAGAATACATTTTATTATATTGGACACTTTAATTGGATTTCCCTGCAGGTTGAATGATGCAGAATACAATACATTGTTATTTTATTTTATCATTACATCGTCATTGATTCAACTGGATTTGAGCATTCTGTGTGTTTGGAAGCTGAGCTCCTATCAGTCTGACTTTATGCCTGTTATTAGTCTCCATCAGTCCTCAGGTAACAGCTAAGGGGCACGTGTAATTGACAGCTACAAATGAGCCAGCTTAAGATATGACAGCAAACATAATGCTGGTTCCTTTTCTTTGGAAAATCAATAACACTCCCTCGAGACAGAGAAAAGGGAACAGAAAATCCATTCAGCGAGGGTTTCTGTTGTCTTCTTAAGCCCACACACTCAGCATACACTGGAGAGAATTAAAGAAACATCAAGTGTCATTTAACAGTTATATAATACGCTGACAGCTTGGTCACTTTGTATGGGTGTAGGGCTCAATGTAGTGCTCACCCTGCTAATGGTCCATAAATTGTTCTGTGGAAATCGGAGAGTTTGATCAGTTACATGCACTCCAGAGTTCCAGTCCCAGTGGGATGATCTAATGCTTCTCTCTATCTCACTTTCTGCTATTGGTGTCTTCTTATCTCATATGGCACATCCCTCATTTGATCTCTGAAGATCTCCTCGAATTTCTGCTTCCATACCTCAGCCATTATGGACCCTCTCCTGACTCAACTGACAACATGCACAGTGGTACAAATTCTGCTGCTGTTCTGCTTAGGAAGATTAGTTTCAGTGAGCTATGCGTGTGTATGTTTGTGTCTTTCTTTGTGCCATTGCTCGACTGGATTGCTGTATGCTCTGTCAAGCTGAGGTGAAGAAGGCTTAGTCATGCATGCAGGTGGGAGCATTCGTTTTCTGCGGCTCCCTTGTGCTCTCTTATTTAGAGGCATGAGACGACCGCTTAACTGGTGCATCGGTGACAGTCTCAATCCCCAGAGCAGTCCTCCATCATATCAGTCAAAGAGAGGAAGAAGCTTCCAGGATGTGGACTTTAAAAAATGTACCATCAGTCAGTTTTGGATGAAAATACCAGCTTTTTTATTATTTTCCACTCTCTCTCCCTCTCTCTCTTTCTGTCTATCTTACCCGCACTCACTCTCTTTAGTGTATCTGAGGGTAAGAGATGAAAAGAGATTCTATTTATTGGAAATAACAGCTCTTCTTTTACTGACAGGATAAACTCAGTTCAAGTGAGAATGCCAGCTAGGTAGGGATTACTAACTGGTGATCATAAGGAGTGCTGGGAGTTGCTAAGAACACATCTTAGGAACTGAATATGTGATTGTGTTTATAGTTGAATCTACATGGTGTGATTGAGTCAGTGGGACTATACCCGAGCTAGTGCACGTGAATAAGTGAATCAATAACAGTGTATTTACAGTATGTTGTATGCACCTGTGTGTGTCTGTGTGTATTGAGTCAGAGGTGTGCATGTACTTTCTATGCATTATATAGAGAGGTCAGGATCCTGTCTGCTTAGAACTGGAGAGGAAATAAGATCTCTATATATACCTGCTCTGCTTCTAATAGGATCTCTTGTGCTCAAATGTACGGAACGTTAGCTACATGATGGATTACATTAATGTGTAACGTTAGTTACATTATAAATTTGTACTTTCATTTTCTGTAACCACATTATCCTGGTCACTGTCGCAATGGATCTGCAGCCTATCCCAGGAAGACAAGGCACAAGACAAGAACATTATAAACATCCTCTGATATACACATGTGAACTTCACCTAGAGTAACTAAAGTTCAGGAGTTTGGAGCTGTGAGGCATCAACACTGCCTGCTGCATCACCCTATTTCACCTCTAATACACAGTCTACACATGTATATTGTTTATATTGTTCAAGAAATTCTTACGTCTGAATAATAAAATAGCATTATATAGAGCATTCTGTTAACACTTCAACACTTGAATAAATGTGAATTAAAAAAAAAAACATTTTATTGGGCTGCTTTTCTTTATTATCATTATTATCATTATTAGAACTCAGAATCAGGTGATTCTTATTTTTTGTATTCGGATATTCTTCCAAAAATACTTCCAAAAATACACTCCACCACATCATTGTAACAAGCAACAGTGCAATCTCACTCTCATACTACCTCAGTCACACACAAACGTACATCGTAACTTTCTCACTGGAGCTGCCACTGAATCAGTATGCTGCACCAAACACCTCAGGTGCTGATAAGATTCACTAGATGCTCTTCAGTCATGGTTGCACTGTATGTGATCAAAGGCATTAGAGAACCTTGAATACAGAATACTGATGAAATTTCAGCAGACTGATATATTACAGCTCTCTAGATATGCATCCCAACACTCATCTAAAAGAACCAGCTCAAAGTTGATTCATTTGGGAATGACATCACTAGTGCACAATGATTTTGACATAGTACATAAAACACAGAGGAGATGTAGGAGCGAGTCTCAGTCTGAGCTGCTAACATGGCTACAGAGCTCTGTTTTTCTTTGTCTTTCTCTTTTGCCTTGCTTTCTGTCATTCCCTATACTGTATCTTTATTCTTCATGCTTCAGACTTACAAGAACTGACTACATTTTTTCACTTCAGCACTTATTTTTTTTACAGTCTCCCAGAGTCCACCAAACTTGGATACACACTATTTCACTTTAAATAGTCAGCCACTTTAACTTACTCTGCCAGTCAAACGTTTTTGAACAGTTTAATCAATATTATCACAAACCAAGCAAAATGACACAGAATAGCAATTAAATAAGGAAGGCTAAATCTTTGTGGAACATATTAACTGCTTACTTTCAGATCCTAATTGGACACTAAATGAGTGCTTTATTAAAGGCACACTTGGAGAGGAATCCTGTTAAGCCTATAGATAAAAGACTCGTAGGTGATGATAGAATTAACTGTACCTCTGTAACTGTATCTCTCAATTCACTAAAACAATTCTCAATTCACTTATGCCTATCCTTTGGATAGACTTACCAATTCCAATTAAAAACAACAATGTTAGAATATAAGATGTTCAAAAGTAGTGTATTTGCAATAAATGCAGTTGCAGTTGGCCATGATGAAAAATACACAAGTCTAATATATATAGAAGTCCAGAAGCTGCACTCACGCTAAGAGTGGAAAATTTTTGTGTTTCCAGAGTTTAAGTGCAAAGGCATCATATCCTATACAGACGACCAGGTACAGACATGTTCCTACCTTCCCTTTTTTACAAATGGAACCTGCTATGAGATCTATGGTGCAGTCATAGTGATGCAGAGGAGCAGGGACACTGAGGGGGAAGGCCACTTGTTTTAACTTTGCTAAACACTTCTTGAAGTCCTGGTACTCAGAGGATTTCCACCTTGGAGTTGGTTCCAGGGCTTTAAACTGATGTGCATGCTGAAAGGAGAGCAGGGGCTTGGAGACAGTGAGTGCGACAAGATGAAGACCAGTAAATGATTTCCCTCTCAGCTTTGAAGATCTGTGGGTCATGGGTATACATCCAGGGGAACCTGGTCAAGACCATGAAAAGCCGTGAAATGCACTCTTGGTGCAAGGCACAGATGTGAAGAGTGAGAGATTCAGTACAGTGATTCAGAACTCTTCCTATGGGTCCACTATCCAGAGCTTGGATGTGGGTGTTGGAGCAGGTATGTAAGTTTTGAGGAGAGAGGAATCTGGAAGGACTCACCATGTGCGAGTGAGAGGGGGAGCTTGCTCTGTGGTCTGCTGTGGATCTATGGGTGGTGGTCTAGAGGAGCACTGTGCTACTAGGTGCTTGGAGCTGCCGCAGTAGAAGCAGAGTCTCTCTCAGATGTCAAAATGTCAGCATTGCTCCTGCACCATCATGTCATCTGAACAGAGAAAAGTGCTTATACACAGATGGCAGCATTCAGTTTTTAAATGTTTAAATGACCTAAAAAGGCATTTAAAAAAAAGAAATCCAGGCAATAGATCTGTTGATACAGAACTGTATTAATCAGCAATTATCTCCCTAATGATGTTATCATTATAGCTGATCAGTCGAGTGAAGAGACGATGATGAGGCTTGTGTTTAAATGCACAAGTGACTTTTACCTCAGGTGATGAGACAGAAACTGATGTGGATGGTGCTGATATTTCCAATGATTCCCACTGTAAGCTTATATTTCTTTAAAAATTGTAAGTAATGAAAGTAAGAAGTGTTGGTGTTTTTCCATAAATAGATTAGAGGTAGACGGGGTATTGAATTGGAATTTTAAATGCAATTTTCTCCTTTTTCACTTTTGGGGGTTAGTTATTTAATTTCAGGAAAGTCTGTTATTTTTAGACCTTTATACCTATAATAGAAAATGTCAAAAATTGCCCATGTGAAGGGTTTTCCCAGGCTGCTGGCTGAAAGCTTCAATAATATTTCATATTTTAGTACCAAATGTACAGCAGTGCCTACCTACTGTGCAATTTGGATGCCTGTCTGCATTATGCAAAATTACCCTATATGAAGAAATTCAGAATGCATTCAGAATGCATGTTCGTTCATTAACTGCATTTGGGATCAATGGAAATTCCTGTTCATTATTTTTTACAACTGACACTGATCCCCAGCATTTCTATGACCTTTAGCCCAGCCCAGCAAGTTAAGCCTTTAAATGTCACAGAACTCTTTTCACAGGAAGTAAATGCTTTGCACACTACAAACTGCTCACTTTGATTGATGACTTCAATTTCCCTTCAAGCTAGAAAATACAATATATCCACAACCCAGATACACTATTTATCCCACTTCTCAAATCTCTCCCATCACAATACCTCTCTCCTTATCTTTCTGTATTCTGTCTTTTCGCATGTAACTTTGTGCTGAAATGACTCCTATGTTTAAGATTTTAAGTCAGTCCTCACATTGTTCTGAATAAGCTAACTGTTAAATATTGTTTGCTCAGGATGTGTTTCTGTGTCATCTGCAGTGGTGGAAAGACTACAAAACTGACTGAAGTAAAAGTACTGCTATTATAGAAATAATTCACATAAATAAAAGCATTCATCAAGAAAATTATTTAAGTAAGAGCAACTAATTTGCCTACTGAAAAATTACTTAAGTAAATGTCCTATTTTATATTCTGTTCTTAAGACAACTAACCAACTGAGCTATGCTGACATGATCACCACTTTGTTTACCAACAGTATATAAAGAAAGGTAAACTTAGCTGGCTAGCTAATTTAGCCAAATGCTTTTGGGGTTTCAGGAGCTGCTACGATTGTTAGCTAGCTCATGCTAATTCCTGCTTCTAGCTACAAAGTTTGCTATCTAGAAAATACGCCCCTTTCACAGTATTCTGAGCATTACCTGTAGACTGCAGCAGCACTTAGATATATTTAAGACAACAGGTAATCGCTAAAGAACATCGAAGTGAAATCTTAAGTTTAATACCGAGCTTTCATAGTGTAAGACATCAAAAGATCTGGCTAGTTAGTCTAGCTTACGCAGATAGCTAATGACTTATCTGTACATGTTTCCGCAGTTTGGATGTTGAGCTGTGAAATGACAATATCAATACGGGTTTTGTATTTGTAGATCATTATCACACCGTTTTCAATGAAGCATTTAAAACTGATCCCTGATAAACTGGGCCAGGGATGCTCCTCCACTGTCTCAGACATTGCTGCTGCTGACTAATCATTTGGCGCCTGAAGTGTAGACATTCGTCAGGAAATTTTGATTTGGTCTTGATATTGAATTGTTTAAAATGTGCACATAATGTCTATTAATAGGTTTACAGTCTTCCATGATTAAATGCATTATTATTATTATTATTATTATTATTATTATTATTATTATTATTATTATTATTTAACAGTGATAAAAAATACATTTAGAGAAGTTGAATGATCTATTTTTTTATTCAAAAAAGTACTGTTACAGTGAACTATGAACTCAAGTACCATAATGAAAGTTACATTTCAATGCATATGACCTGAAGCTGTTAAAAGCTATGTGTAATACATAAATGGCATTTGTTTTTCAACACTGCAATTTAGTGAATTATACACTACAATTGTACACCACAATTCCATAAAGCATCTTACAGGCGTGTCAGATGTGTACCACCACATTATACAGTGTGAAATGCCGACTTACATGTGTGTGTGTATACGAAGTTGTGTGCATATCTGTGTGTGGGTGATAGCACATCGTCCTTATTTGCTTCTGCTTACCATTAAAATGTTTCTCTGTGGCATGCTTTGAAAGGCCAATTTGAGAACCATCCAGGAACACAGGATTCAGGACTGGCTGATGAACAGACTGCATTTCTGTCAGAGCCCTTTTACATTTTTCCGTAATGTTTACGCCTGTCTCTGTGTGTATTTATGCGCATATGTTTGAATATATTAAAGGAAAGAAGGATATAAATATACCTTACTGTATATTGTAAGTTGTACTTTTTCCTCCTATAGTTTTATAATCATATGAGTTTTATAATATATATAGATATATATATATATATATATATATA
>CM074961.1:10017784-10030308 GCA_037577455.1 Pangasius macronema
TAATTCCTAAATGGTAAATGCCATATTTTTGTGGAACCTTGTCGAATAAACCTGAAAGTCTACACTTCGATCACATCTTGTCATTGTCCAAATACTTCCAGACCTAACTCTCTCTTTCTCTCTCTCTCTCTCTCTCTCTCACACCTCTACTCTGTGAACACTGCTCCTCTAGTGCTCAGTTAAAAATCTTGTATGGTAGCACTACTTGTATTGTTCTCTGTTTGATATATCGTTTTGCTTGTATTTCCTCATTTGTAAGTCAATTGAGATAAAAGCGTCTCCTAAATTAATAAATGTAAATGTAATCATTTAAGCTCAATTCAATGTCATTTTATACATCATGGGATCACTTATTCATGATTCGATAATGTATACGTGGCTGTCCTTTGTTCAATTATAATGTACACATAAATGTTTTTCTGGGTCACAGTGTTCTTGTCCCTGCTCTTGTTTTTATGCTTTTCTCTTATCTTAGCCTTGGTGATTATCTATGTTGTCTTTACGCACACATTGGTATTAAAAGTGATTGACGTTTACACTATGGAGTACCCAGGCTGTCTTCTCTCTGCACAATAAACAAAAAAAAAATCTCTTTGACTATACCCTGGCTCTCATTCTTCAGTCATCTTACTCCTGGTGAAACTGCGGTATTTTTGACCATCCAGAAAGATTTACTACAGATGTTCCACTCTTTTGTACTTACTGATACATTAACTGAGGTCCAGCTCAGATTATCATTAAAATTACCATCACCAAATAGAGCCTCCACTGAAGATTAATGACTTTTTATGCTTACCATATATATTATGAAAAATATTTCTTCTTAATCACCTACAACAAAGACACACAATTCCTGACCTGGCAGACAGCATGTTCCAAGAAGATTAAACCCTTCTGTTTTTTTCTATATTTCTCATTATGATAGGTAAGGATATTTTTCATTCTGAAATGGGAAAACATTCATTTATCACACGACTTTACAGGAGCTCACTGTTGAAAAGTCAACCTAGGTGCCATGACTAAGCAAAATGTAGTTTGTAGTCTGTAATAAAATTCACAAAATCTGTGTCAGTGTGGTATTATGCAAAAAACTGCTGAGAGCATTAATGCATAAACATTAAATGACCTTTATGTGTGCAGTAATATTATAATGTCTGCTTTCACCAAACAGCTTCTTTTTCAGCTTCACAGCAGTGCAACCTTCATTGCTGTCCCTGACTTATTACCTGTTATTATCTTACTTTAATAATCAGAAAGACAAGGCTTTAGGACTGCTTAAGGTGCAAGGAAATTGCTTTTTTTTGCCATCTGTCATAGAAGTGCAATCATTTTGTTCGCTTGAAAATTCTGATCATGTACTTGAACAATCATTATTCATGTATGATTTGAATTCGATGTCACATTGTCCATAAACGAATATGGTAATATTTATGCATTTGCATATATTTTTACTCAAACATTGACTGAGATTTCCATTGTGTTCTACATACCTTTCCCTAACTTTTTCATATTGAGTTTCAACTTTACTGAAAGCTAATTCTAGACTTTTATTGTTTGTAGTTGAAATACATTTAAAAATATTCAAATGAGCGTTTTAGTTTATTGTAACATTGTAGAACCAGACATTATAAAATTGAGAACAGAAGGGAAGGTGAAAGTGAGAAACATATTTGTCATTCACTGGCATACAAATAGTAATAAAAGTTCTAGGCACTAAAATTAGAAATGAAAAAAAGATAATTATAAAATAAACAGAAACGTACTAATAAATAAGGAAAAGTACAATTTAATAAAACTATATAGTTATATATAGTAACATTGTTATTCATGGCAACCACATTAATTAGGCTGCAAGTCTCCTTCTGACTTCATAATGTGTTATACTCAGTCCCTTCCACATATCTTACACCTTCACTTAATTTCAGCATAATTATTGTGGTACGATGTGATAACTGAAGTGTACAATAAACCTGCGTCTATGCCCGTAAATGTAATAGATCCTACACCCTGCAATCAGATGGTGAGAGACTGAGGTATTGACTTTAAGTTAAGATTCACTCTCACTGATTTGGATCCACGCTGTTACTTAAATACATGTATAAACAGAGCTGTAGGTTTGCTTACTGATTTAAACAAATCTACAACAAATATGATACGTATTATTCAAATCTATTCTCTATTTCAGAATGTGTTAAACAATAGAATATGACTAGTTTGATCAATAGAATCCAGGAAGTAACTGCAGTGTACATTGCTTGCACAGCTGATGAAGGACATTTGTCTGAAATGTCCTGTTTCACTGGAATCTTTGTGTACTATGCTTACATTTGTACTACATCCACTAGTTTTATAGGTAGATATGTATCCTAATAGTGGTATAGATATCTCACCTGGAGAGGTATTAGGATTGGATTGCTCTGAGGGTTGAAATTTTGTCAAACTGAATGCATTTGTAGGTACCGTATGTGACTATTCAAAGTGCATTGTTTATGTTGGTTCTATATTATATATTATATATTATGTATAATCTCTGTATAATGTTTATGACTGTAGGTAGTGTCAGTTCCTAACAAAAGCCTGACAAATTTATTCAGTCAAAAATCACGATAACTAATATGACAAATTTCCCAAATTATAAGACTCTTGTTTAATAATATTAACCGAAATGTATCATATTTACCAACTTAAATGCAACATTTCTACATAATGCACCAGTAAGCTGGTGTTGGGTGTGAGTGTTTAGCTGAAAGCCGGATTGTGAGCCCCAGACAGCGGCGTTGGAGGTGGACGTTTCCCCTTCAGGAGTGTCAGAGAGAAGATGAAGAAGCACATGCTCATTACAGCCAGGATGATGATGCCAGAGATGAGAGCACTCGTTACTGAGGTCATCTTGAATGGACCACTGTTTAGTGGAGCTGAAACCCACACAACCACACACACACACACACACACACACACACACACACACACACACACACACACACACCACTTGTGCGATTCTGCCGTTCCTTTCATGCAGATGCTTTCTGGCTATATTCGTTATTAACTTTTTTTGTTCATTTTATAAAAGGCACTTCATGTTTCTCATAGGTGCTTTTTAAGAACCTCTCATTTACACAGAGAGTAAGTACAATGAAACATATCCTTCATCAGTGCTGTATCTGAGTTAAAAGAGAGATTTTAAAAAAAGAGCTTACCCAGCTGAGAGTTGTTGGTTGGAGTTTCATCTATAGGAGGGAAAGAAAGGATTATATGAGATGAGAGAAAAGCCATCACAGAGCCCTTAAGGCCTAATGAACATTAACAAAATCTACAGTATAGTCTTATATATAGTTTATATTGTCTTTATATACATATGCTATATGAAGTGAAGAAGTGAAGTGAAGTGTGGCCAAGTGTGGTGACCCATACTCGGAATTTGTGCTCTGCATTTAACCCATCCAAGTGCACACACACAGTAGTGAACACACACACACCCGTGAACACACACCCGGAGCACTGAGCAGCCGTTTTTGCTACAGTGCCCAGGGAGCAGTTGGGGGTTCGGTGCCTTGCTCAAGGGTCTCACCTCAGTCGTGGTATTGAGGGTGAGGTTGAGCCATTGAGGGGAGACTCGAACCCACGACCTTCAGGTTCACCTTCAGGTTGCAAGTCCGACTCTCTAACCATTAGGCCATATGAACATTGTATATATAATACCAGAAGTGAACAGAAAACTACTTTCCATAAAGACCCACTTTCTTTGCTCATTACATTTATCTGATTAGAACTATTGCAGTGCATGTGGTTATACAGAGAAACTGTCTATAAAAAGATGTGGTGAGGATTTCTTACCACTCCTAGTGATGATGGGTCCTGCAGTTATAACAGCATTCCCAGATACTGCATGAGACTCCGTACTCTCTGACACATCCCGTTTCTTACGCATTCCACAAATCTGTTTCAAAGCAAGATGTTAATTATTCACACTTATTCCCTGCACACTTCCAGCTGACATTACATAATACTTTCTTTTGTTTCAATTGACTGCAGCTGTTACATTTTAAGGTGATTAGCACATATTGTGCCGAACTAAAAAGTGTCACCGGCACAAGCATGGGACAGTCATCTGCGCGGCACAGCTTGGTCACGCAGTGAAGGAAGACAGTGGACATCTTCTGATTCTTGTGCTTGACGAAGCGGAACACCTCAAAGGAGAAACGACCCATCTGACTCTTTCCGTTTTCAAACACTGTCGTCTGTGGGTCCTTGTCACACCTTCCCCAGAGGACAAGAAGCAGGATACGAGATGTTTGGCTTCAGCTTACATAGACACACTATCATATTCACAAAACCACACGTATAAATGCTAACAAGCACACTATTGTTCATGAGATGACACATAAGTATGCATAAGTACCCAACAAAAAGATCATATCGGAGCTTGTCATTAGGATTCCCAGATGGAGTGGTGTAACAGTAATCCATCAGCACATTCCACCTGTATAGGGTAGTAATCATGAGATATATTCATTAACACACAAAACTCCATCTTACAGAAGTTAAAAAAGAAAGACCTGGACATGGAAAGTGACTTTATTTTTAATGAAGAGGCCAATCTTCTCTTTTCAGTGCCAACCTCCCATTTCCAAGAAAAGCCAGTATTAAATCATTTCACATGATTGGGTTCTATTTTATATGTCTCAGGGATGATAAGCATCAGAACAAAGGCTTAGACATTACACATGTGATATCCAGCTGGCACATACATTTCACCCGTGTACCTGTTCTTTTACTTGGCTGAGACAAATGGAGGTCGAAATGATGAAGGTAGAAAAAAGCAAGGTGAAGTGATGAGCACAAAGAAATGCTAGAAAAGATTAGGAAGAAGGAAAAACAATGGAGAATGTGAGATGCTATCTTATTGATGGAAAAGTAGAGGAGGAGGAAGAGAGGGAAGAAATCTATCCAAGGTAAAAGAGAATAGAAAAAAGACAACAGATAAAAAGAGGGTGGAGGAAGAGAGAATTTGAAAGTAATACCTGTAATTCGGTGTTGAACACCATGCCAATAAGATTTAATTTGTTGAGAATATTTGAAAAGTGTATTTTATTCTGTATTTTTATGAAGTCTGTTTAATTAACCTCCTGTCCAGGTTTGTGGCTTTGACGGCAGCAAACACACGAGTTTTCAGAGTGAGGCCTGCCATTGGGATGGCCAGATGCTGGACGTATGTGGAGTCCTACAGAGCAAAAAAAAAAAAAATGTGGCTATACCCATATTTGCAAAGCACAAAATAAATTGCCTTTATGGAGCTACCACTTTTAATTAATTCCTTATTCTGAACCTTAGAGACTTACGCTATTGTTTATTGTCTATAACATCTTAATAAAGCACATTCAGAAACAGATATTCTACACCAGGAGTCACCAGTCTCCACAAAGGGCCGGCATGGCTACAGGTTTTCTTTCTACCCGAAGCCGAAGCTACACCTGATTCCACTTCTTTCATCAGTTGATCTTCATCTTTAAACAACTATTAGGTGTGGCTCCTACCTGGCTGGAATGAAAACCTGCAGCCACACCGGCCCTTTAGTAAGGCTGAGTAAGTTTAGTAACCCCCATTCTGAAGAAACTGCATAGCTTCAGATCAACGCTTTTTGTATTAAAAAAAAAGGAAACAAACAAACTACAAAAAAAAAACCCGTATACCTATTTCCTCAAAGTTAAATCACAGCATGAGACAGAGTGGATGGAGCTACTTACATTGTACAGCAGTAAGTTCAGTGTGCTTACAAATGTACCATTGCTCTCCTTTACTGAAATTGCTGCAGCAGACCTTTAACAAACAAAATTGCCAGATTTATAATAGCCATAATGGGAACACCCGAAATAGAAATCATTATACTCCTGATAACTATTTCCTCTGACTCCCATCTAAAGCCTCTGCTTTATCTTCTCCCTGCATGCGTAATTGTTTACTGTTTCTCTTTTCAAAATATTAATCTTTAAAATCTGATAGTTTTACATAATCAGACACATCTCTAAAAGCACACAGGCCTGAAACGGGCCCAAAATTTCAAGAAAAGCATTATACCCAAGCCGGATAAGCACTTTTCTTCTTTTTCTCAGTCACTGTATGGGAAACAAGGTCACTGTGGCTTGCACACATTTCTGCAGTATCTGCAATATGCCTTTATATCATCACCTGGTACAGCCATTATTCATTCCATAATCCTCCATAAAGCTTCTGTATATTGTAGATACACTGTCTGCACTTACACTTTGTTTGTTTACCTATGTTTGTGGAAACTCATTAAATTTAATTCAAATTATTTGCTATAAAATAAGATCATGGTAGCTACTGTTTTTTTTTTTTTCCATGCTAGCACCAAAATATAAAATGGCATCAGCTAACTTGCTTTTTCACCTGCAACCTTGTTCTAAAACTAGCCCAATTTGGTATATAAACTGTGACCTGAAGGTTGGCCTTCAAGGAAAAGCAAATAAATAAATAAATAAATAAATAAATAAATAATGGGGAGAGCGGCTGGATGGGGAGTATCTGCAGTCTTTAGAATTGCCTCTGCACATAATTATCTAGGATTTGCTCAATGTTCATTTGTTCCTTATCATGCTGTGATCAAGGCATGGTGATGTCTAACTGGAAAGATACACAAAGTTAACCATTAGACGTATTGACTCTTTTAAGCTGTCTGAATGCTTTAGAAAACTGATCCTCTAAGCCTTTTTTAGTTTAAAAATATATTGGCACCTATATGAAGGCTTGCCAGGACATTATAGGCCACAATGCTGTATCAGAATGTAGTACAAAGATTGTGCGAGTAGGTGGAAAAACGAAGCACTTACGATGCCAGCTGCGTGTTGTTGACCAGGTACTCCAGTGGATAGCTGCAGCTGAACTTATAGAGCAGTCCAGGCAGGTAGCTGATGACAGTAGGAGGATCAGGTGTGTCAATGTACCCTGATATATTCCCAATCTGCACCAACGAAAGGTTCCCATATGCATTGGGTCCCTGAGCTGTGGACACCTGCAAACACACACACACACAGACACACACACACACACACACACACACACACACACACACACACACACACACACATCAGCAGCTTGCCTTGCTAGCTGATGCTGTGTTCCTGATAACATCAGCCTCCCACCTCCTCAGTGGAGCACATAGCACTAATCTCTGAATCAGAGCTTTTATCAAACATGAGTGTTATTTATCACTTAACTGAGAGCAAAGCGAATCTTCTGGTGCAATGATGTAGCCTGAAGAGCATTTATGGTGTCAATTATAAGAACTATTAGACATTTTTGGCAATGTTTAGCAATATATCCTAGCATATTTATGCCTTTATGTTCTGTATATCTTTCATTTTCACCAAAGATCATACATATTTTTATGATTTTCAGCAGCTAACCAAAAGCTGGTTGACTCTTACTGGTTGACTCTTACTGGTTGACTCTTACTGGTTGACTCTTACTTACTGTGCTTCATACATGGCAATGAGAATCAGATCTTATAAGAACATTATATTCTGCTGTTTATACCATGAGTAGTTCCATCAATGTTCTCTAAATCCTCGACCATGTTATAATTTTTGAGAAGCATGGTCAGATCTTGCACACTGACTAAACCTGACCAACACTCCCACACTCTTGCTTCAGTATATCACTATTGGGGAGCTTGCACAAAATTGCTGTTGCTAAACCAATAGTCAAAGGATAGACTAGCAGATTTAGCAGATTCAGACTAGCAGATTCAGATTTGCTGCTGCTGCAAGACCAATGTCCTACCACTAGCAAGTTGCCGCAGGCCTCCAGTGTGCTAAGGCTGATGCTGAACAACACCACTGTAGGGAAGGTGTTGTTGTTAATGAACCCTCGGCAGTGGGCATCACCATGGCGCCCATTCAGAGCCAAGTCAGTGTCAGTGTAGCCAGAGAAAAGCACCGGGCAGAAATTAATCTTCAGTGTGATGGTTTGTACTCCGCAGTACACGCTGATGTCCCGCTCAGCTACAGGAAAAAATAAATAAATAAATAAATGTTCGGTTCATTTCAGTGCAGGTTCATTTCAAATGTAATTTATTAGTGGGTCAGTGGACTTAATAGAGCAAAATGCAATACATCCTTTAATTATAATATACTTGTGAGTCAAATATTCAGTAACAAAGAGGAATGTCTATGAAAAATGTAACAGGCTGGGGAGCTCTTACTTATTTCTTTGACATACTCACCAGGAAAACGGCTATGAAAGTTGGCATCACAGTTGTATCCATTGAACTGTGCATTAACTATTAATAATTTATATAACAGCAAAAGAATCAAACATATACGTTCCATGTCAGCACCTGAGAAAAACAACTTGTTAGCAATTCCTTTTAACTCTCTGAAAACAAAAGACAAGAACAACAAAAGAATCTTTCACTCCCAAAAGGTTTTTCAAAAAATTTCATTATCTCATATTTGTATCAAATTCTGGATTTTGTGGAAAAATAGACATGCCAAGAATTATTATGTTCTCCCTTCAGCCCATCTACCGTATAATAACTAATGTTCATGGAATAAGCAAACCAAATCATTTTTACAGCATTCACAGTCTATAATTGCATGAAATATGCAGGTATTAAAAGCAGCCTCGCTATTGCCTTATTATTGCAATGCTTAGTATTCCGTTAATTTAAAGAGATATAGTTTGTCTAAAAATATCAACTAGTTTGGTTTAAACCTTCATGGCGGTGCAAGTCCCCCCTGCACTCACCCGATTCCCTGGCAGCTGAGGAGTCAGCGGTACTCCATGTGCTCCCACCTGCTGCATGAAACTGACTGACCTCACATTGGCCAGCATTGCTGCAAAACAAGCTCACACATAGCTTTTACTTTTGCAAAAAAAAAAAAAAAAAAAGATTAAACATAAGAGAAACTTAATTCGAACACATCCACAAAAAGGGCTGTCCAGGGAAACATGGGAAAGTCCATCAAAAAGTGAATGTGTTATACAAATCCTTTCATGGACCCAGAAATATGAGCGGGTTTTGAAGTTTCCCACTCATATCCTTTCTGCTTGATCTCTCTCTGCCGGGGTTCGCAAACGGGCCCCAGCATTGCATGAGGTCTGTGCGGGGGGAATTATCTTTTCATCAATTGAGTGGACCGCTGACTGAGATGGCCTTTTTGTGTCCCAGTATGAGTCAACCCAAGTCCAGGATCGTCTGGCCACTTTGGAGGCTTTGTTTCAGGCTGCCTCAGTCAGCACTTCCCCAGCCACCTCACATGATGGCTGCCGAGGCCGTTATCCCACCTGTTTGTCCATGCCCTCCCACTCTCTCTATTCACCTTCTCCAACTTCTGCACACCAGCTGAAGGCTTCATGCCAAGCAGACATATGTGCCCCACTCTATTTTAAAGGCCATTATGAAAATAGACCAGATAAAAGACAGATTCAGTGTCTCATATCATCCCTATTTTTAACTAGCATATCCTTGTGCACTGCATGACCCTCTTTAAAGACAAGGCTGCACTTGTTCCTCGCTTATTTTCCTCCTCTTTGTCTAATATTACTGTAGATTTCTGCTTAGCAGAATCATCTCTGTTTATAAGAACACAAAGAAAACATTATTGTTCAATATTTCTTTACTTTTATTGCATTTCAGTTAAGTATGAGCGATGAAGCTTTCAGAGATTTGAAAATGACTGCCTGAATGAGTTTATGAAGCAAAAGTAGACAACAAGTGACTCAATGATTAAATGAATTCATTAATAAAGGCTGAAGGGTAGAAAGGAAGGAAATTATATTCACATTTTACCTGGAAAATCAACTATATTATATGTTATAATATATAAGCTAGTTCTTGGGCTGAGCTCAAGCCTTAATATTTTCTTTCATAAATTGCAACAATGTGTGAAATATACAGGTATCCAAAAGTTCACAGCATGTTATAGGCACTGGCCTCCTTAAATCCTTAATCCATCCCCATTTTAGCTTAGTCACAGAGGACAGATTAGGCTCTATTTCCCTCTGCTTGGACTTAGCAGGTCTTTTCTAGGAGATAACCGTCTCCATTTATGCACCTCTAGCAAATGTCATCTTTCATTTTTCACACATTTATCTCACCTAACATTAGGCCACATGTATCATGCTATATGGTTGATGTGCTTTTTATCAGTGCAAAGCAATCATTTTCAACCGAGCTATACTAAAGGGCATGGCCTAGACTCTATAGTGGAGGTCCCCTCAATGTGCCAGCCACAAAATACCTTGAGCGAAATTTACAACAAATTGAAAACAGTTTTTCTGATTTTCTGAAATAAGTGTAATAAGTGTACACCAACAAAAATGACTTATGCTTCTTTCAAGAGACTCGTCTACATCCACACCTAGAAAGAAGAAATAGGCGTTCATTATTTCATAAACAAATTGAATTATTAATAAAGGATGCCTATCAATATTTATTCCTTTTTAAAATCTCATAACAAATACAATAACACTAACTAAGCATAAAATCGATGTTGCTAATACTGTATGTGTATGTAATAATGTAAATGATTATTGGCTTGTCTCTTATGGTATATAAGCAAAGTTTATTGTTAGAGAAATAACCTGAATTATCAATAACCGATTCATATCAAATAGTAATGCTGTTTCCAAACTCTCTGCTCCCAGATGAATTTACATTTATGGCATTTTGGCAGATTCCCTTATCCAGAGTAACTTACATACTATATATCTCATTTATACAAATGAGCATTTGAAGGTTAAGAGTCTTGCTCAAGGGCCCAGGGGTGGTAGCTTGGCAGTGCTGGGATTTTAACTCATGACCCTCTGATTAATGGTCCAACATCTTAAATACTGAGCTACCACTGCCACTTTAACCTAGAAGAAAGTTGGAACTGCCAGCACTGATTCTATCTGACTAATAATAATTAGATTTATTAGGCCAGTTTAATAGGAACACCTATAGGCCTGCTCACTGGAATCACAAATTGGAACAAAATTGCCTGCTATTTTTCCAGTCTTCACCTGTCCAGGTTTGTTAAGATTGTGCACACTGTAGCTTTGGATTCCCGTTCTTGGCTGACCAGATTGGAATCTGATGTAGTATTCTGCTGTTGTAGCCCATCTGCCAATGTTTCCCCTGGCTGTCTGCACAGCTGAGTCACTGACTGACTTCAGTTTTTTCATACTGTACTAACCTCTCTAACAAGGTTTTAAGACTGATGGCATTCTTAGTCCCAGAACTAGTTAATTAGCATGAGGACTTTTTTTTTTTTTAAGGCCATCAAAGCACTTCTGTAAGTCATTCTGGATATAGGTGTCTGCCAAATGCCATTAATGTAAATGCCGTGCATTCTGAGATGCTTTTCTACTCACCTTAGGTGGGAACAGTGGTTATTAACAGTGGTTACAGTAGTCTTCCTGTCAGCTTGAATCAGCCAGGAGGTCATTCTCTTCCTATATATATATATATATATATATATATATATATATATATATATGTGTGTGTGTGGGTTGGAAGCAGGAAAAATAGGCAAGCATAAGTAAGATAATCTGAGTAAAAAATAATCTGAGTAACTTTGACAAGGGCCAAATTGTGATGGCTAGACAACTGCGTCAGACCAAAACGACAGGTCTTGTGCGGTGTTCCCAGTATGTAGCACATATTGCTGAAAAAGTTAATGCTGGCTATGATAGAAAGGTGTCAGAACACACACTGCATGGCAGCTTGCTGCATATGGGGCTGTCAGACCAGTCAGAGTGCCCATGCTGACCCCTGCCCACCGCGAAAGTGCCTACAATGAGCATGTGAGCATCAAAACTGGACCATGGAGCAATGGAAGAAGGTATTTTTTTTTACATCATGAGAACGGACTGGGTGCATGTGCATTGCTTACCTAGGAAAGAGTTGGCATCAGGATGCACTATGGGAAGAAGGCAAGCCGGCAGAGGCAATGTAATGCTCTGGGCTATGATCTGCTGGGAAACCTTGGGTCCTGGTATTCACATGGATGTTACTTTGACACGTACAAACTAACTAAACATTGTTGTAGACCAAGTACACCCCTTCATGGCAACGGTATTCCCTAATGGCAGTGGCCTCTTTCAGCAAAATAAAACACCCTGCCACACTGCAAAAAAACAGTTCAGGAATAGTTTGAGGAATATGACAAAGAGTTCAAAGTGCTGACTTGGCTTCCAAATTCCCCAGATCTCAATCCGATTGAGTAGCTATGTGATGTGCTGGACAAACAGGTCCAATCCATGGAGTCCCCACCTTGTAATTTACAGGACATAAAGGATACTGCTACTGTCTTGATGCCAGATACCACACCACACCTTCAGAGGTCAGTGGAGTCCATGCCTCAATGGGTCAGAGCTGTTTTGGTGGTACAAGGGGGATGTGCACAATATTAAACAGGTGGTTTTAATGTTATGGCTAATCAATGTGTGTGTGTATAGATAGATAGATAGATAGATAGATAGATAGATAGATAGATAGATAGATAGATAGATAGATAGAT
>CM074961.1:10043075-10058716 GCA_037577455.1 Pangasius macronema
CACACTATATATATTTATATATATATATATATATATATATATATATATATATATATATATATAATGACACTTTACGGTCTCTGTCCTCGATTTTGAGTTTTCTCCCCTGTTGTATTGATATTGTACTGGCTTGCATTGTTATCATTACAAAATAAATGCGTTACTATTTAAAATGTAGTGTTTTGTGTCAGTATGTCAGCTTCTCATGAAGCCTGCACACGATATGTGGTATCGTGGCTTTAGAGTATCGTCTCAGACCTCGTTGACAGAGTAACAGTGCCGGGGGTTTCAGCGTCTAATACCGCCACAAGATGGCGGATCTCACTCAGCCATTGCCGTGTTCCGTAAACTCGGGCTAAATAGGGAATGCGGCATCTAGGTATTTATATCTATGGTTACATCGAGCACACAAGCTTTGAGATGATCCAGTGAGAAGAGGAAGTAGGCCCGCCATTTTCCTGCGAGCCTCCAGTCCTTTTAAAAGCCAGCGAGGGGAGGCGAGGAGAAGAGGAGCCAGTCAGAGAGAAGAAAAGGGGGAAGTTATAAAGAGAGAGGGAGAGAGACAGGGACAGGGAGAGGGTGCATGAGCAGGGGGTTGTGGAGAGGACGGTTTTTTTGTAATAGAAGAGGAAACCTTTGGTATGTAGTTAAGTTACTATCTCTCGCTCATTTGACTTGTGAAGAACATACAGAACGAGCTACCATTTAAAGCGGTTCAAGCTGTAAACAGCTACCAGAACGCTTTAGCAAGTTAGCTAGCTACAATTTTTTTCCTCAGCCGTCATTCTTTTCTACTTTCCTCTGTCGTTTTTTATTAGTGAGGTGGAGGAAGAGGGAACACATCCAGGGACGAGAGCATCACCGGTGGATAAAATCAGTCGTTTTGGGTGCTTTTTTTGTACACAACTGCTAAAATGTCTGGCCAAAGCATAACGGACAGGATAACCGCAGCGCAGCACAGTGTCACCGGCTCAGCAGTGTCCAAAACGGTGTGCAAAGCGACCACACATGAAGTCATGGGGCCCAAAAAGAAACACTTGGACTGTAAGTATTAACCTCAAGACAGCACACAACCTTACAGTAAGACCGGTGTAGAGGAGTGTGTGTCTGTGTCAGTGTGATTATTATTGGGGTTTCAGGACCGAGGCCTAATAATCATTGAGCTAACGTTACAGTAATGTCTAACCAGCTAGCGCTTCTCTGTGTCTAACTTTCCCTTGTCTGTCTCCATGCTAATCCCTGTTTAATGTCCTCCATCTTTGCTCAAAGTTTACGATAAGGGATGACACCCGATTAGCCCAGACTCCTGTAAGGACTGTACTCCTCTACAAATAATTAACCACACTCAGATAGAGATCTTCTTCACACACTGCTCCCTAAGACCTGCTTAGGAGAGTTTTCTAGCTAAGAGCCATCATGCGTTATAGTACCGGTGACAAGGAGTTGAACTGGTCTATCATCAGAGTACTGGGATGACATATTCTGCATATAGCTGTTCAGAGAAGATCAATGCCTATTTACTAATACCTATTTTATTATGCTTCCCAGATGATTTGTCATTATCACAAAATATTAAAATATAGAGTGCCTTAAAGATCGTGATAAGGAAATCACACTGATATCAGTTCAGGACCTCTCTCACAGTCTCTGTCTGACTGTGATCTAAGCAAAGAAATTAAACATGACCGCATGTGCAGTTGTAGGAAAATAATCAACGGTAGGTTGGTGGTCGCCGACTAAGTACTCTGTGAGCACTTCTGCAGTGACCGGTCATGTAGCATGTACGGTTCAGCACTGCAGTTTTCTCAGACTGTGGGCAGACTCGGATATTTTCAAGCATGTTTAATATTCTCTATGATGAATCATATTAATGTTATCACGTTATTATTATTATTATGAACCCCTCTACAACCCCTCAAGTACACTACTGAGGAAATTCCTCTGCTGTCATGCGCAGCAGATCCCTGAATCCAGTTCTGACATTCATTTATTTGTGTAGGAGTATGAGAGCAAAATATAAGCACAATAATAATGTTTCTGTAAGAACATACTTGGCATGTTATACCCAAATGGTTGTTAGGAACAGCAAAAATAAAATCAAGCATGAGGTGATTCCTTCCACTGTATAAAAATTGCTACTGTTTTTTGCATTGTACCTCTGATTCTCTTTGCAGAACAGACAATCCTTGTTGCCTGCTTCTCCTCAACCAATCCTTTCTCCACATTTTTCTCTTAATTTTTTTTGTTTCCAGACAAAACAGTGACAAAGCCACAAAGTCAAATGATAGACAGCTCTTATGTTTATTTTCATGAGAAAGCAGGATTTGGGGAGGAGGCGAGCCTGGATCTCTCCTGGTGAAAGGTGGTGTAGTGTGTGAACCTTGTCTTCAAGCGCCTGTATAGTGTGCACACCTCTGCAACACCAAACGACTGACGTTGAATCAAGCAATTCGACGTGTGTAGCTTGAGTGGATCAGAGATTCTGAACCCAAAAAACATGCAAAGCCCTCCAGCCCGAAGACTTTCCCGTGTCGGAAAATTTAGTTTCAGATTTACCTCTGACTGTTACAAAGTGCTGACGCTGCAGATCAGAAAATAACTTCTAAAGTAAATAAGTTCTGACTAAACCTCTTTCCTCCTAATTTAGTCAATTCTCAACCAATAGGCAGCTCTCCCTTATCACACAACAGCTACAAACCAGGGATGGCAAAGGCCATCACGTGCTTCCTCCGAGGCAAGTGAAGCCAGCCGACTGCATCTTTTCATCGGGGGGGCAGCATAACACACTCTGAGGAAAACGCTATCCACCCACTTCCGCATGCATGAGCTCACAGGCTAGTGTCACTGTGATTCTTCCTTTAAATACTTGTCTTATGTTGGTTTCTCACACCATGGGTCTGAGGGAAACGAAATTTCAATCCTCTGTGTGTCCTGTACATATAGCAGAATTGACAATAAAGTTGACTTTGACTTTGACTTTGATTGATAGGGGAGAGAGAGTTTTCCACCCCTCCCTCCCTGAGAGCACTTCAGTTTTGCTCTCTTGGACTCCCGGATATGGATGGCTGTGGCTTCATCCTCTGGATGATAGGGCAAACGCTTTTCGCCACTCGGGAGCTACGAAATCGTCCTCTTATCACAGAAACCTTCACCATTTCAAAGATTACATGTTTGTAATTCGGTTATGTCTGCTATACAAAACGCTGATTAGAAATTATAAGTATTATGTGTATTACAATAAGCACATTAATAAACCTGCAGCCCCCCCCACACACACACACACACACACACACACACACACACACACACACACACACACACACCTTTCTCATCTCATCCCAACATTCTTCTGACAGATTGTATCATATCAGTGATGATTTAGGTCTACTTTTATGAATATGTAGTAAAATACTCAACATAACATCTACACTCACTGAGTGTTTTGAGTGCTGTTAGTAGTCTGAGTAGTGAATTAAATGGAGCGCTTTACATCTGTTTCACAGTTGTTTCAGCTGCCACGAATAAATGCCTACAGCCATTTAACTACTAACTACTACTATGTCAGGGATGTTGTATTCAACTTCGTTGTCTTTAAAGCCTTGGCTTTACATTGTCCACTGTCTCCTGTAGGTAATTTCATGCGTGCTGTCTTTAAAGAGGCTCCCACGCACTCTGGAGTTGTACGAACTTCTGTGGGAGGAAATGTGAGGGTTAAGGTAGCACAATCCCCCTGTTAAACACACACTGATGTTTGGCTGTTCTTACTCCTCTGTGGTCGGCTGAGTGATTAATAACTGATAATGATTGTTTTTCTCTATCTCAGTTTCAAACCTTGCAGGCGAGACACTGAGGATACGTAGGTTGTGTAGGATTGCGTTTGTCGCTACTGTAGCCTGTTTGCAATTTTTGTGCTCGTGAGCAGATATTTGTGGACGCTTGTTGATCTTATGTCACTCTGGAATGATTGGGTTACAAGGGTCGTGGGTCCCCCCCCCTCCTGGGCACTTATAATACCAGCATCAGTGCTTGTGGGCTTTGCTTTGATTTAATATGTTGAGGCACTTCTTTTTGAAGCAAGACGGCCTCGAACGATTTCCAGAGGAGCGTATGACGCACAGTAAACATTAAACACAGTAAACACAGTAAACAAACCGAATCTGAACGTACTTAACAGTGGGTTAAATAATGCAGTCAGAAGTTTAAAGAGCGCTTATACCACAGCGTGTTTGAAATCCCGGACGGTAGTTCCTGCTGTAACGTGAACGAAAGTTTTATTGCGCTCGTTCTAGTACGTTACTGTTTCTATAGTAACAGTTCATTCACATTTTGTTTGTTGTTTTACAAAGAAAAGCATATAATTGTTGGTGTGGTGAAGTTTTTTTGAGTTAGGTGACATTTTATTTAACATTAAAGGAAGGAGTCTTCGAGTGCCTGTGCTTTGCAAGAGTTATGGCGCTTTGCAAAGTTTCCCAGCACAGGAAGGTCTTCAGGACAGAGGAGTTTGCACTTCTAGTTTCTCAGTAAAATGACAGTAAAATCAGTAAAATGATTTTGACAGAGAGGAGGTGATACTAGTGAAAAGCAATAAAAGGAACTAAGTTGTCTCATGGATGTTCCACGACATTAAATCTAAATGCACAAAGTGTTATTCATGAATAAATTCTGTAAACATTGTAATCGTTGGCAAATTGCTGTATTATGAGCAGAATAACACACTCCAGGCTGTGTGGTTGTATGAAAATAATCCAGTTCGGGGTGGTCACTTCGCGTAATGCCGTGTCACAACACCTCGAAGTGACGTATTTTCGTATAACCGCACAGTTGCTTTGTGTTATTTGGGATAGGATTTCTCACTGTCACTTTACCTGTTGCCCCTTTGTTGTGTTCAGTATCCTAGAGCAGAGACCTGGAGCACAGGTTGGGGATTTTTCTATTAAACCTGACAATTACCTGATGAGTTAACTTTAGACAGAGAACTCACCAAACGGTCCTGAACTCTGGCCCTCGCGTGGAAATATTGTTTATTTACATCCAGGCTCTGGAGATATGATGTTAAATTGTTGGGCAGAGATTATCTGAGGCCTTTGCCCCACAGTAAGATATGGCATGTGTGGTGATAGTCAATCATCGAGTATTATGTGCTTCTTAGCTGATAAAGTAAGTGGACTGCATACCAGACGCCCCTGTAGGACTGAACAAACCTTTACTATCTCAGTTAAAGTTCTGGACTCTATGACCTCCTGACACAGAAGGGCAAACGAGTTGTTTCATAAATCTTATTTTTAAACACATAGTCTACGTTGCAAATTACAAGTAACCAGCAAAAGCTTTTCTCTCTCTCTCTCTCTCTCTCTTTTTTTTTTAAAATTTTTTTTCTCTTTTTCTTTGTTGTTACACCCCCGGTGATTTTAAACAGATTTTGGACCACAAGCAGAAGTAACTTGAATCTGATGTTTGTTTTTTTGTTTGTCTGTTGTTTTGTTTTTACTACAGAGAATCCGTCCGACTTAAAAAGGACATGCTGAAAATCATATTTGAGCTGCTTGAACTATTTCAACATTCTTGAATCCCATGTTCTTTAATCAGCAAACTTTCTAAACAGTGCCTGAGCCACGCTACTCAGACATACGCCCGTGTTACTATGACAACCAGCAAGTAAACGTGACTACAGTCCAAACAGACAAATCGTATTTGGTTACTTGTAATTTGCATTGCCGACACTGGGTCTAAGAATCAGATTTAAGAAATAAATCAGATTTGCTGCTGTCTGCCTGAGCATAGTCAAAGAGTCCAGGTCATGATGGAGGGTTCTGAACAGCCTTATGCTCCTGCGAGTTACTGGTGCTGTTGCAGGAAGGTGACAAGGCACATAGGTATTTCAAGCGACTTGTTCTATGCTGGAGTTTCCTTTGGGACAGAAATAGCAATGTGTCTCGCCCCTTCCCTGGTTGATTTGGATGTTAGATATGGCTCTTTCTCCCTCCCCTGGCCCTTCTGATTTGGGTTGGGTTTCCGGGATAGAGAGAACATTCCTCGCAACTTTACCCTTATTCCCTAAATGACTGCACAAAAATGCCCAACAGTTGTTTTGTACTGAAACTCTGTTGCCATTCACGTTATCATCTCTGCCTTCACTACGCAATGTTACACCGTAAACCTTTACTTAAATTCTGCTAATCACTTCACTAATAGTCTACTACACTCACCGTTTAGTTAATGAGCTAGGTGAGTCAGCTGAACCAACCGAGACTTCGGACATGATCAGCTGATCGCCCCCCCACCCCCCCACCCCCCAAGGATGATGTCACTCAGAGGTTGTTCAAGGTGCACCATACATTCAGTGTTGCTAAATTTCAGCCTAATATTTCCCTCACAAAGGAATTAGTCCTTTTCTGGTCTAATCTCTGATGCAGTTAAATCATATACCTGCTCTTTGCTTTTATAATCCGGAAGGTGGTTGGCCTCATATTCTGTGCACCTATAAATCCTTCCCTTCGTCCACTAACGCGGCTGCAAGTGGCGTTTACATGCACGCTGACGTTTCAGTAGGGAATAAAGTCCACAGGAGCGTCAGAGTGGGCTGAAACGCCAGACATGTCGTGTGTGACTTCATCCCAATTCGCTGCAACACCCAAATTTTTCCCACAGTGCAATTCTTTGTCCCTTGTTCTGCCCTCTCATCAGATAGGCGGCGTCTGTTTTCTGGAATGTAAGGAGTTGTGACAGGGCCCTCACCTGAACAATGACATAAATGTAAATATTTGCTGGATATTATTAGAATGTAATTTTATGGAAAGCCCTCTTGGTTCATCAGAGGAGAGGTGGATGGTATTCTCTAGGCTTGGTTGGTATTAAAATGTATGCTTTCCTACCTCCCATGAATGTTACCTGAGGATATTATTCATAGCAAATTTGTCTGTCTTTAATGCAGTTTGAAATCTGAGTGCCCCGACTGTTTGTATCCTGCAAGGAAAAGACTAAATTGGTTCAGTTTGTAAGAGCACCTTGTGTCACTGTCACAGCAATATAGAAATATGTGTATGATGGCTTACTGCTTGTTCGTGACTTGCATTTGCAACCAGTTGCACATTTCAAACTAAACATAGGCACACAATCTTTTCAGTTTATCGCACTGAGCGAGCTTTATCTAACAGTTTAATATTGACGTGACAAACATTTCTCTCATAATCGCAGCAGAAGATAAAATCATATTGCAGTATAAATAAGACTGTGGCCTGGGTGTGTACGTTTTTATTATAAGTATAGGTTTAATATTATACTGTAATAGTAAATCACAGCCAGGAATGTTGGCCAGCTCAGATACGTCACACATGAACAATCTCCCAGCTTCAGGCACAAAGGAGACGGCTACCAGCAACCAATCAGAGGAGCGGAAGAATAAGAGAGTGTAAGTGTCCAATCAGAGGAGAGAAAGAGTGTGCGAGTGTAAATAAAGAAGATTGGAGTGAGTGTCTGTTGTACTGTACAATGAGATGGAGAGTGGTGGAGCTTTATTCTTGCTTAACCGGATGCTAGTGTATTATAGTCAGCCTATTTTTCTTCATTGTGGAATAGGGATAGGTGGAGAAAGCCAGAAGAAGACTGGAATTTGTATTGTTAGCCAGTTGGGCAGTTGTTAGCTGAAGAACTCCTGATACCTGTCTAATGTCTAACAGGGTGTGTTTCATGAGTTATGTTTATTTTAGCAATTTGGCAACACACTCTTGCTGTGTGTAATTTTGTCAGATCTGTGTCTAATTATCCTCTGCTCTGTTTTAGCTACAATGCGTACCTAGGCCATTCAGGGGCTAATGGGTTGTTTGGTGTGTTTTCCCATACGTTACGCATTTAAAATTTTGTGTGGCAGTAAGATGATGAGAATGTACGGATCTGTATCTTTTAAATACCTAACAGATATCTTAGTTTGGACTTTTGTGGAACCAAACGTAACAGCACCACCAGTGGTCATAAGACAGATACACAGAATGGTATGAGAAGATGCTGGGGATAAATCTTCCAAGTCCACCACAGGAGATTTATGCAGCCTGTCAGTGACCGTCATGTTGGGTGAACACACTGAATGACACTCCTCCTAAATTTCTCAGCCCGCTTCCCGGACACAGCACGTAGCAGATAATTATATCTGTAGAGCTGTGAATACTTGGACAGGCTGTGGTCTAGGAGGTATATTAGTTGCAGTTGTCACACTAAGCCGCCTGGTGGACGGATGCAACCTGAACCACTTTACAAAAAGCTTCTTCCATAAGGAGCTCGCAACAGTGTTTTACAACCAGAGAGAACGTTTAGTTCCAAACTCCATACATCCTCCTAGCTTTGAAGTAAACTCTAAAGCAAAGTCAGGTTTTAGTTAGTATAATGCAGAAAAATTCCTTTAATTCATAATGAGATTTGCTTTATCTTCATGGAGAAAATATGCTGCTTCTTGTGGCGTTTTAATGCGCAGTAAAGCTAATTCACTACCAGATAGTCCAGTATGCAGGATTTCTGCTACATCACCCCAGCCCTATACTGGGAAACAGAATTACGTTGAAAAATAAAAATCTTCGGCAATGCCCAGTCCTGAAATCCTGTAAATTGCTGAAAGTCAGTATTGTATCTTTCTCTATCGGAGATTACGTTGATGTTCCACACGGCCTGTCAAAGTGGTGATCACGTGTAATGCTGTGTAAGCAGGCTCTAATTTGATTTCTCTGGCTAATTGAAGTCACACTGCTCAGTTCGGGTGCGTGATGGACACTGCTTAGCATTTGCATGCGCTGATTATTAATTTTTCATGTTACAATAATTGCATGATTTACAGTTCCACAATATTGTGTTTATACTAGCTGACAGGTAGCAATACATGAGCGAACAACGTTTAATCACGGGACTCGTGGTAGCCATCACCCATCTGGCATTTCGAGGCATATGAAAAGAAGATTGCGTGTTGATTGTATGTTGTAAAATTGCACCACTGGGACACGCCTAGTTGAGAACATGGGTACTTCTGAAGGGAAGTCTTGGTGCTGGGCAGTCATGGCTGTTTTTCCTAAGAATTATGTATAGTCAACTCTTTGGGCTTCCTGTTAGGTCATTCTGCATGTTACAATCATCATTCATTTGCATATTTCGTTCTGATATTAACAGGAAGGTTGATGTTTCAAGCCTTTGCTTGTTGTGTAGTTTGTGCAGCTTTTGTGAGCCACAGATTTGAATAATTCAAACCAGGCGAGAGACTTCAGGCACGGATGTATGTGTGTTTTTTTTATTTATTTATTATTATTTTTTTAAAACATGGTTATACTGGTGCCAGCAGTTGGGAAAACATTTCCTGGTCTAACAGGAAATGTATTAGCAAGCAGGAGTACAATTTGAAGCAAATTAAATATTTTATTATACAAGCGAAAGAATTGTTTTGTCCTAACCCATGTCTGTTATAATTGTGGTCAGCTGAAATACAGCTGAATGTTTCGAACACTCACTATTATCCAGTTCTCATCTCAAAATCCAACATCTCAATGCGACGGCTTTATAAGTTTTACATCTCCGCGATTCTCAAACCTTTTTGTAGCCAGGGACATGTTTAATTGTAAAATAAATGAACATGAAGCTTAGTTTTAAATGAGTACTATAATATTTTGTGTATTTATGTGAGACATAGAACTTCACAGTCAAACAAATGATGTGTGTGTAAACTGTAAAGACGGCTTTGTGTGAAAATCACAAGACATCAGACGTTTCTGAAATACTCAAACAAGCACGTCTGGCACCAATAACCATCCCACAGTCCAAGTCACTGAGATCACTTTTCCCCCCATTCTGATGTTTGATGTGAACAGATTAAGCTCTTGGCCTTTATTTGCGTAGTTTTCATGCGTTGCGCTGCTGCCGCACGATTGGCTGATTAGATCGTTGCATGGACAGGTGCTCCTGATAACATGGCCGGTGAGTGTATACAGTTCGTCTGTAGTCAGCTCTGCTCTCCCTCCACTGCTGCGTCAATCAAACGGGGCTGCGTTGGAGAAGTGGTATTGTTTAGCTCTGCAAATACATACTGCTGGTAGATTTAGCCACCTGTAGAGCACGATAGTCCCACTTTGTGTGCTTCTCCATACTCGGTTGCCTGCGCTGCGTCCCGTGATCATACTACACTGTGTTTCTCAGTGAGTTTGGGCTCCTGATAGTGCTGTGTTACACAGCACAGCTGCTAGTGAGGTTTGTGTCTTGCCTTCTTAACACAGAGTGATCTCTAGACAACTGTGCTGATCACACAGACTTGAAAACCTGCACGGAGATAAGGTTATGCTGTCCTACTTAACCGTCTCTGCCCAGTGATAACGCCGAGAAATAGGCCATAAATGTGAAGCTATCAACTCATTAAGAGTTGCTCCATACTTGTGTGAGATCTGCTTAAAGAACGGAGGCAGACAGAGAGGAAGAAAGCGGAGACCTTGAGCACATGGCACTCATTATGTTAAGGGGGGAAGGAAAAAAAAAGAGATTCGAGTGTGAACGTCTAGCTGAACCTGACTTGTGATTACCATGAAGAACCGAGGTTTAAGGTCACATTTTTTAAAACACGTCTGAGTGCGACTGGCAATTAGTGACCACCTCCCTCCTGTTTACTCTATCCCTAAAGCATTAGGATATGAGGAGTGACTACTCCTTCCTAGATTAGCACTCTTAGCACTTCTGCTATAAAGTAAAGAACAGAAAATGAGAGTTTGGGATGATCCCAGTGAGTCTGACCCAAAAAAAGAAAAAAAAAAAAAAGCGCTTCCTGCATTCTTTTATGTTGTCAGCTATTCTAAATGTAAACACCCAAAAGGAAGTTATTACTTACGTCAGGGGAAAAAAAATGTCGGGACATGATTAAAGATGAGATAGTAATGTTTATAGGATGCAGTGTCATTAAGATCAGTCTAGAGCGGGAAAAAAATCTGCTGTCGGTCTTTAAAATGCAAGCTGTGCCATGCAGCGTAGTTTCTGCAGGAAACGGAGGAAATGGCAAAGAAATGCCTTAATAAGGAAATGTCCACATGGCTAGCTGCAGTGTGTCATTGATGTGTGTGTGTGTGTGTGTGTGTGTGTGTGTGTGTATGATGTGTATGTGTATGTGAGTTCTGTCCAGACCACCAATCACTGTTTTCTGTCACTGAGAAAATTTGGGTTGGGGGGGGAGAGAGGGAAGTACTTACTCAAGGGTGGTCTGACAATTTTCTCATCACACATCTGGGAGGACGTCTGTGAATTTACAAGCAGATGTTGCCTCTTGTGCAGGGAACTGCTACACACCGTACTTAGTGTCGCATGTGGAAAAATCACGAAACGCACGCTTTCGAAACGTCTCTCGCATCGCCTCGTCTCCATAGTGACAGTCAAATTAGCCTGTTAAATTAAAAAGAAAATGAAGCCACCCAAGTGAGTGTGAATCTGCACTTAAATGAGCCGTGCAAACATTCTGTACATTTGGGTTCATTCTGGAATCAATCACGTCATCGTGCGCGAGACAAACATTCGTGTTGATAAGAAAACAAACGCGCTGGGTCACTTCAGTTCACAGACCTGACGTCGGCAGGCTAATGCAGAATACATCTGTTGTGTTGATCTTTTCCTGGGGAAAGAGGTGATGAGAGGTGGTGTGTGGTGGATGAAGGGATGGAGTGGATGCGAGTTTGTGTTTTTATTCGATCAGTCTATTTTTGCTGCCTAAGGCCTCACTAATACTTCCATCCACACGCAAACACTACATCGTTTTATTTTCTTAACACTTTCTACATGATTTTTAACTGGTGGATAAACTGCATGTAACGAATGAAACCGAGCTCGTCTCTGCTACTCGATTATAAAATCACTTTGACAAGTCAGTCAGGTGGAGCCACTTTTCTTCTCCAAGTCTACTCATCGGAGCTCTGTTCATATGTAGATGGGCTTTACAATTAGTTTGGCTGTTCAAGTTTAAATGAAAAACAAGTTGAAGAAGAGTCAAACAAGTGTTCGGTGTTATTCAGACTTTATTCAAAAACCTCAAATCATGCTGTCAGTAAATGGTTTCCATTAGATGATGTACTCATTCCCAAGGGGCAATCGCACTTTCAGCATGCGAAATTTTTACCCACACATCATGGATTCCATCCTGCTTCTCTTTTCTTATATCACTGCTATAATCGGTCCTTCCTCCATCTTGGATTTTTCTGAAGAGAAAATCCATGTCGATCTTCTATTGGTCACGCATCTTCATGTGATAAGAATTCGCAGGTCAGAGTCCACCAAACTTGAACTTTGGAACGCAGCGAAATGCGAAACTTCTTCTCACTGAGCTTGCCTTTACAGGCTCCAGCATTCGCGTGCGTATGAACGAAAGTCAGTGGAACTGAAAAGTCTAGTGTGACCACCGCTTCAGATGAGGCACAGCAAAACTGGCAACACCCTGATCTCCCTCAATACAGCGTGCCTTTTGATTTTAACACACGATCATGCACTTTGACATATTGCGCCTTGTTGTTTATTGCACAGTCCCGTGTTTAATGGACTGCTGACGTGCTCTGTATGTCCTGAAAGCTTTCTGATGTGTATTTTTGTTGGCTCGCACGAGTAGTTCTGATGAAGTATAAGGATCCCTTTAGTCCTCGACATTGGGCCCCTTTCATCTTGCTAGTAATAAAACTCACTGTGTTTAAAATAATGTTGTGCAGAATGTGCTTTAATGTTTACTGAGTTTCCACGAGCAAGTTAAAAGCCGACTTCTGTAGCAACACACTATTAGCCTGCTGATCTTGGTATATTAAGACAGCATGTTAACTCTCTGCATTGCCTGAGCACAGCTTTTTTTTTTTTTTTTTGTCTTATTTTTGAAGCATTTTTAATTCTTTGTGTATCACTGGGAGTCCAATCGAGACATATAGCTGAGCAATAGGCGCTTGCTTATACTCATTGTTTCTTTGGAAAGTTCCTGATTAATTCTGCATTCTAACTCAAATATGCACCCTTCCTGTAGCTTTGTTTGGCAGTATGAATTGCATTTTACACAATTTTTTTTTTCCATTACAAGCTTGCATATTTATAGCTTTTCCACCTTACGTCATTGCGCCAGACAGTCGCATGTTACCCTACACTGAGCCCCGAGGTTCAGATCTTGATCGGAAGAATATTACTCAAATGGGAAAACCACGACTTTCGTCTACTATCTGCATGACTAGTCTCTTGCTGTTGACCTATTAATGTCCTGCTGACTGAGGTTAGCTGAGGCGTAGAGAGTTTTCCTGGTTATCCTCTTTCACCCTCCGTGATCTCACTTAGCTCAGGGGATGCATGGGAGTTTTCTACTTCTCCTTCTCAGTTTTTTTTTCTTATTTGCCCTCAATAAAAAAAGCCTACTGCCCAGATTTTCAGAAATGCACCGCTGATGCCTGGGACTGACCGGCTTTCCATGTCTGCGTAGTTATGCGAGTCTCTCGCATAATAGTGCCGCTCGGGCGTCTCGCTTTGGGTGCCGACACTCCTCGCGCTTGACTACGATTTGGAATATTCTCAGCATTAAATGTATGAAACTGACTTTTCGACACTTCAGCCCATGAGGATAATTCAGCTGTGAGTGAATTCTAAATGCTACCTCCTTTTGCCTGTGACATGTGAATAATGCAAGCTGAAACTGAAGGCTTGTGCGTGTAATAGTATATACGTATAGCTTATAGACGTACAGCACTGCGCAGGGTTGATAAGCTAACAGTAATCTGGCTCTTGTATTTTCAGGGATGTGCTTGCATTAGTTTGGCTGTACCAGACTAACTGTCTGTTTTTTTTCCCTTCGTCCTTCATTTGTTTGTTTAGAAGGAGAATGCCAAACAGATTTAGTCACTGTGGGTTTTTTTTTGGTCGGACTACCCTTTTAAACTTTTGGAAAAAATATGCTTTGGACTCTGTGTGAAGGGTTGTAATACCAGAAGACTATCTGCAAAGATTTTCTGGCTTATTGGAGGCATTAACATGGTAACAAGCAAAACATTTTGATTGAGAAATATTGTGTGTGCAAGCAGTAGACATCGTGCATGAAAAACATTTCTTGCAATGTTGAAAAGCATTTAAAACCGAAGTAACACTGTAACATGAATAATTTCTATTTAATGTAGACTATATACATATTGTCTATCATTTCTTATAGATTTGTACAGGAGCTTACTAATGTGAAATGTGTGTTTCTTCTGAAATCATATAACCCAACTGTTCTTATTTTCTGTCTCCTTTTTCCAGGTTTTATTTTTATGGACTGTTTTCAGTTTTTATGGACTAATTCAGTTTCCTGTCTTGAACTATTGGAAGCTTGATATATTCTCTTAGTGATGCAGTGTTTTTTTTTTTTTTTCCCCTGCCTTTTAATAACAAGGCCTGCAAGAGCACCGCCAAATATGTGTCGTTCCATTTCCTTATAAGTGGCTTTGACAGACCTTTTGATCCTGCTCCTGTTCTGGCCTCTCCTTGAAAGAGAGACAAACCGTAATTGTAACAAAAAAGCTTATGCTATATTCTGATCCCCTGCCAAAACAGTCTCATAATCAGTTCGGCCTCACCTGCATGCATCACCTCTATTTGTGAGATCAAAGTCAGGGACACAGCAGGAACAGACTAGTAAACCATGTCTAATGAAGAGCACTGTGCTGTTTTACCCCCTGCATGTAGACAGATATACACTGCCAAAGAAATGGGTTCAAGTTTAATACTCTAGAATTAGAAAATCCAAATCAGGAGAAAATTGTGTGTGTGTATATGTATAATGCTACATCTATAATCTCTTTTTCTTTCCCAACTACCATTTCCTCGGCTTGTGATAAATGGAATAATGCCTTAATAATGCCTTGAGATTTAAGAAAGGATTTTAGGCTTGTGTGATCTCTAATGATGAAGCCGTGCTGATTCAGTGAAAGTTAGCTAAACCTTTCATTCCGTTTATCTTTTTTTGTCTGCATATTGGGTAAGAAATTAGATTTAAATTCTATTTGCTTTGTCATTCGCGTTATGTTTTCAGGTTGTCCATCTGTCTGAGATTCTCGTTAGCATGATATCTTAAGAATGAAAGGTTGAGTGTTAGTAGGGTTTTAAGTCTGAAATACACTCAGTGAGCCCTTGGAAACATCTGTGAACCTGCTAATTCATGCAATTATCTAATCGGCAAATCGTGTGGCAGCAGAATGGGGGGGAAAATGTGATCTCAGTGATTTTGACTATGGCATGATTGTTGATGTCAGGAGGGCTGGTTTGAGTATTGAGTATTATAACTGCTGATCTCCTGGGATTTTCACACACAGCAGTCTCTATAGATTTTCCTCAAAAAGGTATAATAAAGAAAAAACATCCAATGAGCAGCAGTTCTGCAGACGGAAACGCCTCGCTGATGAGAGAGGCCAGTGGAGAATGGCCAGACTGGTTCAAGCTGACAGAAGGGCTACAGTAACTCAGGTAACCCCTCTTGTGTTCAGCAGAAAAGCATTTCAGAATGTTGAACCTTGAGGCAGATGGGCTACAACGGTCCGTGTCATGGTTCCACTTCTGTCAGCCAGGAACAGAAAACTGAGGCTGCAGTGGGCACAGACTCACCAAACCTGGACAGTTAAAGACTGGAAAAACGTAGCCTGGTCTGATGAATC
>CM074961.1:10063816-10071316 GCA_037577455.1 Pangasius macronema
AAGTGAAAAACTATCAGAGACATTTTTTAGGGGGAAAAAATGAAAAACTTACAATAACCTAGTTGCATAAGTGTGCATATCCCTAAATTAATACTTTGCTGAAGCACATTTTGATTATATTACACCACTCAGTCTTTTTTTTTTTTTTTTTTTTTTGGCTAATAATTTCATTGATGACGGCTCTATGATGACTTTTGAACATGAGATTGAATGTGATTTGTTATCAAAGGGTGTGCAAACTTATGCAACCAGGTTATTGTAACCTTTTTATTTTTCCTATTTTTCCCTAAAATGTTTCTACGTCGTAGTTTCTCACTGAGGGTGGAAAGAAGCTCTGACAGGATTTTATTTTGGTTTCATCAGACTTTTCATCACAAAAATCTGCCATTTTCACAGGAGCGTGTAGACGTTTTATATCCGCTGAAGATTAGCTCGCAGAATTACAGTAAAAGCTATTTCTCTCCATGTTTCCTGATTCCATAATGTACTGCATTATTGCCCTTTTAAATAATTTAAATGGCTGTACTCTGGGTCTTCTCATACTTCATTTTGACTTCAGTTGCCTTTTGTACAATGTATATGACCTTTTTAAGGAATGAATAACTAATTTCTTTCACTTTTATGTACACAGAGATTTATTCAGTACCTGGCTTCCAGGAATACATTATTCAACCTCAGTAATTTTTTGGACAAAAGTGGCTTACAGGGTAGGTGCTTCCAAGCTCAGTGTTTGGATCAGTAGTGGAGTTTTTTTTTATGCGAATTTGGTATTTGTGCCTATGATAACCTCAATCTAAACACCAGAAATTCCGAAAAAAAAATAAAGACTAAAAGTAAAGTTAATGAGCAAATGCAACAGAGTGAGATAAACCTGATTTTCTCATCATGTGAGTGTGTTCCAGAGACAGAAGCACACTGGAAATGTGGAAATGCACAGTGATTGACACACATTTAAAAAAAAAAAAACTGCAGTTTAATGATATAAAGCTAAAGCTACCATGTGCAGTGGTGTGATCTGTCACTACTCTCTCTCTCTCTCTGTTGCTCTCCCACACACTCTTCCTAATTTCTCACTCCGTAACGTGGCATGTTGAGCAGCATTGCTGACTTTGTGCTTAAATAAAGCACTCATGGATTTATTTACCCAAGGCTTTTCCCACGTTACTGGGAAAGCTCTAGAGCGGTTCTGCTTCCACCGTGTATAAATGCCTTGCTTTGAGGCTTTAGATGTCTTAAAAATGCCTGATATAGTCCTAGTAGTAGACTAATAGCCTGGAAATTGATCAGTATATTTGGTGCCTTTTTTTTGCATATGCTTGTACTAAAGCGTTGTAACTCTTGGGTTCAGTGGGATCACCCTTAAACACTGTCATTGTTTCATTCCTCTCTTTACAGGCTATGATATGTCCACTTTCATCCGACGGTATAGCCGTTATCTTAACGAAAAGGCTGTGTCCTACAGACAGGTTGCTTTCGACTTCACTAAAGTGAAGAGGGGGTAAGTGCATGTTCCCTTTACACCTAAGCAGTAGAGTTTTGGATTGTGGTAGCATTTAAGGAACCTACCGTAATATTGGCAGTATCCTCTCATATAACTCAGGTGATATGTGGATGCTGTGGGTGTGTCCTTATGGTATGGAATGTTGTGTATTTCTTCACTCCTAGGGCAGATGGTGTTATGAGAACCATGAATACAGAGAAGCTGCTGAAGACCCTCCCCATCGTCCAGAACCAGATGGACTCCCTTCTTGACTTTAATGTGAGTTTTTCGACCAGTAGAAATGAAAACATCAGGATTTGGTTTAATAACGTTAAACACAAACTCTGTCCCTCAACAGGTAAATGCAAACGAACTCACTAATGGAGTCATCAATGCCGCCTTCATGCTCTTGTTTAAAGACGCCATCCGGCTATTTGCTGCATACAACGAAGGGATCATCAACTTGCTCGGTGAGCTGCTTCTGCCCTAAGGGAACTTGCGTGTATTGTGCTGGCCTCTGCTTCGTGTTGACTTTGCCCTGTTTGCCTGCTTCGTTGTTTCCTGGTAAAGAAACCTTTGAGCTGTGCGTTGACCTGCTCTGGTGCGTCGCAGCCAGTTCAGTCGAACAGCGCGCTCTGAGTCATCATACTACTTTGGAGCCTGCGGCAAAGGCATCAGAAAGGCTCCACTTTATGGCAACCACCCATAATTATGCCTCTCTTGAGAGGCATTCACATAATAACAGTTATAACCCTGGGTTATTTAAATAATCTGCAATTACATTACTTTATGGAGTTTTGGATTAGGAATTAATTTTGCGTGAAGCACGTACAGGGTTAGGAAAATACTTTACAGATCTTGAGAATTTGGTAGTGTCAACAGCTTTGTCGTTTTTGGAGATGTAAGAGCATGCTTATGTTGGCTGGGTAAGACAGAGGATGACCGAGTGTTTGCCGTAAATGAACGTGAATAAGTCGGTAGTTTGTGGAGGAAGGCAGGCGTGTGAGACGTGCTTTGGATCGTGGCCAAATGACAAATGTCACAAAATACCTGGGTTGTGTGAAAAACTTGTAGTAGGGGTTATGTCTCCTTAATAGTGCGTATTGCCGCTGTGTGGTTTTCAAACCATAAATGACTTTTTTTCCTCCACATCCATGTTTCTATATTACACAGAGAAGTACTTTGATATGAAGAAAGCCCAGTGCAAAGACGGACTTGACATCTACAAGAAATTCCTCACCCGTATGACGAGAATCTCAGAGTTCCTCAAAGTTGCTGAGGTAAGAGTACAGTTTCTATATTTAGAGCTTTATCTACGAACATGGCAAATTTGGGCTAGTTGATTATTCACTGTTTTTTTTTTTTTAACTACTAAAATGTGTGCCACTGCTGTTAGTCTTGCTGCAGGGAGCTTTTGTACTTGTTCCATCTCTGATACATGCAGAAATTCAGAACACATAATATCTGTTTGGTTTTACCGTGCCAACTGCTGACCATGGAAAAAAAACTGTCTCTCTCCCTCTGATCTCAACACACAGCAAGTGGGCATTGATCGAGGCGACATACCAGACTTGTCTCAGGTAAGACTGTCATTCTTCAACACTGTCAACTCTGAGAGTAGTGATACTGACCTGTCTGTGCTGCCTGTGGTCTTGCAGTATGAGCTCTTGAACCTCCCCTAACCCATGCTGTCTAAAACACACACACACACACACACACACACACACACACACACACACACACACACACGCACGCACACACACCCTGCTCTCCTCATTCATGCCTGTTAGCCAAACTTTCAGTCTCTGCATGGCTAAACCATTCATTCACATCATCCACAGTATTATTCTAGTTGTAGAGACTTCAGATTTAATAAATGACTCCAATTAAAATGCAAAGATTTTAAAGTGCCAGAATTGCATTGTGGTTATGAGGCACAATCCAGCCCAGCCCAGTGCATGCAGTGCCTTCTGCATGTTGCTGATGGCAAAATTCCCTCGTACTGCTTGCTCTCGTTTCTCTTTTTCTCCAGCACTATGCAGCCATAAAGGTGTTTTGTTATTATAAAAGAAGGGTATGTTTGCCACAGCTGACCTGCCTCATTGTTTCCTCAGAAACCTTTCTATTTTAAAAATGCGAAATTCACATAGTTAAAATTCAAAATATCTTCCAGTTCAAGAAGACGCAGGTTCTGGTGCAGTCTTTACATGAACAGAGAAACGAATGAGCCCAGTCAACATGAGTAGAACCCCTTTTGCAGTTTGGTTTGGGTGACTGACCTAGCTTCTCTCGATAGCCATCCACACGTTACGTTTATATGGTCCAAATGAAGTTTATTGGTTGGTTCAATTCATTTCAATGTCTGCGCCTTCAGTCTGTTTTCTGAAATGCATTTAAATACTGTCAGACTACCACCTTTATATTCTGTATCTTTCCTTATCTTTCCGTTTTCAGTTTACGGTCTGCGTAAGTATCTGCACCTCCCTCTATTTTTCCTCTGTGATTGATGCTATCTTGTTCCCTGTGTGTTAAGTATTATGCATGCTCACCAAGGAGTGTGTGTGAGAGAGTGATGGTATGTACATATTTGAGAGAGAGAGTGTATCACTATAAAATAATCAATCTTCCTCTTTCCAGGCCCCTAGTAGTCTCCTGGATGCGCTGGAGCAGCACTTGGCATCACTCGAGGGAAAAAAGGTGAAGGACTCTACAGCAGCCAGCAGGTACAGTGACCTACATGAGTAACTCTGCGTTGCAGTTCCCCACCAGGCTGTTGTGCCCAGATACCAAATTTAGCATGAGTGTGTGAGGTTTTCTGGATTGATGCGTGTGACGTCAGGGTGGCTAGGAGAGCTTTGAGCCTGGCACAGAGCCAGGTTTTATCGAACTGTTGAATGAGTTCAGATGTAGAAGGCAGATGTCCCTGGTGCGTTTTGGGGCAACCGATAGCCCTCAGTGGTTTTGCATGCATGCACACACAGAGCAGATTGTTCTATACTGAAATAGGTCACTGCAAAAAAAAAAAAAAAAGGATAGATTTCTGACCTTTTTCTCTGCAAATGACGTCCTCAAAAGTGGAATCTGATGAGTTGCGTTTTGTGCAACGGAATAAACGGTCTAGCTTTGCTAGCTCTGACATTTTGGAGGAAAACTTGGGTCCGAGTTCACTGCTGTGGAGGGAAGCCATTAAAACCTTATCTGCTTGTGTGCTATGAGCCAAGGAAGACCATTTCCTTAAACACAGCATCTGATACTGATATATGTCCTAGGATGATTTTTCACCCTGCCATTCTTTTTTTTTTTTCCCCCTTTTAATTTTTCTGTCCCTTTTTATAGGGCCAGCACACTGTCCAACGCCGTGTCCTCTCTGGCAAACACGGGCATATCTTTCACCAAAGTGGATGAGAGGGAAAAACAGGCGGCCCTAGAGGAGGAACAAGCTCGTTTAAGAACACTTAAGGTGGATTATGTCACTTCTGATAACTGTTCATAACAACTCTTATACTCACAAAGAAATAATATAAGTGCACTCATACAACTAGTGGTAAACTGTTGAACTATACTCCTTGTTTTTTTTTTTTTTCTTCAGGCCCAGGATTAGTTGTGCATGCTGAGAGTGGAGCTTTGTGTTAGGAAGTTTTAACAAGGCTTTTGGCATCATATAACACATTTGTCTTTGGTTTGTTGTGGGTGTGTTTTTGAGTGGTTACCAAAATTCCCATGCGAAACCAACTTTATTCTCCCTGCAGGAGCAGCGCCTGAAAGAACTCTCCAAAAAGCCTTCCACATCCTCAACCACAGCTGCCTCTCCAGTATCCACAGCATCTGGCAGCATCAGCACCGCTCCAGCAATCGACCTGTTCTCCACACCCAGCTCCACCAACGGGTGAGAGAAATGAAGGGAGTTGTGTGCCATTCCTCCACAGCTCTGCTCAGGAACTTCCACATAAATCAGAGATATTTTTTTAAAAAGCATGCATACATAAAGCTTCTTTCACATGTGAGGATTTTTGCTTATTGGCTCCTTTAGATGTGAAAATATTAGATGGCTAGCTCAGTAAAATATGCATGCTAGAGCAAGGATAATGAGATGTACACAGTAAGTGCTGTTGTAAGCAATTCAGTATGAGAACACAAGTTCATTTGGGACAGGGCCAAATTATTTTCAGCTGTGTGTGCACAAATATAGTGTGTCAGGCTTGGTTTAACTATAGGGATGGTAGCAAATAAGTCTGACCTGTATGTCGCATCCTACCATCTGATCCTCCATTATGTCTTCACTTCCACTTACTTCTGCCCACAGCTCAGTGAGCAACATTCACTGCACATGCTAATGAAGGCATTTAGGCAGTAATTATACTATTAAGATGGTTGTGTTGAGAGGCTAAATAAAACTACAGAGCACAGGAAATGCTCACTCGCACTCGTTTTTAACTTTGAGAACCATTCTGGCTGTGGTATTGTTGCATGACTACAATCCTAAAAGAAGACTCTCTCCCTGCATTCTTCCAGCAGCAAGGAACTGTGCATGTGACCCTGCTGCATTCTTTGGTCTGAGGCCTGAGCGTCTTGAAACAACCCGCAGTGTTTAGATTCGCATGTGTGTGAGAGATACCGGACCTTCCCGGGTTGTTCATTTTGTTTTTCTTTACCCTAGTGCTTCAAAGGTGCCAAATGATCTGCTGGATCTCCAGCCAGCATTCCAGCCATCTCTAGCTCTCCCCACTGCTCTGCCTGTAGCTAACACATGGGGAGGTGAGTGCTGACCATATGAGCGTCTGTCACACCAAATACATCTCATTATCACCTGCACATGGATTAGTCATATCCAAGAGAGCATAAAAAAAAAGATTATGATGCTGATTTTGTTTTTGTAATTGTATGTACATATGTATATGCTACACTCGCATAATATACTAACATTTCTGAATTTAATTTCAGGTATAATGTTGGCTTAGATGTAATATTTAAGTTAATATTTGGCAGCAAGAAGCAGTGAATTGGCCATCAGCCTTATAAAAATAGACATTAGTGCATTTTGTTTGTGATGTTTTTTAATTAAGAAACGTGTGCTGTACCAGAATAAGATAGCACAGTGCCACTTTTGTGCAAAGTCATTCATAAACTGCAAATATATGGAAAAGACTCCATGCAGCAGGTCATGATTAATACTTCCTGTGCCCCACGAGTAGTGTTTTTAACTAGGAATTAGGAGTTGCACATTGACTAATATACTAGTCGACCAGTTCAGCTGTTTGTTTCAGGACATAGCTATTTCAGGCTGTCAGTGTTAGCAGCAAAGTACACATCAAACCACAGACTACAAATGACATTTCCAGCTTCTGTGCTTTTTTTCCTTTAGGCTACAGTGTTAATGACGAAAGTACTGTGCAATAAATGTGCAAAAGATAATAAATGTGTACATCAAATTACACGATTTTGAGAATGAAAGCATGCAGCACGGAAGCTCCTTATAGCATGTGACGTCCAAAGCAAGCGTCTGCAATGTTTCTGCCATGTTCAACTCCAGTTTCAGTAGCATGCGAAAGCAGCTGGTATGCACCACTGAGCTGACTGTAAACTAAGTGGGATTGAGTATGATATGCAACCCGTGGCTCCAAAAGCTCCCTCTCTCACACGGTCATGCACTATGCCACAATAAAAGATTTCTATAAAATTTTTATTTAGCTATGATGAAAAAAAATAGCTTCAGGAGGAATTCCTGGGAGTGTCTGTGAGCAGACTGTAAAATTGGTTTCATCTAGTCTAAAATATTTTCTGACCAACAAAATACATTTAGCGGCTTTCTTTACCGTCTGCCAGCATCATCCTACTGTCTGCCTCGCTGTTTTTTTTCCCCCACCACCCCGGCTAGCCGACAGCTCCTCAAAGTGCCGGCTACTGAATCTATTAGTCAGCTAGTCTGTGCAACCCCTGACATAAATATCAACCCAGTGAGACTAACAATGTGGATTTTCTGCAAGAATGACTGAAAGAGGTTTAACTTGAACATGTGTTGT
>CM074961.1:10072633-10085885 GCA_037577455.1 Pangasius macronema
TGTGGACAGCCTTCCCAGAAGAGTTGAAGCTGTAATAGCTGCAAAAGGTGGACCGACATCATATTGAACCCTACGGGCTAGGAATAGGATGGCACTTAAGTTCATGTGTGAGTCAAGGCAGGTGAGCGAATACTTTTGGTAATGTAGTGTACGTCTACTTAAGTGAGCCATACTCAGTCCTGTTAAAGTGGACCCACAAGGGAACTAGCTGCAAATGGCCACAGTACTTTTGGTGTTCACAATATAAGTGGACTCAGAAAGGGACTTGGTTCTCTTTCTGGAAATTTTAGCACTGATGACAACTCAGACCACTTATTGTTCACAGCATGACTTCTTTTTTAATAATGTGTAACACTGAATACTGTCATTCAAAATGGTTGCTTTACATGATGCCATCATTTGGATGAAATGCTAAGATTTGGCTCAAACACTGAACAGGCAAAACAGATTTGAAAGGAAACACCAGAAATTTTTTTGATGCTGAACCATCACAATCAACTCCTGCTTCATGCCATAGACCTCCTGTGTATTTAGCTGTGAGTGGTTGGGGGTAGACAAAATATATGAATACACTACATATATTACACACATACTGTATACTAATCAATTTATACAGTATTGTTCGTGTCACAGACACAATACTATTATTCCTGCTGCCTAACAACTTAAGCTCTACATCATAATTGCTAGTGCCACAGTGCCTCTATTAGCCCATCTGTCATGTTGCAACCTAACATGCTGACTTTATTGGGGGACCACACAACCCCCCACAAAGCCATTTGAGTAAGTAATAAAGACTGAGAACGCTGAAAAAAAATGCGAGTCATCAACTATAGCACTATAGGCTATGAAGCGTTAACCACATCCTGCAGAAAAACAGAGGGTCCTTCCATGTGAGGCATGACCTTTGGCTTATATAATCACAAACTGACCACAACAAACTAAATAACTTGCTTTTCCAACATAATTAGAGAAGCATATTAGGAACACTATACTAATAATGGGTAGGGCTTCCCTTTGTTCTCAAAACAGCCTCAATTCTCTGTAGCATGGATTCCAAAAGATGTAGAAACTTTCTTTTGAGACTGACATGATTGCATCACAAAATTCCTGCAGATGTTTCAGCTGCACTTTCATGCTGCAAATCTCCCATTCTACCACATCCCAAAGGTGTTCTACTGGATTCAGATCTGGTGACTGGAAAGGCCACTGAAGAACACTGAACTCATGTTCATGAAACCAGTTTGAGACGACTTTTGCTTTGTGACAAGGTGCATTATCATGCTGGAAGTAGCCATTAGAAGATGTCTGTGGCATTCAAAGAATGATTGGTATTAATGGGCCCAAAGTGTGCTGAGAAAACATTCCCCACACCATAACACAACCTCCACCAGCTGGGACTGTTGACACAAGGCAAGGCAAATCGTGGATTTATGCTGGATTCCATTGGATTCTTGCACCAAATTCTGAACCTACCATCAGGCCACGTTTTTCCAGTCTTCAGCTGTCCAGTTTTGGTGAGCCTGTGCCCACTGCAGCCTCAGCTTTCTGTTCTTGTCTGACAGAAGTGGAACCCGACATGGTCTTCTGCAGTTGTAGCCTGTCTGCCTCAGGGTTCACTGTGTTGTGCACTCTGAGATGCTTTTGTGCTCACCACAACTGTATAGTGTTCCATTCTGACCATTTCTCTATTGACCTCTCTCATCAACAAGTATTTCCTTCTGCAGAACTGCCGCCCACAGGATGTGTTTTCTTTATTGCACCATTCTGAGTAAACTCTAGAGACTGTTGTGTATGAAAATCCCAAATCAGCAATTATAGAAATACTCAAACCAGCCTGTCTGACACCAACACCATCACGCCACAGTCAAAATCACTGAAATCACATTTTTTCCACATTCTTATGGTTGATGTGAACATTACCCAAAGCTGCTGCCCCTTATCTGCATGATTTTATGCACTGCACCACTTCCGCACGATTGGCTGATTAGATAACTCCATGAATGTGTAGGTGTTCTTAAAGTGTTTAGTGGGTGTATACACTTATACATAAATACATACATACATACGCACATACAGTGGATATAAACTAAGTCTACACATCCCTGTGGCAGGTTTCTGGTGATGTAAAATAATGAGACCAAGATAAATCATTTCAGAACTTTTTCCACCTTTAATGTGACCTAAAACAAACTGAAATCTTTTAGAAGGGGGTGAGTAAAAAAAAAAAAAGTGGTTGCAAATGTGGTTGCAAGTGTGTACACCCTCTTATACCTGGGGATGTGGCTGTGTTCAGAATTAAGCAATCACATTCAAACTGATGTTAAATAGGAGTCAGTACACACCTGCCATCATTTATAGTGCCTCTGATGAAGTTCAGTTGTTCTAGTAGTGAACTTTCTGGCCATAATTCCAAAAGGTATGTTTGGTGCAAAAAGAACACTGCACATCACCAGACGAACACCATACCCACAGTGAAGCATGGTGGTGGCAGCATCATGCTTTGGGGCTGGTTTTTTTCAGCTGGAACTCGGGCCTTAGTCAAAGTGGAGGAAATTATGAACAGTTCCAAATACCAGTCAATATTGGCACAAAACCTTCAGGCTTCTGCTAGAAAGCTGAANACCCAAAGCATACATCCAAATCAACAAAAGAATGGCTTCACCAGAAGAAGATTAAAGTTTTGGAATGGCCCAGTCAGAGCCCAGACCTGAATCCGATTGAAAATCTGTGGGGGGATCTGAAGAGGGTCGTGCACAGGAGATGCCCTCGCAATGAAGAGTGGGCGAATATTGCAAAGCCAAGATGTGCCATGCTGATAGACTCATACCCAAAAAGTATGAGTATTACAGTGAGTGCTGTAATAAAATCAAAAGGTGCTTCAACAAAGTATTAGTTTGAGTGTGCACACTTGTACAACCACATTATTTTGTTTTTTATTTTTACTCACCCAATCTAAAAGATTTCAGTTTGTTTTTCAGGTTATAGGTCACATTCTGAAATTATTTACCTTGGTCTAATTTTTTTTTACATCACAGAAGCCTGTCATTTTAACAGGGATGTGCAAACTTTTTATATCCACTGAATATACGTATGCACTCACTGGCCACTTTATTAGGAACACCTGCTGATTCATGCAGTTATTCAGTCTCCCAATTATGGCATCAGTACAATGCTAAATGATAAATAAAATCATGCATATACAGGTCAAGAGCTTCAGTTCACATCAGACTGAGTAAAAATATGATCTCAGTGAATCTGATAATGGTATGGTTGTTGGCACCAGGGGGGCCACTGTAACTGTATTTAATACAGGGTAACTGTATTTCAGAAATTGCTAATTCCCTGGGATCTTCATGCACAACAGTCTATAGAGTTGACATAGAATGGTGTGACAAAAAAAAATCTAGTGAGCAGTAGTTCTGGTAGAAAGGCCTCGTTGATGAGAGGGGTCAAAGGGAAATGACCAGACTGGTTTGAGCTCACAGGAAGACTGCTGTAACTCAAGTAACTACTCTTTACAACCATGGTGAGCAGAAAAGCATGTCAGAATGCATTGAATCATGAGGCAGATGGGCTGCAATAACACAATACAATTTAAATAAGTATTCAAACAGAATAAAATGTATAATGCATAAAGATAACATTTTATTACTCCCAGGTGTGAAATTTCAGTGTTACAGTAGAAGGGTGTTAAAACATAAAAGTGTGGATGTACTATTTATTCAAAATAAGATTGTAACCAGGTGTACACTCATGTGTGCAGGTACGAAACTTACAAAAGAGCTAAGCAGATGAGCTGAGGAGAGATATATACATTCTGATGGAAGCCAGGAGGAAGTACCTGCAAATAATATAGCTACAATAAGACAATACAGTACAAGTATAAACAAGACAAAATGCTAAAGTAAACTGTAAACTGAATTAAGCGACAAGTTGCAAAATAGGTCAATACAGCACTTACATTAGATGTGACATTGACATAGTAGTGTGTGTGTGTGCTTCTGGTGTGAGTGTATTGCCCTTCTAAACTACATTATGTTTTGCTTCTGTCACTTTTAGCTGATGTTACGAAATTCTGTAATGAAATGCCGTGGCCTGCATTTCCTGTATTCTGAAGCACCGTTTTCCATGTTGCCTTCTTCAGAAAGCAGAACTGGCAGAGGTTAAGGCAAAACATGTCAAAATATTTCCCTGATGTCATTGTGTGTATCTGTGTTTAAAAATTGTCTCTGTATATACACACAAACTTTACACGGTAGCAAGGAAATATTTATGAAATCAATCATTTTAAGTCAGTGAGTAAATTATTACTTAGCAATGTACTTTATTTATTGTGTAAATCTTAATATCTAACAGGAAAAGGCAGCGTAGTTATTGCATCACATAAGTGGGGGCTGGAAGTGTGAGTTCATTTGGACAGAACTTGATGTGATGTGGTGTGTGTGCGTAGGAGAGTGCTAGACCTATTAGGCACATCTACTGCACTCGAGGAGAAACCGTTTAAACCTTTGGTGCTAAACATGTTATCAGGGAAGCTCGTGTGCCTTCTTCTAGCTCTTACTTTTTCCTCTTCTAGAAACACAGGTAAGATATTTTATTCTCACTTTTAGCTTGCTTTATGTGCTGGTGTCTGGTTATGCAAAATTGTTTATAGCAAAGCTCTAAATTTGCAACAGTTGCTTTTTAAAAGTCAGTGTCACATACAGTAAGTCAATTTATAACATACTAGTCATGTAGTGCAATCTGAAAGTTTTGTTGTTTCCTTTAACTTTCTGTTCAAACCAGCTTGGAGAAACTTAGTGAATAGATTATTGCATTTACACTTAGACTTTTTAAAGATCTGTAATTTTAGAAAAATAAAACCATGATGCTGCTATTTAATTCAGTAGCTGAATAAAAGGAATCAAAGTCACATTTTAAACTTCTTTGAACTGATTTCATTATAGCTCATTATTCTTGTTTCTAAACAATAGGTTTGCAAATCTCATATTTTGGTTCAAAGGATAAAATTATTCTCTGTGCTATTCAGGCGTTTATAAGAAACTGTGCTCAAGGATTTAAGCCTTTTCCTGGAATATCATGGAATGTAATCAGTAAGGGTGATGCTGCGATACCTCCAGGCATTATGATCCACTATAAGTATCACAATATTTAGTTTTGCTGAAGTTTACTAGGGAAACATTAAAAACAAAAAAGTTAGAGCTTTTAACATCCAATAGCTTGTCACTGGTACCAATGATACTTGCTTTTTTCTCAGAAAGCATACCATGACTAATTTATGACATGAATAATATCAATTTGTCATATTGCCCAGCCCTAGTAGTTGGAGAGTAGATATTTGTGGAATAAATCAGTGCATTTCTTCATGCCAGTATTTTGCGCTATTCTAATTTACTCCTTCACTCTATAGGTGCTGTGGATGTTACAGCGTCTATTGGAGATACTGCCTTTCTACCATGTCCTTTACTGTTCAAGTCCAGTGACTTTACCAGGATCAGTGTTACGTGGAAAAAGGATGAAGTCAAGAAGCCAAATTTATGTACATATTTTATTAACAGTTCTGGAACTCTCGATATCTCTCAGTGTGGACCTCGGATTACAGTAAATACAGAACCTTTAGGGCTGAATATAACAGGTGTTGAAAGCAACGATGCTGGTCTTTATAAATGTGTGATGACCAAATTAATACCACCACCAGTAGACGAGAAATCTTCAAACCTGACGCTTAAAGGTAATGATGATTATAATCTTCTTTTAATCTTCACTTGCTCTGAAATTCTTTTCTGTCACCTAAAACTATTTAGGTCTCTGAAAGCCTGTACTACAAACCCGATTCCAAAAAAGTTGGAACACTGTACAAATTGTGAATAAAAACATGATGTGGAAGTTTCAAATTTCAATATTTTGTTCAGAATGACATATCAAATGTTTAAACTGAGAAAACATATTATTTTAAGGGAAAAATAAGTTGATTTTACATTTCATGGCATCAACACATCTCAAAAAAGTTGGGACAAGGCCATATTTACCACTGTGCGAAATCCCCTCTTCTGTTTATAACAGTCTGCAAATGTCTGGGGACTGAGGAGACAAGTTGCTCAAGTTTAGGAATAGGAATGTTGTCCCATTCTTGTCTAATACAGGCTTCTAGTTGCTCAACTGTCTTAGGTCTTCTTTGTCGCATCTTCCTCTTTATGATGCGCCAAATGTTTTCTATGGGTGAAAGATCTGGACTGCAGACTGGCCATTTCAGTACCTGGATCCTTCTTCTACGCAGCCATGATGTTGTAATTGATGCAGTATGTGGTCTGGCATTGTCATGTTGGAAAATGCAAGGTCTTCCCTGAAAGNGAACTGAGCGCTGATAACAACTTGGGTTGTCCTTGTCCTCTTTAGTCCGGATGACATGGCGTCCCAGTTTTCCAAAAGAACTTCAAATTTTGATTCGCCTGACCACAGAACAGTTTTCCACTTTGCCACAGTCCATTTTAAATGAGCCTTGGCCCAGAGAAAACGCCTGCGCTTCTGGATCATGTTTAGATATGGCTTCTTTTTTGACCTATAGAGTTTTAGCCGGCAACGGCGAATGGCACGGTGGATTGTGTTCACCAACAATGTTTTCTGGAAGTATTCCTGAGCCCATGTTGTGATTTCCATTACAGTAGCATTCCTGTATGTGATGCAGTGTCGTCTAGGGGCCCGAAGATCACGGGCATCCAGTATGGTTTTCCGGCCTTGACCCTTACGCACAGAGATTGTTCCAGAATCTCTGAATCTTTGGATGATATTATGCACTGTAGATGATGATAACTTCAAACTCTTTGCAATTTTTCCTCTGAGAAACTCCTTTCTGATATTGCTCCACTATTTCTCGCCGCAGCATTGGGGGAATTGGTGATCCTCTGCCCATCTTGACTTCTGAGAGACACTGCCACTCTGAGAGGCTCTTTTTATACCCAGCCAATTGACCTAATAAGTTGCAAATTGGTCCTCCAGCTGTTCCTTATATGTACATTTAACTTTTCTGGCCTCTTATTGCTACCTGTCCCAACTTTTTTGGAAAGTGTAGCTCTCATGAAATCCAAAATAAGCCAATATTTGGCATGACATTTCAAAATGTCTCACTTTCAACAGTTGCTATGTTATCTATATTCTATTGTGAATAAAATATAAGTTTATGAGATTTGTAAATTATTGCATTCATTTTTTATTCACAATTTATACAGTGTCCCAACTTTTTTGGAATCGGGTTTGTACATTAATTAAGTAATTTGCTAATCACTACATGGAAGCTGATTTGCAATTATATTATTAATTTTTTTAAGGCTACAAGTGGCTCCTAACTAGTAGATTTGAAGAAATTTGAAGTGTAACCTACCAAGCATTTTAGCACTAGAAGAAACTCATAATCCTAGATAGATTAGGGATAGTCCAGGGGACTTGTTATTCACTAAGAGCAAATCATGAACATACAGTTTTCAGCTATTAAGTCCAGCTATTAATGGCATAATCTTAGCGTGCTTGAAATGTTTAATGACAACAAGCTATTAAAAGGGTATGTTGTCCCATAGTTTCATTCCAAATAAGAATGATAATAAATGCATAAATAACCCACCATATATGCAGGTGCAGCTCAGCACTCAGTTACAAACACACTGCAGACCAGAAGCTTTACCTCATACACTCCTGTGAAGATGGACATGAACCTACTCAGCACAGCGGCACAGATACTTGCGATGTGGACAAAAGGGCCCTGGGGGAAAAGACACGGACAGACATGTGAAATTATTAGTCACTATTTTGGCATGTAAATTTAACAACAGAGTTGCCAGGTAGCTACTGTAACTAATAATTATATGATTCTTAATGTAATGTTTGTTTACAATAATGGCACACTGTATTGCATTTTTAACTAGATCGCAAAACTGGGTTTGTTACAAGAGTACATGCTGGTACCAATATATTAATGTCTTAGGACTTTTATTGCCAAATATAAGACTTTAAATAAAGTTGAATCAATGTGAATCAAATTGAGTCAATAGTAAAAGTAAATGTCATACAGTGGATATGAAAAGTCTACACACCTCTGTTAAAATGGCAGGTGAGGTACAAAATTAAACAAAGAAAAAAAAATCACATCAGATCTTTTTCCACCTTTAATGTGATATAGCAACCAACAAAATTCAAGTGAAAAACAAATAGAAACAAAAAAAAAGAAAAAAACTTACAATAACCTGGTTGCATAAGTGTGCATACCCCTTAACTAATACTTTGTTAATAAAGCACCTTTTGCTTGTAATACAGCACTCAGTCTTTTTGGGTAAGAAGTCTATCAAGTTAGCGAATCCTGACGTGGCAATTTTATTCGACTCTTCATTGCAAAAATACTCTAGATCTATCAAATATATTCAGCTGTCTAACAGAAACAAAATAGATTGGTATATGGAGCTATCCATGATTCCCTCTACCTTAACTAGAGCCCCAGTCCCAGCTGAAGAAAAGCAGCCCCATAGCAAGATGCTGCCATCACCATGCTTCACCATGGCTATGGGGGTTCTTTGGGTAATAAGCTGTCTTGTTTATGTGCCAAATATAATAAAGTTCTACCTTGGTCTCATCAGAGCATAACACATTTTGCCACATGGTTTGGGGTGATTTAGGTGAGCTTGGGTGTTTTTAAGAGCTTCTGTTTAGCCACCCTAACCCATAGCCCAGACATGATTCTTAGTTTCGTTTTTAAAAATCATGAAAAATCATGATCACAAAAACATGCAGTTTTAACAGGAGTGTGTAGACGTTTTATATCCACCGTAAATACAGATTTCATTTCGCTTCCGTTCACAGAATTGAACAGTGGTAGAATCAGTGGGTCCTGAATAACATAGAAACACAAACAAAAATCAAGTTTCATTGGTTATATATTTAAAATACCATGCTAGCTAGCATGTTACTACCCAGCGAGGCTAATATTCCCCAACACTGTTTAGCTGTACCTCCAGTTTACACTTGTTGCACTTACCCTGATTATAACTATAAATGTACCCTGACTATAAAAATTTAAGTTATTTTTATCAAAACATAGGATGAGAAAAGAAAAAAAAAAGCCAAGAGAGGTTCCAACCACGTTTACAGTAAAGTTAATGCTCTGTATACTGTATTTTATTGTATTATTACAATAGTAAGGTACAGTAAAGTCCTTTGATTTAATCTGCTAATGAATATTTTCCCAGAATACCAGGTGGACTACAGTGTTGAAGTGTAGAACACATTTGCAGCATCATACAAGTTTGAACAGAGTTTTTTTTTTTTTTTTTTAAAGAAATGACAGAAATTCAAAAAACCTCTTTTCCCAAAGGCATGCCGCTGCCCAGGCTTGCAGTCAGGCCGATGACTTTAGCCACAAAGGCTTTCAGAGTCAAATACTCCTTCAGCACCACCCCACGTAGAATGGTCTTCAGCTCTGGGATACCAGAGCCTACATGAATGTTTAGAGGGAAGGCAAAAACACAGATATAAAATGGTGAAAAATATAATACAAATTGTGACCTTAGTATTATATGCTATCTGGGATAAGAACAAATGGGAGAAAGAAACCTTTATTACTAATGTCAGAAAATAAACATTACATCATTTCTAAACACATACATAAATTAAAGAAGAGATAATAATATGGGAATTCTGTGATGCTGGCCCTCACTGTGCAATCAGATTTTTCACCCTGTGTTATATTACAGAATTTTCTCCCTTTTATATATGTGAAAAAGAGACACAGACAGGCACAAAACCTTAAATGTGTTTTGGAAAATGTTGATGGGTTTTATTGAAGCTTCTTGCATAGAACTTAGATGTTACCACTTCAGGTCCCAATTACAGAACTCCAGTAAAACGCTTCCTTCAACCACCGGTGCTCGAGTATCCAAAGTCACATACAGTCTACGAGAGACTTTCCATAGCAACTCATAGCAAGAGAAGACCTCTAGACTTGCAGCACCTGCATTTACCCAACATACACAGGGACACTCTTCTGGGTTTAAGGCTTGACCATAAAGGGATTTTAAAAAATGAATTCAAACTCATAATAACCTACATCTAGTTTGGCCACTGTCAATTCTTCATGAAGGGAAATGAAGTGACTTTGTGGCCAAGTGTGGTGACCCATACTCGGAATTTGTGCTCTGCATTTAACCCATCCAAGTAGTGAANTGGCAGAGAGCGCTGGTCATTCACTCCCCCCACCTACAATCCCTGCCGGACCCGAGACTCGAACCCACAACCTTCGTGTTCACCTTAGGGTTGCAAGGCCGACCATTAGGCCACGACTGCCCCCAATTATCATTATCTAGGTCTCATAACAGCCAGAGTGATAGGGTCAAAATAGGCTAATATTTTAATTAATTTTTACATTTGTTCATTTTTTATCATTTTATTGATGCTTTTATCCAAAGTGACTTACATTTGAGCTGAGCAGATAAGGGATAAGGGTATTGTTCAAGGCAGCTTGGTGGTACCTGGATTCAAATTCACAATCTTCCAAGCCGTAGTCCAGAGCTTTAACCACTGAGCCACCACTACATGATACTCCTGCATGCCTCAAGCTAAATATGCTCTCGTAATGTCACAGTGGAACATACTTGGAGAAGAACACTAACTGCCTTATTCTGTTTACATGGACAAACAGGTGACATTGACTGACTAGCGGCACATCCTTCCCACCCAAAATACAGGTCCAATTAAGCAATCTTTGACTCATGGCAATGGATGGAGATGGAATCACTGGGAGATCATGAGTTCATTGTGCTTTGAAAACCTTGCTTTCAGGATTGAAGCAACTAAAATGAGTACAGTAACAAAAGGGAACACAGAGAAAGCCAGAAAACAGGACGATGCGGAGGGTGGATTTCATTTAAGGAAAATAATACGAAAAATGCAGACAAACAGGAATATTAGGGCATGTTGAATAAATGCGTGCTTGCTTTTGTAATAGAGAAAGAGAAATAAATAAGGAGAGCAAGCAGTACACACCTATAGCTTGTGGAGAGACCAGGTGGCAGAAGACAGAGGAGAACACAATGAGAATTATGGGATATGTGATCCAGGCCAGATACTGAAGTGGCACGTTCCCTTTCAGCTCTGCATACATCCATTTGTAAGCTTTGGAAATGAGGGGGAGAAAATGGTTTTATTTGAGAAAAGTCATAAAAACTCAAATAGTTTATAGGAGATTTATAGGAGATATAAGAGTTTGGTAGAGTACCTTGCAGGCTCTTCGCACTGGCGTAGTCCATACTCCAGCTGACTAGAGCCATGGTAAGACCCAGCAGCACCAGGAAGATCCAGTCCTCCCCCAGCTTTGTTACTATATACCTCTGGATCCGCCTCAGGCAGTCTGCAGAACAACATCCACACCAGTCATCTCAGACAAAAATCACTATTAAACACTAAGGATAACTAAGGTAACATTCTAGTCTAGTCTGATCTGCTCAGGCGGCAAAATCTATGATCTGTTTCTCTTGAGACTGCGATTTGTCTACTTGACGATCCTATATCAGATATAACATTCGGGACTCCTCACCTTGGCATTTTGAGTAAGGTTGGGGCTTCTTTATCGAGGAGGACTGGCTAAATCCTGGGGTCATGGGCCCTGTTTCCAAGGCGATATGATGCGTTCGGCCGTAGCCTCTCCTGATTGCCCTAGCATTGCCGGCATGTTTATTTGACTGGTTCTCCGTTAGCAGACGTGTGGCCTCCCTCCGGGCAACGTTACCCGGCTGCTCCCTGTACTCTCCATACAGCTGAGGAAAAAAGAGAGGGAGATGACAAAGATATGTGAGAGTGTGTGAAGACAAACAAAGAGAAACCAATGAGGTTTTGCTGAAATGACTGTTCACGGGTTAGCTATAATAAATTAATAGTAACTGGAAAAAACCCTACGATATCTATAATTATATATGTGCAATGCTACTTTATTGCAAACAGGTCTCTAAAAAAGGTCAGGTTAGAAATCATATTTACGGCAGTGTGTGTGTTCGTGTGTGCCTGTGTGTTTGTGTATGTGTAAGGAGGATGCACTCAAGTACACTTTAGCGTCACACTAAAATAGACTCAGGCTGGCAGAGCTGCAAGAATAAGAGATCCCCAGATCAACAGCCTCAATACATGCTTCAGCACACACACACACACACACACACACACACACACACACACACACACACACACACACACAAAGTATGTTCACTACTTAATTATATGCTGACACATGGTTCTTGACATGTGAAAATTACATAAATGAAAGGAAATGGCCAGGTAAATAAAGAAGAAAATTATTTATCAAAAAGGACATTCATCATCGCACCCAATTTCTGTGTTTCACTCACACACTCTCGAGTGTGCTGACTCACACACCTACTATTAACACACCTACTGAATATAACAAGGTCTACATCTTAATCTTCGTCCCTCAAACACCATGTGATTGGTGACTTCCTTACACCACCACATGGAAAGCAAAGTCACTTTAAAACTAGAGCAATTAATCAAAAAAAAAATCCCTCACTATCCATTAAATGACTAATCTAAAATGTAGACACTCCACATTTATTTTGTAATAACAATAGCATCCAAAACTGGATGAATTCATGTGTGAATAATGACCACCTTAAGTACATTTTAGTACGTGTTTCTTAGTCGTACTAATTAACACATACGGGTAAACTAAATCAAACATGCTGTAGAAGAACGAATATGAATTAAATTAATGCAGAATTTTCAGATTGTTTATATAATATGCACAATACATAAAATAATTATATATTGTTTATATAATATAACATGCTATATGCAGCTGCGTACACAAACATAACTGGATGGCGCTGGATTACTTTCATAACACATCACAATCCACCTCGCGCCTTAAGATCTCAAAACTCCAGACTTCTGGTAGTTCCCAGAATATCAAAGTCTACAAAAGGGGGTAGAGCGCTTTCGTATTTAGCTCCTAAACTCTGGAATATCCTTCCTGACAGTGTTCAGGGCTTAGACACAGTCTCCCAGTTCAAGCGTAGGTTAAAGACATATATCTTTAGCCAGGCATACAACTAATACATACATTTATTTAGTGCTTGCTAATATTATGAACAGCAGCTATGCTAATTCCTTTCTACTTGTTTCCCATGTTCTACCCATCCTGAGGCACACAGAGATTATGCCAACTCAAGTAGACAGAGGCCAACCCTACAAGGATCCTGAGGCA
>CM074961.1:10086500-10101693 GCA_037577455.1 Pangasius macronema
CCTACTTCATGCATGTTCCATTACCCATTATCCTCAACCATTCACTGTCTAGAACAAAGCAGATAGGCATGGTTCAGCTGTGTGTGTGTGTGTGTGTGAGTGTGTGAGTGTGTGAGTGTGTGAGTGTGTGAGTGTGTGAGTGTGTGAGTGTGTGAGTGTGTGTGTGTGTGAGTGTGTGTGTGAGTGTGTGTGTGTGTGTGAGAGGAAACAAGAAAGAGCATAGCCTCAGTGAGCTGATACTGTAGAGTCTTTCCTTATTGTTGTTCAAATAGAACAGTGAATGTTTGCTGAATAGTAACAGACACGTGTGTTGCGCTTAAATGTGCGCGTGTATTTGCAGCTATAATGTAGCGAAAGTACCGTGCTACGTTTCGCTCGTTATCCTGGCCAGCCTGCTCTATTTGCGTCTAACTGGGGCTGGAACAGGCTGCAGCTTATTTAGGTTCCACTGCTGTTGGTTTTCTGCACACCTAATACTCCGACTTAAACTAAGCTGTATATTTAAGTGGGGGAAAAGAAAACAATATTACAGAGAAATCACTCTAAGACTAACTTTATAGGAAATGTCTACCCTGAACCAAATTAAATGTAATGATATATTAATATATTAACATAACCTTCATTTTGACATATTTGAAGTTATATGGAGACATTCATGGTTCACGTACAACAGCATTTAATAGCAGGAAAGTTTCAGCAAAATTAGACAGGATAATGCTCAGGTTTTAATGTTAGCTCCTAAAAACTGAGCAAGGTTCACCATCATATTAATAAGAAATCAGACTTAGTGTAGACAAGAAAAGTTCGGGAATGCAATGCAGCTATGTAACACAGTCAGAGGGTGTGGCTAGCAACCAGCGCCTACTTAACGATGTATGAAGCATCGAATACAATGGATTGGATGGAGGCCTTGGCCAGTTATCATATCAGATACACGTGTTTGCATTGAACATGTATTAATTGGTTTGTTACAGTATAAACTATAGTATTAATAGTATATGCTGAAGTTATTTGTTCCCATTTTGCTTAGGCTCCATACCCCTTATTTTAAGTCTTTTTAAGTTGTACAGAATTGAAATCTGTATGTTTTGGTTCTCCAGATCATTACAATCCCTTTCTTGATTCAAGCTCTTCTATTGCCTGCACTCTTGAGCCCTGTACTCGGATAGAGGGCTTTCTCTCAGGTACAGATGCACGTGTGATTTGTTTTCTGCGTTCAGAAAACATGGCTCCACACCTCAGGGCCCTGTGTGCTGTTTTTTTTTTTGTTGCAGGCTTTGAGCTTCCTGTAGCAACCCTCCTTCCTCTCAGATTAATTTGGTTCCTTGGCTTGCTGTGTGTTGTAAAATAGCTCTTAATTCTGTTTTTGTTGCTTAAAGTAGTAACTAAGACTTTTTTTTTTTCCAATTCTTTTTGGTTTCTTCTTTACAAGTTGGTTTTCTGGATACAGATATTGAATCAGACTGTTGTTTAAATCCCACTGAAAATTCTCTAAAACGATATATATGTGTCTCAGGAAGCCAGTTCTTTTTTTTTTTTTTTCTTTTTTTTTTTGTGTGTGTTACTTTACTAATATTTCACTTCTGGCTTTCCTTCTGTGCACTCCTGTTGCTGTGGCAGACTCGTTCTCTTCTCCAGCCCCCTACTCTAACACCCCACTGTTTCACCCCGAGTCTTCCGCTGTAGCTGGACTATTTGGAGGTAGGTGATGATTCCTGCCTCCGTTTCCTCAAACCTCTTCTGGTAATTCTTGTTTGTAGTTTTTCCTGTGTCTTAATTTTTTCCTCTTTCAGATCTGGTCTATTTTTTTTTTATTTTTTCACTCATTTTTAAACAGAAGTTAGAGATGAAATGGAGTGCATTGGCCATAGGTCTAGGTGCACTATATCATCGTCCCGGTTTACTCAAGAGTATCTAATGTCACTTTACCACTGAAAACACGAAATGACTCATCTCATTCCCACTGGTTGAAGTCCCAGATGTTCCTAGAATTAAGGGTTATCTTATGCCCCTAGTTCCACTGGATTTAACACCTGTGTTTCTCAGGAAGTGAACTGATCCATTCATGTTAAGAGAACACGACACACTGTACACAATGGTGGATTTTATGACACATTGATGGCAGATTTGCCCCCTGGCTTTAACATCTAACCATGCCACCTTCTGATTTGTGCTCTTCAGGCTTTACAGCATCCCCCATCCCTCAGCCAGCCAGCTCCTCTGGCCTTAACGTTGACTTTGACTCTGTGTTCGGCAATAAATCCGCTGCTAACAGCACAGGCGCTGCTGGTAAGAACGTTTATTTCTCTTTCACTCCGCTCGTCTTTCACATGCCTCGTGCTTATTGTGATGGTTGCTAGGAGAGCGAGCCTCCCTTGCTTCCCCACTCACAGTTGAAAAATGAGAGCACGGAGTTGCACTGCTGTACCTGATGTCCCATACACGTCTCTGAAAGTATGAAATGGGGATATTCAGCGTGAATGGTTGTGCTTTTTTGCATTTGATTTCAGTGCTTCCCTAGACGAAGCACGAGTAAGTGAGGCACTGTATGCAGTCTTCTGTATACAGTCAGTATGGCAGTAAAGTACAGCTTCTAACATTGCACTGCTCATTTTTGCATACACGCAGGAAATCCAGAGACACCACACCTAGATTTCTAGACACAACCCCTTCTCTGCACTTTGTATATCTGAGGAGTTATTTTAAAGTCAATTTGTGGTATATTCCATCCATGCAAATGTAATCAAGTGTCTAGTGTGTTGGAATATTATACTGATAGTATGCCCTTTTTCTGTCTCCTCCTGTGCTGTGTGGTAAACTCTGGGCCTTGGCTTTGCATGGCATGCATGACTTTGGTGAGTTGACGCTGACTGTTTAAGGAGGATGAAATTGCACTTCTCCCATTTATTTCCATTTTAATAAGGTTTCTCTCCATCTACAATAAATATGGCTTGTCTTGTGTCTTCTGCTCTGTACTATCTCCTTCTTTTGCTCTCATTCTCCTCCCTTTCTTTACCCTTGCATTCTTGCAAAGATGATGTTTTAGGTGGTATCCTGAAACCCACAGTAGCTTCTCCGAGCCAGGGCATGCCACCCAGTGCCCAACAGCCTGGTAAACTGGTGTCTGATGACCTGGACTCCTCTCTGGCCAACCTTGTAGGCAGTATGTGTCTTGCCATTTGTGTATAGATGAAAAAATATCACAAATTCTGCATGGTACACTATAGAGCCAAAAGTATGTGGACATCTGACCATCACACCCATGAGTGGGCCTTCTCCAAACATTTGCCACAAAGTTGGAGACACAGTTGTATAAGATGTCTTTGTATGCTATAGCATTAAGATTTCCCTTCACTGGAACTAACGGGCCCAAACCTGTTTCATCATGACAGTACCCCTGTGCACAAAGCGAGGTCTATGAAGACATGCTTTGCCACGCCACCAAACCTTCTGGAGTTCACCAGACATGTCTCGGGACTAGAGTTTAGGTGACTTGTGGAAACTCTACTTGACCTAGCCTGACTGCGCACCAAGCCTTCTCACTTGACATCACTGTCCGACCTCACTAATGCCCTTATGGCTAAATGAGCACAAAACCCCACAGCCACGTTCCAATATCTAGTGGAAAGCCTTCCCAGAAGAGTGGAGCTTATTATAACAGCAAAGAGGAGACCAACTCCCTGATAATTCCCATAGTTTTGGAATAGGCACATATGGATGTGATGATCAGCTGTCCATGTACTTTTGACCATGCAGCTAGTATTGCATTGGATATTGTGATTTGGATCTAAAGCATTGAATTTAATTTGCATATACTGTTCTTTGCAGATCTGGGTATTGGAAATGGCACAACAAAAAAGTAAGTCCAGATATAAAGTGCATACACAAAGTAACTTTGAAGTCTGCGCTAACATGAAGTTTGTACTAACATCTTGGTTTTGTACGAAGTGACATCCACTGGAGTCAGGGACCACTCTTCTTCGATTGACCACCTTGGTCGACCGTTGGTTTCTGGCGAGGCTGGTGTTGTACCTTGGGACGGTCCATGGTGAGAAGAGAAGTTTTACACAATAAGACACATTAAGGCACATCTCTGAGCAAAAAAAAAGATACCCTCAGTAGACAATCCTGTAGTATGCATTTAAAATGTTCTTATTGTTTGAGCTACAGTGTCATTTGTGACCTTTGTGTCCTCTAACTGTTTGTTGCATTGTGAAATTTTCGTCTGGGGGGATAAACAGAATGGCATGCATTTCCCACAATACGTAAGTCCAATGATTGAACTGTTTTGAGACGCATGAGTATTATTAACCTCACAGCTTCTACTGTGGTCACAGTACCGTGTGTGTGTGTGTGTGTGTGTGTGTGGATGTGAGGGTGTGCGTGCATGTTTGAGCATACTTTATAAGAGTGGGTGTTTGCATACCAATGCACACACAGTGACCAGAGTCACACTGAAGCCTCTGTACTCATTGTGACCAGCTGAACTAACCGAGAGCTTCTACAGCATGACTGTCACCTATATTATCTTCTACGATTTCCCTTCTTTCTTTTTTAGTTTGCTGCAGTCATGCGACTCAGTCAGTTTAACCAAGTATGGTATGATTCCTTTGAAGTATTTGGCTAATGGGAGATGGGGCTGGTGAATAGATACAAATATATACATATGCTTTAGACTTATTTAGGATTGAGCATTAGCAACTAGCACAAAACCTTATAAATACAAAGGCTGTTTTTTTTGTGGATCCTCACTGCAGCAAAATATGATATACAGCATTCTGCATTTAATTATTGTTGTAGTTCATTTAATTATACTAGAGAAAGAGTTTTCAACTATTAAATCCTAAATGGGAATGTGCAGCCATTTGCAATGTATTCTTTTTCTATATATTTTCCCTTTGAGCCCCATCCTCTCAGTAAAATGAATAGCCTGATAACGATTAGCTGAGAAGGCCCTTTCACACATTTGAATGGTCTGTAAGTAAAAACAAAAGTGTTTCTGTCATGAGCTCAGCCTCTTTGAGAATCTCACGGCTCTCTCACAAAGAACTCCTCTTTGAATCAAGATCTGCACCTGCTACTAGCCACACTACCATTGAGGACGCGTTTACTCAAGCACACACACACACACACACACACACACTTGCACGCGCACACACACACACACAGACTGACTCGCACTCACTCTCAGATGTACGTCTGTCTCTCTCTGGTTATACTGCCATTCAGATGCACTGGACAACATTTGCAATGACTTTAGATTAATTACTGTTAAATGTGTACCAGAGATTTAAAGAAAGATCTGCAATCTGTCCATCTGCACAAAGTTTTTATTATGAACTGAAGCGTACGCATGTGTGCTCCTGCACGTGTGTGTGTGTGTGTGTGTGTGTGAAGGTGGGAGGTGAAAGACTTGTTGTGGTCTTGGCGTGCTCCTTTGAGTGGAATTTCTGAAGCAGTGTTGGAGGTGTTGAGCTGAATGGTACTCTTGTCAGCTTTCCGAGTAGTGCATTCTGTACTGCCAGTTTTTTCTAACTCTTGACTGTGTCCCTCCCAGGCACCGTCCGTCATGGCTTTCCCTGCCACGACACCCACAGGCATGATGGGATATGCAATGGTGAGTAGCATCAGGCATCTTGGGCGTAAACAGAATTATATGCATGATTTTGATCATTTAATTTATAGTACTGGTCTCCTTTATATTCTTCTTGTTTGCACATAGTGACGGCCTATGATGGAGTGTTGGTGACAAAACTGAAAGTTCTGCAAGTGCCATTATGTTCTTTTAGAATGGTGTTTAACCTTGAGGAAACTGGCCATGCTACTGCCTAATGTAATGATGGTTTTGGCAAAAGGATCCCTTATAATGTGAATCCTTGCAAATAACTTGCCCTAGAGACTGTAAATAACCTTGTTCTCACTCTCCTTTAATGACTGCTGGTATTGGGCAGTAGGACAGCAACCTTCTACAATGTGAAATAAGTAGCTAAATATAAATGGTTAATTAATTAAAAGCATTGCTGGATAATTGCATTGCTCTTCTGCCTGCATATTGATGAGCTGCTGTTCTGCCCTCAGTCCCAGCTATGGCAGTGCGGAGGCATGAAAGGTGCAGAAAACGCTCCGAAACTAAAGCACCTCTTCATGCTGACACTCCATCTACTGTTCATACATTTCAGCTTTTGTTCTTAGATTCATTAAACATTAAAAGGTTCCCACTTTCCTTGCGACTCGCTTGTTTGCACTGGTTTCTAGAATGAATTGAATAGGAGTGTGTGGGTGTTTGTGGGAGTCCAATTTGAAGTCAAGAGCCTTGCATTTTGCAAGGTGACATGATGCCATTTTCTCATTCTTGTGTAATTGTACAGTGCTTCTCAGTAAAGATTAAAGATTGAAAGGATTAAAGTTCTGAGTTTTCCAGCATGAGCCACGTGTTAAAGCTAATGTTTAACAGAGAGAGTAACGTTGGCAACATGCTGATTTGTGGCTCTGCTTCTTCACTTATGTAACCTCAGCTCTGTGATTCATTTCTCCATTTTGCAAACACACACACACTCACACACACACACACACACACACACACACACACACACACACACACACACACTAATTGTTTAAGGGTCAGTTGTGTTTCTAGTGTCTTCTATTCGTGGCAGGCCGGTTCAGTGTTCCTGTTCTTAAATGAACATTTTTGTATGTTCTTTAGGAGTTTTTCAAGGGGATGGATGGAGGTTCTTCGTTTTGTAAATAGTTCTACTTTCTACTAACCCTTTCAACAAGGGAAACCCTCTGTTTAAGGGTGCTACACTGAACCTTTTAAGGTTTCCCCCCAGAGGTCAAAAGTGAAGAACCTAAATCTAACATTTTATTTTCTACGAGTGCAGAGTGGTATACAAAGAAGGATGTTCACACAGAAAAGAAACTAATGCTGACCATAAAGTATGGTGGAAAATCTGTGATGCTGTAAGTTGTTTTTCTGCCAAATGCCCTGAGAACCTTGTTGCTATCACAGACTACATGAAGTGCCAAGAGATTTTAAATGAATATCTATCTGGCTGCCTCTGCCAAAAAGCTCCAGCTGGTTCATGGTTGGTTCTTCCAGCAGGACAATGATCCAAAACATGTATGTCCAATCACACACACACAAAAAAAATACGATTCGATAACCATAGAAACAAGCATTTGACATGACATTTCAGACCACTTTGAAAACATACGTGGTGAGCTGCAAGGGTGAGTCCACAAGAGAGGACCTGGGGCACTAGAGGATCTGGAGGGATTCTGTATAGAGGAGTGCTCTCACATAATTTGATCTATAGTCTCCATTCTTATTAACCATTATAGGATAATTCTGTTATGTTGTAAATGGAGGCTACACAAAAGCACTACATGCAGGAGTGCCAATAATTGTGACCCGTTTTCTTAGAATCCATTTAGTTCAATTACAGTTTAGATGTCTCATATTTTCCAGTGTTAGATTATGCTAATTAGACAAATTAGACCATTTTTATAAACATTTACCCTATATCTTTACCAAGGGTGTCAATAATTATGGTGCTGGCTATATGTAAAATGCTGACTATCTGATTTTCATTAATTGCATTGAGTAGATAGGAATCTGTTCAAATTGATGATGAGACTTGGTGTTGGTGTAATGGACTGTTTAAGTGGAGAGTTCTGTGGTGGTTGGTGGTTTATATTTGAGGGTTTGAGCCAGGGGTGTCTTGTTTAATTATAAAAAAAATAAAAGTTTTATTTATAACTTCTTTCACATTATAATTCAACAAGTAGGACCAATAACAGGATACAGGTACCCAAGCTCTAGAATGATAATGAGCATCTATACACACTGTATATAGGGGTCATGTCAACCATATGATAAAACCAGTGAAGAGTTTTGGGAGCAGTTAGCAGGACTTTGGTTTAAGCTGTGCTAGAAAAGTAGGAAATGCTTTTTTTTTCTTCCTGTTTGTTGGTCTAGCCAGCACAGATGGTTCCAGTGTCCATGATGACACAACCTACTATGATGTACACACAGCCTGTGATGAGGCCGGCTAACCCTTTCGGCCCAATCTCAGGAGCACAGGTAGGAACACATGACCTCTTGGACTACCAAGCTGTTAACCATTGCGCTGTGCTACGAATGTGATGGTAAAATCCTGCTATGGTTTCCCAGAGTAGACAGTAGAAATCCAATTATTCACTGTATTTCTCCAGTCGACTCTAGGAAACGTGAGCACACTGTGCTTCTCCTGGATCTCCCTGAAGAGATGCTGGTGTCTGATTAACGGAATTCTGTTCCTCGAGCAAAAGCAGCTCTGAACATTTGAAGCTCTGTTCAGAAAGCTCTTGAATGAATCTCATGCATCTCCATGTTCCATTACAGGGCTTTTCTGAACAAGGCTAGCATGGATGCATTGAGATGTGGCTACAGATGTACATTCCATTTCAATCTGTAAAAAAAAATAAAACAATGCTTATCCTGCTTCTATCACACCACCTTCTCATCTCTGTAGTATGCTAGCATGCATACTTAAAGAAGCAGACCTTTTTCTGATCTTAAGACTTGCAAGATCATTTTCTAGCCACTCTGGCACTGTGGTTTTTCTCCTGTGTGTGTGTGTGTGTGTGTGTGTGTGTGTGTGTGTGTGTGTGTGGCCTCCTTCACACTTTCTCGTTCTCTCTGAACTAGCCCTCGGCTGCCTCTAGTCCCTCCAGTCAGAGTCCTCTCAGACCTCCAGGACAGGATCCCTTTGCACAGCTTTCTCTCAAGGAATTCCTTTAGGGACACTTTTAGGTACAGCATGCCTGGGCCATGTGTGTATGTGCTGCATGTTAATAGCACTGGGTCTGCTTCTATTTACAGCCGCCTTGCCTACACCCTGTTTACGTTTACTTTACAGTTCACTTCTTATTATAGAAATCTAATAAGCTTTATGACATTGAGTTTAAAAACACAATTTCTGAATATCTCAAACCTTTTTTGTCATGCTCTATGTTGCTGCTAATTTCATTGTGTTGTGCTTAGTTTCACCCCATATGATTCATTCCATAGCCATTGCCTTCCTTGATGCGAGCACTTGTTTTCAGCACTTCATGACCTGTGGTGTTTGGTGGTCTATAAGAAATGTGACCATTATTTTGATATTATTATTACCATTAGCTCATGACTATTGACACATCAGACCAATTTTCCACATTTTGTTGTGTTACAAGCTAGAATGGAAATGGACTAGATTTTTACTGTTTGTTTTACCCAGTATGTACAATATTTGAAGGTGGTTTTTATGTCCTGTAAATTGCGAGGGGGGTCTCCATGGATCGGACTTGTTTGTCCAGCACATCCCACAGAGGCTTGATCGTGTTGAGATCTGGGGCTAAGTCAACACCTTGAACTCTTTCTAATGTTCCTAAAGCCTTTCCAATTTTTGCATTGTGGCAGGGAGCATTATCCTGCTGAAAGAGGCCACTGCCATTAGGGAACACCGTTGCCATAAAGGGGTGTACTTGATCTGCAACAATGTTTAAGTAGGTGGTACGTGTCAAATGCCAAGACCCGAGGTTTCCCTCCAGAGCATCCCAGAGAGTCACACTGCCTCCACTGGTTTGCCCCCATTATTATTTTTATTTGTTTGTTTGTTTTGAATACAGTAGCTTTTGTGGGATCAGACCAGAGGGTGCCCATGATCCTGCTGCCTGTTCACCAGTTGGCCTCCTTTGGACCGCTTTTGTTATGTACTAGCCACTGTGAGGGAACACCCCACAAGACCTGCTGTTTTTGCAGATGCTCTGACCCAGTCGTCTACCCATCACCATCTGGCCCTTGTCAAAGTCGCTCAGATCCTTACGCTTTCCAATTTTTCCTATTCAATGTTTTAATGTTATGGCTGATCTGTGTGTGTGTGTAAAATATATATCTTGCACACTGGAACAGATTTTTCATCTACGATTGCCCCATATTTGGCTCCATCCATGCCCTCAACCCTGACAAGTTTCCCAGTCCCCACTGATGAAAAGCAGCACTTTCACAACATGATACTACTACAGTCAGTGTGGGGTTGGTGGTGCATACAACATAGTGTTGTGTGCCAAGGCCAAAAGGTGAAATTGTAGTCTCTCACCTTCTGGCAAACTCCAAATCACAGAGAGTTTTTTTCTTACCACACTGGTCATTGTCTGGGCTAGGGGTGTCTTGTGAACAGCTTGTTCCATTTGAGCTATGGATCTTCACAGCTCTGTAAGAGTTAGCCTTGGCCTCTTGGTTGCTTTTATTTTTATTTGTAAATATTTATGTAAATTGTATTTTCCCCACTTTAATATTATGGCTATTATGTGTAGATTCATGACTTGTAATGGTAGTGAAGTCCATTTCATTCCAGGATGTAGCACTACAAAATGTCTGAAAGTTCAGTGGGATAAATACTTGCACAAGGCGCACCTGCAGTGCTCCACTCAGATTTGGGTAGCCCTGAGCTGAAACTGTAGTAATGCGAGTCTGTCCTGTTCCAGATGCAGTTCATGTGAAGCCGCAGCAAGTGTTGGATGCCTGAGGACGGATCACGCAGTCCCCGATCTCAAACCTTTAATCTGTCCCTAGTTCACTGTTTGACTCTGCGCTAAGTGCGTGGCCCCAGTACTGACCCAGACAGGAAGCAGGGTGGGCGGGTGGGTTTTGGGGTAAAGGGGTGGTGTATGATGAGAGACATTAAGTCTTTTGTAATTTGTCTAACAGTAACAGCTGCAGGTGTTTTTTTTCCCCCTGGACCAGACTGTTCCTGACTGACTAGCATCTGTAAAGCTACACGGGTAATTTCAAGGTAGGGAAGAGGGTGTAAAGAAATAGTGGGAACATTAAACATTTCTAACTTGAATAAGAGACCAGGGTGGGGCTGGCATTATTATTTTTATTTTTATTTTTTTCTGATCAGCCATCATGATTTCCCTAATTTAACCATCATCCTTTAGAAATGGTGATTTCCGTTTCTAGTATGATTTTTTTTATTCTTTTTTTTTTCATGTTATTACGTTTGCAGTAGACATTCCTTGTGTATTGTTTGTATTTATTTATGATTTACCCACTGAAGACATGACAGGAAAAATGATGACCTTATCAATGACTTCCTTAATGGGAAGTGTGTAGGAATGAATATGCTTTCATGTGTATGATTGCAGAATTAGATTTTGAGAGTGAGTGTGTGTGTGTTAAGAAAGAAAATGGGAAGAAGAAGAAAAAAAAAATCAAACCACCTGTAAACTGAATCACAGAGCACTAAGTATTCTTTGAACCCCGTTCCTTCTCTAGTGCAATTCTTTGTAATACACAAACTCACCCCCTGCATTTTGTAAGGGAAATGGGAGGAGAATACACAATTTATTAATTCACATGGTTAATTCTGTGCCTAGGGTTTTTTTTTTTTTCCCTCCTAGGGAACATTTATCAGACTGGTGTCACTACATTTGTGATTCTGCAGCATTGCGTAGGGGAGGAGCTGTTTTGCTTTATGCTTGGCATGTCATTATTTTACACTGGCAGTTACACAGCTGCCTTTCCAACTTGAATGTGCAAAGTAGCCTTCATGCTTGGGCCATCTTTCTTCCACTGGCACTAGGGGGCAGCCTTCACTGAAGTAAGAGAACAGGGAAATGGGTGTGTGTGTCACAGGTTGCCGTCATCAGGGTGGGGTTGTTAGCGTCTTTGTAAATTAACAGTAGGAGCAGTAGAACATGGGAAAGAAAAGCGCTGTTGATCGGTGCTTTGTGTAAATAAACCCAAACCCTGTCCAATAGGGGAGCGCGTGAAAGATGGTCCCAATATGAAGTGAGTCTTTCCATCGATTTAGCATACTTGCTGCATTGTCCCTGCAGATTCTATTTTTGTTTATAACTATATGAAATGTATGTGAGCAGAACTTGGTCGATTTTCAAATAAAAGAGCAGCTTCCACAAGAGCCGTGAGTTTTATTTACAACAGTCTTACATCGGAATATAGGTGTTCATTTGCGATTCATACAATTATAAATGTATTCAGGTTTTTTTTTATGTTACAGATGAGGGGAGGAAATCATAAACCTATTAGCTAGCCCACCAGGCATGTGAGAGCACGTGCGCTCCCCACGCCCATGATTTCATTTCCTGAATACTTAACTGACTAGGCTAAAAATGGCAAGTGCCGTAAGGTGTATAGTGACACAAATATATAAATTCCTGGGTAAGGGAAGACTTGGTGTAGCCATAACCCTTATCCTTATCCCTTTTTTTTTTTTTAATAGAAGTGTATGAAGTGTATGTTTGTGCCCTCAACAAAAAGTCAGCAAACCATTGGCCAACATTTTGCACATAAACAATAACATCCATTATTATCTTTTAAATAAAATTAAGTTTGGCTAGCATCTTTTATTTATTTACAGCAGTAGCTTGTGATGATTGATTTTGATTTTGAGACAGCCTCAAACAAAATTAAGTCTAGAGCTGATCATACCTGACTTATGCTATAGGCTGCTATCTAGTGAGTTTTCAGAGTAGCCTTGCAACAGGCAGTTGAGCGTCAGTGATATACAATCATCCAGCAAACAGTATCAGTATCTTTTGTTCAAGTGTGTTATCATTAACCAGGGTTGACAGGGTTTCAGCAAAATTTCCAGCCCAACTACATCTCAAAAACCCCACACATACACAAAAAAGAAACCTTAAAGTAGCCCAAAAACATTTGGGCATTGCAAAAGAGGGAAATTTCTTCTTCTTTTTCTCAGCCTTTGCAAGCAAGTACATGCATTTTCTGATGTTTGGATGTTACCCACTCTGTAATCCTCTCCTAATCTTTGCAACATATCTTACCATAGAAATGGTTCTGTACTATTTATTTATTTATTTATTTATTTAAGCAGAAATGTATTTAATTACATTGATTTGCTGTAAATCTAGGTGGCCTCAGAGTATTTTAAACTAGCTCTATCTGGCATCCCTTTCATTAACTTTAATAATAATAATAACAACAACATATAAACAGCAACATTTTTTTAACCATTGTTCTTCATGAAGATTTGTTGCATGGCTGGTGTAAGTGGTTGGGCTTTGCACCACCTGCCCCTATGGACATGCGTTCACTGCGCATAGCCATGTTTCTGATCTGTGCAATCTTTTAATCCAACTTGTTCTACTGACAACCAGATCACACCTCAGCCAGTATGTGTAGTGCAACAGGCAGTGGGGTTCAGGACACGTTGCGAGTGCTATAGTTACAGCAAGGAGTTTAAAAGTATATAACATAAAATACTTCTCTGATTGCTGAACAAGGGGGAAAGAATGCTGGCGATCACTAGTCCTGCTTGCATGTCACGCCTAAAAACGAATAGCTCAGGCTACTGATTTGTCCACCTCTGCAGGTGTCTATGCTTTCATAGTGTAAAACCGCTTTAAGTACTAATCTTCAGCTTTGAGTCGTAGAAATGAAAGGGTTTTGTTGTCTTTTGTATCCAAAAATGAAAAGCAGAGTTTAGAGTACAACAGTGTCTTTACTGGAACTTGTTGCGAATGATGTTCGTTGTGAGAGTCCCATCTTGTGCCTGGAACAGACCTAGGTGTGTTAACGTCTCCAAATCCTCAGGGTCAGATGGCAAAGGATAAAGGGGCATGGCCTGGCCAACCACACTCAGCAGCTTCTGCTCCAAAGGGCCCAGGTGCAGCGGTTCCTACACACACACACACACACGCACACAAGCGCTCACTTTCTGGTCACAGGAACAAGGCGAGTCAGTGTGTCTGAGCAATGCCAGACCCATCTATATTCCTGCCAGGCAATGAGGAAAATTCAGAGTTTCCACAGTTCACCTACACATCACACTCTGGGCCATAATGAAGATATGAAGTGTATTAGCCTATTTAAGATTTTGCATATATTTGACTAAATAAATAAAGTCAGAATTTCATTTTATTTCTCAGAGTTTGCCAAAAGGTAAAGAATATAATGCGTACAGTGATCTGTTAATCATTAAGCTGCTGAGATCATGTCAGCAGTAGTTCTTGCGAGATCTATAAAACTGATTCTTGAATTAAGTAGTAAATCTTTGCAAAGAAACTCTTTTGATCATCTGTTCAATCTCTGAGACTTATTATAGGTTTCATAAAAGTAATTGCCCTCTTTGTATGTGCAGTAACTGTAGAGGATGTCGGTTATATATGGTGAACTCGTTAAAGTAGTAACCAGACTTCAGTGACCTGTTTCTGAAAAGTGCTGTACCTACAAAGCGAATGGTTTAAAGTTTACCTGGAAAAAAAAAAAAAAAAACAAGCTTCAAGGTAAGAAAGCCTGTTTTGTTATGCAAAAATATTCCTGTTTCAAATGTCTTATATTTAGAAAGGCAGAGAACTCACCCTGAGGTCGCTCTGGCTGCCATACAGCAGTGTGCTGAGATGGTGAGTAGGGGAGGAGGGCTTGCAGCTGTGATCCGTTTCATCTTCCTCCAACTCCCCAGACTGCTGGTGCTGTTCCCTCCCAGTTTCCGCTGTGTTGTTGGGGAGAGAAAAGAAGGGGGTGAAAAAACATGAAGGAGGGGATATTGGTTGAAGATTCCACAATGATACTTATCCACACTAGGAAGTGTCCAGCGACAACATGCCTGATAATGTCGGCATTCACTGACTCGGGTTCACTGATAAAGTCATTTATCTTAAGCGGAACTTCGAGGATGTCACTCAGACCTTATCCAAAGAACTGGTCTGACGGCTGTTTAGCTAACTGTACATTCATCCGTAAATTAATAAGTTCCATTATAAACAGCTCCTGGTAACACATTTATGGTGCAAGTGTCATGATCAACTTGATTCTGTTTCACTGGGGTTCCTATAGGGTCTTCAGTAATTCTAAGTATAATTAAGTATCTGTAGGTAAGTATATCTGTTCAGTAATAGTTGCAATTGCTTAAACACACAAAATAAAGTCAAATAAAAGATCTGTGGCAGACAAAAAAATGATGAAAATCAGATTTTGATCAAAATTTAGTTTTCTGCCAGTACTGTACTTATATTAAAAATATATACACCGATCAGCCATAACATTAAAACCACCGACAAGTGAATAACATTAATTATCTCGTTACAGTGGCACATGTCAAGGGGTGGGATATATTAGGCAGCAAGTGAAGTTTTTGAAGCATGAAAAATGGGTAAGCACAAGAATCTGAACAACTTTGACAAG
>CM074961.1:10101793-10115548 GCA_037577455.1 Pangasius macronema
TCTGTAAAGTGTAACACTAGGAGTTCATATGGAAGGATCACCTGCTCTTTCATCAGGAAGGCTGAGTTTCTGCTCCAAGTCTTCAGCCTGAGTCAGTAACACGTTGCTGTAACAAAATTAGGATGGATTAGAATTCAGACCAGTTTAGGCAGTCATTTCCAATCACAATCCTGGGAACCTGATACTATACACAATTTTCTTCTCTTTAATACACCTGATTCTGTTCATCTATGAACAGACCACTGTGTGAAATGGGCCACTGGTAAACACTGGGACACTAAGGGGAATATCAATGGCCTAGACCAGCGGTTCCCAAAGTGGGGACCAGGTACACCCAGAGGTCTGTGTGTGTGTGTGTGTGTGTGTTTTGTTACAGTGGAAGTTCCAATCCACCATTATCAACATAACTAGATTTGTTAATGCATTCTTATAGTTATTAACCTGTTTATTCCAAACCTCAATAACTCAAAACAAGTAGGTCTGATGTCGACTTGGTCATAAGGTATTCTGTCCATTCAGGAATAAAAGTTCAGGAATGAAAAGCTTTATGGCTCAAAAAAGGCAAAATATCATTGTACACATTTGCCTGATGCTGCTAAAATACATCTGTGCTGAGGGGGTCAGTGAAATTTATTTTAAATGAATCCCTGGCCTAGAAAATATTTCAGAAGGCTTCAGCGACCATGGTTACAGTCAACAGCACCTAGAGATCTGTGCATCGCTGAGGCGATGGTCAAACAGTTGCCTCATATGCTCCAAGTTCTCCTCCTCTAAGTTCCTCACGGCTGCTTCCAGTACTGAGACTTCCTCAAGATAGACAGCAAGCTGCCATGGGACATCATTGCACACCATTGCACACACACACACACACATAACAAGGTTTAAAAACATCTCTCACATCTCTATATCCTATAGAAAATAAAAGGATTTCAAATGGTCAGAAAGTTTGTCCTGTGTATATGTTGTGTATTTAGACTGAATGATGTGAATTATATAAAAGTCTTACCTCTTTTTTAAGCCAGTCGTTCTTTCTGATCTTCTGAAGACTGTGTTTGTCAACCTGTTTCAATGCCCTCTAAAATAATACAGGGTGTGTAATAAGAAATAACTGAAATAATACAGTGCTGTGGCAATAGGCACTCTTATTTAATATGCAGTAAGCTACGGTTGATATGTTTCTACCTCTCTAGCAAGCAGCTTCTGTCCTTCAATCAGCTGTGAGGTATTCTTGTCAATCTTACAAATGGCTGCTTTCAGAGAGTACTCAATATTTTCTGTGAAAAACAGACTTCTATTTAACTAGTCAACATTACAGTTTGTCTAATGGGAAAAAAAAGAGACAGCAATATACACATGATTTCTATGTAGCAGTTATGAAGCTATGTAGTAGTAATCTTCCCTATGAGAAAAAAAAATTAATGAATATAGCTCACCTGACATTGCTTGGAAGTTCTTCTGCAAAGAGTCGAGTTCTGACTGTAGTTGTTGGATATGCTGTTGATGCTCAACACTCTCCACGTTCTTATATAGCTGCCAAGTTTGCCTCTGCACCTGCAGCTCCACAGCCTGGGCCTGTACACTCGCCAGCTGCCTGTGCAACTCTTACATACACATACTCATACTCCAATATCTGAATAAGCTGTTCTCTAAACAGCTTCTGGGCTCAGGAACTGTAGAGCTCCTGCAGCTACTGGCAGACATTTTACACGCATCCATATTACACCAAGCTATTTAACTTTTTGGCAGCATAATCTGTATATAAAACTCAGCAACCCATCGCAAATTGATATGATTTGAAGCTAATTAATCAAGGCTTTCATTTACACACACTCGGGATCACGAGCAGGATGCAACCATGAGGATTTTCATGAATATCAAATTTCTTGTGTAAATGCTCATACAAATGATTTACTAATAAATCCATTCATATCCATCTACATAAATGAGGTCCAGTGTGTGAGTACCTGCCAGCTCTTCCTCGTGGACATGCACGAGCTCTAGATTGTGCCGGACAGCCTGTTCTACTTGTTCTTTTCTGGTCACTTCTTTCTCCTCAAGCTTCTTCTCCTGCTCCTTTGCTTGCTTGTGTAGCACACTGAAGTGTCCCTGTCGCTCCTCTCGCAGCTGATCTCGCTGGAACATACCATCATTATTATCATCTTCACCAACACATCAGTCATTCAGTCACCATGACATTAATGATCCTAGGTAAGCAGAATGGGTTCAACACAGGTAGATTATACAGAAGAGCTGTTTTAAACGTTTGGCTGGAGTCTTACCAGTTCAACAAGCTTTTGGTTCTTGGCATCCAGTTCCTTTATTTCTTCCTTAAATTCTTCAATCTCTTTACTTTTAACTTCAATCCTGAGGGAAGATGTCCAAGCTCAGGTTACTGCTTATGAACCATTAAAGCTTTCTAAAGGAATGGATATTAATCCTGTTTCTTTTTGGAGTTAACTTACTGGAACTTGATGAAAGACTCTGCCAGTGTAGCTTTCTTTTCTCCTTTTCTTGCTGTCTTCTTGCCCATTGCGAATTGGCTTTTTTTATTTACTTATTTCTTTATTTATTTTACACGTCAATTGTGTTAAAGTACAAATAAAAATCAATCAGTGTTGTACATAAATGTGAAACTGCCTCAAACTGCTACTTGGCTGACCTACACACTGATGCTAAATCGTTGTTTGTGCTACCTGGAGGAGTGTTGCTTACTTTGTTGTCATGGAAACCACTGTTCACGGAGTCGGCTCTATGAATCGGTTCTTTTAGGTGAACACTGAGAGCCAGTGTGAACTCGTAAAACTTTATGAATCGTCATAAATGTAGTAACACAGCAGTGCAAACAGTCAGCCTCTGATATGTAGGCTGTTTGGGGCAATGCCTAAGATTTCATAGTTGGGTAAAGCTGCAGTATAAAGTGAAGTGTAGCTGGACATCTGAGAAATTGGGATAGTTTAAATGAGCAGCAATTTATTTTCTGGCCTGATAAGTGAAAGTAAAAACGTACGTGACTAATCCCTTCCAGTTCCAGAACTGACATGTGACATCATATAAGGGGTGTGGTTAGCATCAAACCGGAAGTTGATCCCAACAATTTTGGAGAAATTACGTATGCTTTGGCTATTTTTTAAAAATATTATTTTTTCATACGGTGATAAAACTGACCAATATATATTACGTTTATGATGATTATGAAAGTCTGTCTGAAAAAAAAAGCTATAAAAATGTTGTCAGTTTTGTATTTTTTAAACAGAACAGCAACAACAAAATCCTGAAAGAAAGCTTTAAAAAAAAAAAAAAAGAAAGAAAAAGCTTCACAGCTTTTTAATATGTCTGGAAATAGTAATTTGATAAGATTAGATCAGTAGCAGGCTCAAGAGCAGGCTAACCCTAGATAAAAGACCTGTGTTGTGAGAGACCTTAGGACTGAGACCAGCATTCCTAGGTTTGTTCAGCAGCAGTTCATGGTCCTCTGAATCAAACGCCTTAGACAGATCCACAAATAAGGCAGCACATTGCTGTTTTCTGTCCAAGGCACCAACAAGATCATTTATCACAACCACATCAGCAGTAATTTTATTGTGACCAGTTCTAAAACCAGACTGAAAATCACTTAAAAATATTATCATCAAGTAAAAACTGTTTTAACTGCAAATTTACCTGAGATTCAAGGATTTTAACCAGGACTGAAAGTTTGGAAATGATGATAATTGTTCAACTCTGAGGGGTCTCCACCTTTAAATAAGGAGAGAACATAAGCAGATTTTAGGTATGGAGTTTGACAGAAGACTCGATTTAAAAAATATGAGTAATAGGCTCAACAATAGTATCTGCCACTATTTTTAAGGAATAAGGATCCAAATTGTCTGGACCTGCAGACTTATTGTGGTTGTTGTCTTTCAAAGCTTTATAAACTTGAGCGAGTGGAATAGGTTTAAAATGAAACAAATCCAGATTTCTATTTGATTTCATCTGGTTCTCAAAGTGGCATCTGTGAGGCATAGCCAGGGGTCAATGATTGAATTTTTTCCCAACACACCATTATCGAAGATATTATATTTACTGTTTATATAAGACTATTTAACCAGGCACTTGAATTGAATTTATTCCAGACCTCAATAACTCAAAAATAAATAAATAAATAAATAAATATGATGTCATATATTAATACCATACCATCAATACATCAATATGTCAATAATGCCTATAGATAATGTCAACCTGGACTTAATGAAAAGTTGTTAATATATATAATATATTATAAATATATAATATATATAAAATAGTAATATATTCATAATATGACTAATATGTCAATAATTTGAATTTTATTAATTCATAACATTGTCATAGAAATATGTGGAATTTATTTTATATAGTTTGAGAGCTCACTAAACACTAAGGACTTTTATTGAGAAAACAATCACTTCCGGTGGAGCGCATTATCGGTTTCCTAATGTTCCTCTTTTCACTCTGTTTGTAGCAGCAAAATCTGGTGCTGAGTTGTTGATAGTGCTGCTCAGGCTATATGAGACTACAACTGCGTTAATTATTATATTTTGTTTGAAAAATTAGTTGGTTAGAAATCTCCATGTTGTGAGAGAGTAAGAGTAAAGAGTAAAGAGAGAGAGTAAAGAGAGAGAAGGTGTTCAGTCGTCAGGACGCGCTGTCTCGATGCGGAGTTGGATCAGGTGTTAATATCGAAGCATTTCTCCATCCCACGGTGCCGGAATGAGCTTTTTCGGTTTTGGTCAAAGTGCTGAAATCGACATAGTTTTGAATGACGCTGAAACGCGGAAGAAAGTGGAACACAAGACAGAAGATGGGAAAAAAGACAAGTACTTCTTATTCTACGACGGCGAGACGGTTTCTGGCAAAGTCAACATCACGCTAAAGAACCCGGGGAAGAGACTGGAGCATCAGGGCATTAAGATCGAGTTTATCGGGCAGATCGGTGAGCAACACTTCCTAACATTTGTGCTTTCGAAACCCTGGGATACTGTAACAGCAACACGGGCTTTAAACGGGCTGAGACCGCGCTCGAGTCCCGCTGCATGTGCACGGATGGTGACTTGCTCAGTAGATGAGCTCTATGGGGTCTGATGAGTTTGCAGGTGGATTAAAGATGGAGGTTTGCTGAATTCAGTTAGATGTTGTTAAGATGCCTGCTGCTGTCTCGTGACATGTGACATCCGGGGAAAAGAAAGAGCGCGCTATGATTACTCGGCCTTTGGCCTGTGTCACGTGACGACTGGCTTCTTCCTCAGTGTAGCAGCATTTCGGTTAATAAACACAACTCACTTGGCAACACAGTTTAAAAAATACAGTATATATAATAATATATAATATTAAACACTATATAAAGTGTTTAGTATTGCAGAGCAAAGTCTTTTAACTCGAATTACCGTGTATATTCTGCGTTTTTACATGTAAAGGACACTACAGTTTACTGGAGATAGATATCTCATATAGTCATATTTTTATTAGATAAAGTCTTTTTTTTTAAATCCTAAACTATCCTATAGACACACTGTGTATGTAAATTTTTATACATGTACACACTGTAGCCCAAACATCACAGTCAGTGGACCACCACAGGGCCACCTTCTTCTTCTTCTTCTTCTTCTTCTTCTTCTTCTTCTTCTTCTTTCGGCTGTTCCTGTTAGGGGTCTCCAACACGATCATTTGTCCACATGTTTGATTTGGCAGTTTATACCCCGGATGCCCTTCCTGACACACCCGTCCCCAATTTTATCTGGGCTTGGGACCAGCACTGGAAGTGCACTGTCATGTGCAACCCCAGTAGGGCTCAGTTCCCTGACCGGGAATCGAACCCGGGCCGCGGTGATAGAGTGCCGAGGCCTAACCGCTAGTCCTCCAGGGACCGACCTCTGACTAGATAATAACAGGGTGAGGTACCTTTCTCTGCTCAGCAGTGACAGTGCTGGTATGAGTGTATGAGACATAGACATTCCTCAGATTTTTTTTAAACACCCCAATATGACTGCCAATTTCCTGATTCCAGCCTACAGCGTCCTCCAATCAGAACCTGTCACACTTCATGTGGAGAAAGCTGAGTGCAGTCTTCAGCTCTACCCTAACAGGGTAGGTGTGTGGAATAAAGAGGCAGTGAGTGTGCACAGTGTGTATAAAAGCCTAACAAAGCTGCTTCATCTAACACGCATATACCAGCGCAGCGCTCTACCCAAATAATGTCTTCATAAGCCGTGGTGTTATGATCGTTTCCATTGATGGTTTGGAGTAAAAGAGGGCTGACCAATTTAAGAGCCACATATGGGATACAGTCAGTAATTGTATACCTACAAAGTGTAAGTTAGGTGTACTAATAAAGTGGCTGGTGTCTTTGGAAAGATTCAGGGCCCATGTACACAAAGAATCGTAACTTACCAGGCCCTAAAGTAGCAGTAAAAGTTTTAAAAGAGGAGAAATTCCTAAAATAAGAGTAAGGGTGGGGTCGACCTCATTGCTACAGACAATGGTGTGTTTAATGAATGAATATTTATATTTATTGGCTGATGTGATAAGGGTCTGTGTGGTCTTCCTAAACCATATCCCAATACATGTTATAAATAAATAAATACAATTCATACAAATGTCATATTTGCAGTTTATCTTCATAGCATTATTTTCATGTTGCTCAAGTAGTGGAAAGTTGTGTAAAATCTGAGCAGTTCTGCATTATATATAGAGATGACTGCCCTTATGACTCCACTGACATAATCCTGCAATCTACACGATACAATTTTTCAAGCTTCTTGTCATTAAAAATATCAAACACACAGACTATAGACACTTTATTACTTCATTAAATCACTTTTAAGGTTGTTTGTGATTTATTTTGAGACTTCTGGGCATACTTCTAAGCTTACAACCTGCTTTCAGTGCTAACTATGCTTTAAAAAAAAATTAGGAGGTTTAAGTTTAATAACACAACACATTCTTAAGAGTTCCTCCTAACTCGGCCAGTTAGGAGGTAGATTTAGACTAGCCTAGTATTCTGTGTGAATACAGCTCACTCGGGAGAAGCTTGTCCCTCGTACAACCTCCTTTGAAAAGACAACGCATGTATAATTCACCAATTATTAGTGACACATTTTCCCTTTTTTCCTTTGCTTTTTGTTTTCAGAGCTGTACTATGACAGAGGGAACCATCATGAGTTTGTATCTCTGGTGAAGGACCTGGCTCGGCCGGGTGAGATGAGCCAGTCTCAGACATTTGACTTTGAGTTCACGCATGTGGAGAAACCGTACGAGTCTTACACGGGCCAGAACGTCAAACTCCGGTATGCATCCGCAGTAGTATTTACAGAACGTGTCCATAATTTATAAACACCAGATTCATAAAGGTTTAGTCATGTCGAAGTGTTTCATTTGCGTAGAGGTTAAGTTATGATATTTCTATCTAACCCTTTAAGCCGTCATATTATACTTCAGCTGAAATTTTTTTGTTTCATTTCGAAGCTATTTTCTAAGAGCGACCGTCAGCAGAAGGCTCAATGACGTCACTAAAGAGATGGACATCGTTGTGCACACACTCAGCACATATCCCGAGCTGAACTCCTCTATTAAGATGGAAGTTGGGATTGAGGACTGCCTACACATTGAGTTTGAGTACAACAAATCCAAGTAAGTTTCTAAATTTGTGAATCATGGAAGCAGAAAAAAAAGTGGCCTATATACTATACAGGGGAAAAAACTTCTCTGTAATATGATTTGGTGCAAACGAGTTAGCTTGCTCTTTAGCTGTCACTTACTGTTCCTCAGATGTGGCTTCCCTTAAAGCTAGAGTGAATTAGTCATTTAAAGGGACCACAGTACCGTCACGTCATCTACAGTTTAGCCACGGCGTGTACGATTTTGGACCCCTTGTTACAGCAGATACATGACAACTACTTTTCTGCTTAGATGATATGTGAATAAAATTCACCAGAAAGCCAATTTACTGAAGAGGAAATGACACGTACAGTCACGTTACTTAATCTGCTAAATAAATATGTATTGTCTTTAAATGGATCTCCAGAAAGACAGTTAATCAGCAGTAAATATCTAGACACTTTATTCTCATATGTTCATTTATTGCCATTTATCTGAAAGGTACACAATCACATTGAGCATACATCACCAACAAAACACAACAACACACTGGAATTCATTACCAAAAGCCCCTACCAAATATAATATACCAAATCTAAAATACAATACCTTTGCGTAAGTATTAAGTATTCACTCCCCCCTTCTCACATTTTGCATCTTCTACTTCATTGGATTTTTGTCATATTCCATGAAGCTTCATAAAAATGGCCCATAATAATAGAAAGGTGTGTGTTTGTGTTGGGGGATCAATACAGTTAGTAAAATTATTAATAAATTAAAAATGTCAAAGTTATGATTGCATAAGTATTTACCCTCACTGCTGTGAAATCCCTAAATTGCCTCTTTTTGCAAAGAGACACAGTTACAGTAAGTTTATGACCCGGAGTTTATTGCTCTACTTCGCCCCCTAGTGGAATAAGAGAGACTGGCTCTTTTTCAAATGTGTATATTCAATTATGTCCACAAGACAATTTTAATTTCCAGCTCAGTTTCCTAATCGAGTTAATGGTGGGTCAGATTAAAACCATTATCGTGCTGTATGTTTAACACTTCCGGTATAAGGTAAGCTTATATCCTCACGTGTTTGCTTCTAAATCCCAAACAATCTGCACATTACAGTTGAATATCAATCCCAATACATGTTTCATCATTGATGTTCGCAATGTCTCCAGCTCTGCAGTATGATTCGATTCCAGATTATTGGCACAAATCTAGGTATCAGTTCGACAGGCGTGATATCTACACTTGAATATTTATTACTCCTCATTTATGTTATGAAAAGACGAACAGTATGTAATTATGTGTTTGGAGTAATTATACACATACCCCCTTGTCTTTTTAGATACCATCTCAAAGATGTGATAGTTGGAAAAATCTACTTCCTTTTGGTTCGGATTAAAATCAAGCATATGGAGATAGACATCATTAAGAGGGAGACGACAGGAACTGGGCCCAACGTGTACCATGAAAATGACACCATTGCAAAGTACGAGATCATGGATGGAGCGCCAGTCAGAGGTACAGAGCAGCGGACGAAGCTGAATCCTTCACATATTTAGAAATATTTGTCGCCACTATTGCAGTTCTATTTAACGTTAGAGTAACGTTTTGCGTTTAATGAAGTTGTGCGTAACATTCCATCACTTATCTTATCTGCATGGTTAGCTAACTGCATGTATTTATTGTTTATATAGTTTGCCAACATACAAATTCTTGGTCTTTATCTTGCTTCAGTCATTGAGCAATATGTCAGGATGTGAGACGATGGACAGTTCAGCCTCCAGAAAATAATTACAGATCAAACTAATACAAAGGGCTGTATCTGATACTGTCTTGTAGCTTGAAAATAATGTGATGGGTTTATCATATTACATCAGTGGATTTGCATAAACGTACCAGTTTGGAATTGAACGCATCAGTACAGTTCTTACACCTTAAAAGTATCTGACAGGTTCCCTTTCTCACCCCTCAATCTTTCTATGTTCAGGTGAATCAATCCCCATCCGACTCTTCTTGGCTGGCTATGAAATGACTCCCACAATGAGAGACATCAACAAAAAGTTCTCTGTTCGCTATTACCTCAATCTGGTGCTCATCGATGAAGAGGAGAGACGTTACTTCAAGCAACAGGTACAGTTTGTGTTTAAATTTAGATCTGGATGGCTTCCAGTATTAAGCTTGATAATTGCCTGCACCTTTCACAATATCACAATATTATTTTACAAGCCACAAGGCTTACAAGGCTTACTTGGACTTTATTAACTGAAATAAATTCTCAGGTACTGAATTTGAAACAGTCTCCACAACTTGGAGACAAATCTAGTGCTGCATCTTAAACTGCTTTGTGTTTGATGTCATTTTAGTGTTTAGTTCTAATGCATGAAAAATTAAATATAGAATCTCAGACACTTTCTGCACTAAATGTCCCCAGCCTCCTCTACATAGTGGAAAGGGCAGAGAGAGCACACACACACACACACACACACACACACACACACACACACACACACACAAGAATGATGCTTTGTGGTATTTTGTCATGTCTATTAGGTGCAAAACATGACTGTTTGATTTTACTACCGTTACTACTTGCATACTCAGGTTCATGGTGTGTATTAATATTAAAAACATTTTATTTTATAGGGAAAAATATATATACTCGTTGATATGGTGACGTTTTCTGTCAGGAGATATTTATTTAACATGTAGGAAAGGAGTCTCCAGTGTCGGCTTTAAAGCTTTTGCTTTAAGTTTTTTGTCACTGAAAAAACATGGCACGACAAAGTGCTTTGTGATTTATTGGTAACATGACGGACTTCCTTTTTTTTCCCCCTCTTATTAACTTAGAGAGAGAGGAGAAAAAGACAGACTGGTGAGTTTATGACTGCTGATAGCTGCTATAATGTAAACATTAACAGGAACGTCCATGCTTCGCAGATGTTCTACAACAGTAAATATAGCTATAAAGGGTTTTTTAAAAAAATGTGTCATTCTTTAATTTCTAAATGAAAAAGTAGTTTCTGTCGTTAAAGAGTAATAAAATCCTTGGGTATATGTTCTTACTGGAAAATAATAAACTTCAGGCCACATCACACCACCCTGTTAATTATTTTCTTATCGAATCATGTTTTATTCCTCATATACACCGTAGTAAACAATTTGAGATGCAGTGCGAGCATTTAAAATGTATCCGAGAGCCACTAACACATACACGGCCCTTCACATGAGCTTCCTCCTCCTGTATGAAATGCCAATAACATCATATGTGTGACATGTTCCACGTAATGGCAGCTCTATAAAATCCCAGCGTGTTGCATTGGCATTTCACTGAGCCTCAGTTGTGGTGTAAATTAAACAATTGAATCGAAACAAGCTGATTCCAGCCTCGTTAATAAACTATTTATTTACCATGTTTGCACCTGGATTGACTGTTAGCCGATGGACGTTTACAGTTCTTGTCTTCTGTCTTGGTTGTGCAGGAGATCACGTTATGGAGGAAGGGGGACATTGTGAGGAAGAGCATGTCTCATCAAGCTGCCATCGCCTCGCAGCGCTTTGAGGGCTCTGCTAGTGCAGAGAAGGCCATCGCCCAGTCCAAGGAGGACAGCAACTAATAACCTGCAAAAGGAGTCTCGTCTCTGAGTGTAGAAGTGTAGGGTTGTGGCTGTCTGAGTGAGTGTGTGTGTGTGTGTGTGTGTGTGTGTGTGAGTGTGTGAGTGAGTGCGTGAGTGTGAGTGCGTGAGTGTGAGTGCGTGAGTGTGAGTGCGTGAGTGTGTGTGCGTGAGTGTGTGTGTGTTTTCGAACACACCTGTTTTGAATGTATACATATGGGGGTGCAGCTATGGCATGATGGTCTTTTTCATTCCTAAACATTACACTCTGTGATCAAAAAAACAAAAAAAAAACAAGCTTGACAATAGCATTTTAAGAAGCAGTGTAAATGAGGAAAGGCTAAATGTTTATTCACAGTTACAGAGTCTCATTTGCCAATATATTATCAATTCAACATGTTCACCATCCGTTTGAATTTGATTCGACTTCATTTGATCCGGCATTCCAGTCTCTCTTCATTTGACTTTAAAAATGTTTTTATGTTTTGATTTTATATAGCATGATATCTACTATTAAACAACCATCCCAGATAAAATATCTTAACATTTAATTTTCGTAAGATTTTCATGCAGTTAGGTCTTTCTTATGTCAGTCAGTCAGTCAAGTGCTTTCCTGTTTGTTGTTCTATTCAAAGTCCTGTATTTTCCGGAGGACAGGTGACAGATGTCAGTTGTGTGCTCCTATAAGGGTTAATGTAGCCATGAGCAGGACCAAACTGAATATAATAGTGACTTTAGAGCGTGAGTGCTGGCACATTGAGGCCCCACGTCCAGTGTTGAATTCACCCGAGACGCTCATGATATCCTGAGGATGTTCTTATTAGACGCCATTATTAGAGCCAGTTTTGTAGACATGCCTCGTCGTCATTCAGTGTTTCATATCGTGCTGTAAATACGATGCCAGAATTTGTGAGGCTTTAATGGAATCATGTCTTGATTTTTTTTTTTGTGCCTAATTTTTTGATTATACTGATTTTCATTTTCTGCAGTACTGGGAAACATGAGCTCTCTTTGCTTAACAAACTCGTAACTGTTGACTAACTCTTAGAGAAATATTCGACTATAACAAGTATAGCTTAATGAGCTGTTTAAAATAAAAGGTTATTCAAGTGTTAGTGTGCACAATAGATTAGTATTTCCATTTGAAGACAGTTACGAAATAGTTCGGACTTCTTCTTTCCAGTGTAGTACTGTAACTGTTAACATCTTCAACCTTTAGAATCATTCCTTAATGTGACACTTTGCAAGCATTTTGAAACCGCAGGGATAACTTGTATGTCCCAGGTGTGACAGTCAAGACAGCCTTTTGGTCCCGTATTTCCCTGAAAAAAAGGATCCTCGTGTTGAGTATTAGATAATTTACAGGACTAATTGGCGGCGTGTGAGTGCGTATGTTTAAATCTAGGTGTGCTGTTGCCTTAAAAGAAGTGACATTGGCGTACTTGTTGGCAAAAGTGTTTCAACTGAAGTTCCCAAATGCCATCGAAAGCAGTGCTTACTTAAGGTTTTATGAAAGCTATGATTTGGTATGCCAGCCATCTACCAGCTGCAGATGATTATTATTGTTTTTAGAGAACAAGAGGAGAAAAAAAAATCTCTTTTTATTTGCTTGCAGTTCTAACTTCCTAATCCTTTATCCTTATAAGAAAAATGTGCATTAAACAGCAATTCACAGTTATATATTAAATTTAAGTATGTACAAAATTTATTTACAGATATGAAAGTATATATATGTTTTGGAAATGACTTCTTTAGAAATCGCTTATGACAAGCTTTTAAGGTACAGGATTAGCGCAAAGGGAATTTTAAAGATCTTATACTGTGCAGTACACAAACTGCTGTCACTGCTCGTATTTCATGTTCTGTAAATGAAAATGTGTTTTTACTCAGATTTCCCTGATTAAAAGAGCCCTCTGAAGTTTTCATTGTTTTCTTTTGTGAAATGTTTCTTGCCCACCAGGCGTTCTCAGCTCTAATCCTGGCCACCTGGAGAACCAGGAGAAGACACACCGACATTATTTGAGGCATCAGCCAGTCATATAGGGGGTTAGTAGAGGTGGAATGATACGGTGTATCATATCGTATCGTTCTGTATAAGGCTCTTGACTCGATATGTCTCTGTATCGAGCAATAAATTCAACAAACTGCATTTAAAGTAGGCATGTCATCATAAAATATATATACACTCCTGAACAAAATCTTAAGACCGGAGGAAGCATTCCAAGTATTCGCATTTCACGCTGGTGGATCATAACCAGGTTGTAAGAACTGCTTCTAAATGTCAAAAGAAGAAAAAGGAGAAAGAGACAAAAAAACAGAGATTTATTAAATTTATTAAAAACTGCATTTAAACTCAAACAGGCTGTTCATCAGCTGATCAAAAGTTTAAGACCATAGCCCAATAATACCCACAACAGAGCTAAAAGTGTCAAAAAAAGGACTCAGTAGTGAGAAGCCCCACCGTTCTTGGTGATAACTTCAAACACTCGTTTCGGCATGCTTGATGCAGCTGTTTCCAGGAGGCTGGTGG
>CM074961.1:10115648-10129249 GCA_037577455.1 Pangasius macronema
AGTTCTTACAACCTGGTTACAATCCAGCAGTGCGAAGTGTGAATACTTGTAATATTTTCCCTGGTCTTAAGATTTTGTTCAGGAGTGTATATAAAATATTATTCAAGGTATATTAAACATTTAAACTTAATCAAGCCCACACTTCCTCTACTTTTTATCTAAAATCAGGAGAGCCTACAAGGATTAAAAACACACTTCTGCTAGGCACACTGTGTTCATCGTACTACCGGCTACCTACTACATTAGCATATCTCTCTCTCTCTCTCTCTCTCTCTCTCTCTCTCTCTCTCTCTCTCTCTCACACACACACTCAGACTTCAGACATGCCTCTTTGAGCATCACACCAGCAGGATTGACAAGTTTGCATAGTTTTGAAGCAAGGTTGCAGGTGAAAAAAAAAAAAGTGTTAAGACGCAAAAATGCCTTTTCCAATGTCTGAACGTTTTGGACCAGTGTCAGGTCTTTTCTTGTAGCTTTGAGATGTAGTTTTTGGTGTAGTTAAATTTTTCTGAGCATGGCCAGAGAGCTGATGTTTAATCAGTCATGTTTAATTGTGTTATAATCTAATGCACAGCTTTTGTTTCCTTATATTGTGCTAAAAGTCTTTAATGGATCATGAAAAAGCTGTCAATATTAAGTTTCAATTAATGTACTTTTTAAATATTGAATGTTTTAATCAATTGAAAATTGAAACTTTTTTTAATCATTCAGGCTTTCTTTGCTATTTTTGAGCCTCGTCAAAGCAACCTCTGCTCTAGGCCACCGTATCCATTCTGACTCTTCAGATTGTCCAGGGCTTGCACATGCTTGAAATACTTTTGTCGTATTTTTGGTCACATAATGAGAGCACCAGTTTGCCTTTTTCTTTTAATCAGACCCACAAGTATTTGGTGCACATATTCTGAATACTGTACAGTGACACCAGCGCCTCAGACAGACGTTTACAACCAGGTGATGCATGAAAATGTGCAAGGTGGTTGTACAAATATAGTTTGTATTCTTGTCATTTAGGAATGTTCATTAATACAAAACATACATGGACTACATAAAACACTTACATTCGTACAATAATGCATGTAATATCTTTTCACATTTTCAAAATTCTGAAAGTTCGGCCTTGCAGAAGCATGGATACATGTTCACTATCCTGCAGTTTATCAGTTTAGTCACTAGAGGGCAGAACCACTCTCCTGTGTGGAACAGGACGTTAGTGGCAACTGTGTTTTCCTTAATCATTTACTGAGGTGTGTTAGTCTGGAGGAATTCTTTTACATATACAACAATCATGATACTCTAGTGTAGTACCATAATTAGTCACAATGTTCTATTATTAGTAGTAGTAGTAGTAGTAGAAGTACTAATTTTTTATTTTTTTTTTAATAATTTTTTTTTTAATGTTTTTAACCCTGCACATGATTTTCATCCAGGTTCTCTGGTTTCCTCTACACCCCCCCCCCCCCCCCTCAAAAAAAAAAATGGTGGGCTGTTTATGTTAAATTGCCCAAGGTGTAAATTGAAGGAGCCTGTGAGTGTGTGTGCATGCTGCCCTGTGATGGATTGACATCCCATCCAGAGTGTATTCCTGCCTCATGCACAGTGTTAGGCTCTGAGATAGGCTCCGGATCCACCGTAACCATCAAGCGGTTGCTGAAAATAATTAAACGAATGTAGTATTATTATTATTGCTGCTGCTGCTGCTGCTACTACTACAGCTAATAATAATAAGAATTATTATTATTATTATTATTAGTAGTAGTAGTAGTAGTAGTAGTAGTAGTATTTGTGGTGGTTGCTGTTTACATCACAGGAGTGTGAAGGAGTAAATGCAGTTATTTCTCACTATTGATCTGTAATACTGTATTGTGTGAATCATATTCCATATGTGAAATCTTCTCCAGGCTGGATGGCTAGAGCAGCATGTTTTGAAAGGTATGTAGGTATGTAGCTATATGATGCCTTCCTTTCAGCAGTGGAAGAGCAGTATTGATCAGAACGTGAGTGCTGCTGACGACTCTGTTTTTCAGACTGAAGGCTGAAGTAGCAAGAAGAGCAGCTGTTCTCGGGATTGATCACAGCCAGGATTGAGCTGGGAGTTGCTGAATGCTCAGTGGAAGGCTGACCTGAACCTGCGGTAATGCTGCATGAAAAGTTCAGTTTACTGGTGCGTTCTATACCGCAGAACAGTTTGCTTTGTCCTTCTGAAACATCGTCAAACGTCAGAGGTGTTAAAGTAGTCAAATCTGTTCAGTGAGGCCAGTTTAACTCAAGCTTAATGGAAAAAAGATACTTCAAGAAAATGAAATAAAATATTGACTTCCAAAGTATTGTGTATAGGGTACAAATAGGGTAGTGTAAACGGATATGCTTTATATATAAAGTAAATGAAATTCTATAAAACAGACATAAGGAAATAATGTAAATATATAAAAATGACAATGCACAAGCTGAGTGTTAAGACCAGATTTATAAGTGTAAATAGCACAAAAAAGTCCCAGTCCATATTCTTGGGGGGAGAAAAGACCTATAAAGAAGAATCTATATAAGCATAACATGTAACACTTAAATGTAAAAGTTTATGTGAGCTAAGAATTCCATAAAGATGTTGTCACTAACTCTATGCAAAGCTACTACAGCGTGGAGACGGACTAAGGAGCTGCTTTTCAATTCTAACCAAAGAAACCGCTTCAAGTGCAGTCCTCAGCATTGCTGTCAGGTTGTTATAGCAACAGTGGCCTCTCCGTCATTTAGACTCTATTTTGACTGTGTTGTAGAGTGTGTGTGTGTGTGTGTGTGTGTGTGTGTGTGTGTGTTGGGTGGTGGGGGGCCTGTCCCTATTTAGGAAAAATCAGGTCATCACAGTTTGTCCTTGAGGAGGCTGGCTGATTTCTCCCACTCATTTCCGTATGTAATGAAGGCACTAAACGCTTCATCATGTAATGAATGTGGAAATTTAAGCCGACAACATGACAGAAAGATTACTCTCTGCATTTTGGCCTCATGCAATCTATCCTTTTAGCATTTTGGCAGTATTATTTATCAAGATGGCTGTTTCTGGTTTGATAGATTTGGAAACGGAATTGAAGTGAGTATGTAAAATGTAAAATGGTTGGTTTATTTATTTTTTTTATCTAATATAATCCAAAATGTTTAAATAATCCAAAACACATCAGTAGGTGGGTCGATCATGGTTCTTGTGCTTGGAACAAATTTCATTTCAGCTCTATTGAGTTATTTTCACTTCTGTGAAGCAGATTTCAAACTGATTAGGAACATACTAGTTAATTTGTATTTCCTAAATCTTTTAACATGAATTCTGCCACAAAGTCACTGTCTAATGATCCAATCATGACATTTAGAGTAGCTTGTTATTATATTATTCCATGGTTCCATGTGCAAATGACACTGTAATAGGATAAAACTATATAACAGATAATGACCACATCGTGTGAATTTGTTTAGATTTTATTTAGGTGCCTCTCTCTCTCTCTCTCTCTCTCTCTCTCTCTCTCTCTCTCTCTTTCTCTCCACACACAATATTGTGTATAACTGCATTTGTGTGTCAAGGCAAAATACTCATGAAAACTATGCATGAAATAGAGCATGAAATTGGGGTAAGACGTACAGTAGATGAGCAGCTGTGTGTGCTACCTTTAGTGCTATAAATGAACCCATTGTTTCTGATCACATTCTCTTCATGGTGAGGATTTGAGACCATTTTGTTTACAGGCTGTTAGATGAGATCCTAATCTAGAACGTATGCTTGATTGTCAGTTTTCTGCAAACACACAAACATATACTGAGACACAGAGCTACACAGTTATACTCAATGAGGGCTGGAGGTGATATTAGATAGGAGGCTATAATCTATCTTGAAACTGACACTATTAGGGTTGAGGATTGCATTATATCACTAGGTCTCATCTATTACACACACGCTTAAAGGCAGATCTTTTTAAGTGTTTCCTTCGAATACCAGACATGATAAACAGAAAGGTTGCAATCTGTTCATTCAAACAGAAAAACCCCAGTAAATCTACACTTGTGTAAAATATCAACCCATTTGGAGATCAGGTATAGGTAGCATTTCACTGTGTGTAATACCATGACTGGGACTGATGGGCTTTGATGAATCTACAGTCTGGGTTAGAAAGAAATCAGTCCCAGCCTTGCTTCTTCATGCCATTCTGTGTATTTTGCACTTCATTCCACAAAAGTCCAAAAATAATCCACTTTAAGACATTTGTTAACAGCAAATATGCTGACGTGGATGCCAAAAATGAAACCTAATATTGATGGCTTTATAGAATATCTGTGAAAGACAGATATAACTCTGCTAGTTCATTTATACAAGCCTTTGCTGGTTGTATTTCTTCAGGCTTGAGATTGTCTGCAGTTTTCCATGTAGTTGTGTATTTGTGTGATTACGCCTGTACTTTTTAAAGCAAAGAGTTCAGATTAAGACCAGTCAAGGGTTAAGAGGAAATACTATGAGAGATAGGAACCATTACTGTGTGTGTGTGTGTGTGTGTGTGTGTGTGTGTGTGTGTGTGTGTGTGTGTGTGTGTGTGTGTGTGTGTGTGTGTAAATAAAGTGTGGCAGAAGAGAGGAGGGGTTTTGATGTGTCTGAATGTACGAGGACTCTATGCTCCATCGCTTCATATTAGCTGCCTCACTCAGCTACGCACATGGAGGTTTATGACTGTATTTATAGTTTGCTTGGAGGTTAACGTGGACATTTTGACCTATTAGGTTATTACATTCTATAAGTCAAGAAAACAGTCAAAATCACATTCCCATTGTTGATCCGATCATGAAGAGAAACATGATTTTATTAATGATGAGATTAATGCAACTCTACAAGAAAATTGCCAGGCTGTATTTTTTCTCCCATATGTTAAAATTTCCTAAAACCTACTTTTAAATATGCTAATGTATCTTTACCATCTGCTGTCTATACTTTTGCATAATTTTGATTTGTAAGTGAAAATGCCTGTCTACATGGCCCGTGTGTGTGTGTGTGTGTGTGTGTGTGTGTGTGTGTGTGTGTGTTACACTTCACTGTTGTAAATCTGAGCCTGTAAGTGGTGCTGAGAATAGCAAAGAAGCCGAAGAAGAAGGATTCTGTCATCACCCTGGCACATGGCAAGTGACAAAAGAGAGGAAGGTGTGAATGAAGCCTTGCAGCATCCCTCCCTCCTTTCTCTCATTCCTCTTTCATGAATATAGAGGCCTTTCTGCCTGGGATAGAAAGAGATAAGGCGGAAAGGGGGAGGAAGGCTGGAGGCGTGGACAAAGTGAGCGAATGAGGTGGATTAAGAGAGCAGCAGATTGAGGAGGGGTGGAGGAGGGGGAATGATGGGATGTCGGTTGCCGTGGTAACGCGCAGGCTCTGTCGGGAGACCAAGGCTATTGCTGCTGCTGCTGCTGCTGCTTGCTGATTAGGAGACGAGCGCCTGTGCTTCTACTAGCCTGCACTGAACAAACAGTGGAGTGAGAGCGAGAGACAGCACAGCCATTGTGAGAGCTGATTCCTCTCGGTGTGAGAGACAGAGAAATGAAAGTGTGCAGCATTACTCATCATGCAGGGGATTTGCTGATGCTAGCGCGGTTCTGACCTGCTTGGACTAGGAGGGGCTTTCTCCAGTCTCCAGCCTGCTACACTACAACTAGAGCTTCGACTGCAGGTAAATACTCTCTCCTACATTTCCAGTCCCTATTGTTTTCCCACCGTCTCCCTCTCTAGGGAACACGTACCATTGATCTTCATCCATCCTTTCTATCATTCAGTATTTTTTTTATCCCTCCTCCTTTTCACTAGCTTCCTTTTTGTGTCATCTTTAGACTCCATTTATTTATTTTTTCCATTTATTTATATATGTTCTTGTAACAGCATATACCATAGTGTATGTATATTATCGATGTCTTAGCTCGGATTTCTGGCATGTTATCATTTCATTTTGTTCATTCCTTCTCGCATGGTGTTTTGATTGATATGGTGGCTTGGATTTAGTCACTCATGTTTTTTTCCAGCCGTCTCATGCCGCCATATTTTTTTCTCCGCTTGGTGCCCGTGGCCTGTTATGTTCTTCCTGTACGAGGCAGGTGTATGGAAGCGTATAGAATCTGATTACACTGTGTACTGACAAATTAATGTACCATATAACACAGTAATAATGTGTTTATTAACAAGTGAAAGAGTTCTATCCATGTGAATAATAATATTCAGTTATATTGCAGCAGGAGTTTAAAAATAGAACATGTTTTTAATTTGTAAACCAGAGACGGAAGTGTTGACACCCCCCCCCCCCCCCCTTTCCTTGCATAATGTTTCCACTATTGCTCTTTTTTTTTTTTTTAACATTTAATCTATTATTACACAATGTTTATTCTCTCGCAGAGTGAGTTAGGGTCAGCTACTCGTCACCATGTCACCACAACCTCTGCTCCTGTTCACTGAATATCATTTTAATGTGGTGGTGTTGTGTTTTGGCTTTAGGCATGTAAATAGAAAGAGAGATATCCCAGAGGAGTCTAGACTCGCGTAGATATGAAGGTCAAAGCCTTAGTTTTAATCTAACCTTGTACAGTAAAACCGGATGAATCATTTGATGTCCTTTTGCTGAGTAATTGTTCGGAAGGAAAGACATAGGCAAGGTATATTAAAATGTATAAAATTTTGTTCCTTCTGCTGTCCATTTATTCAGATATGATATTCATAACCAAAAAAATAGTGTGGTTATGAATTATATTAAGTGAAGATGCCTTTCTAATTCATTGCAAAAATGTCTTAGCAAGTGAAGATATCTTGAATAAAGAAAAAGTTCTCGGTCATTATGAGATCATTATATAACAAATAAAACCTAAAGCCTATTTTTAGACTTGTTTACTAACTTCATGCTTAAAATTGTCTTATTCTATTGGCAGATCATTTTAATTTCTATAAATAAATGAAATAAGCAAATTTATCTCCCAACATAATCAGACAATTTAAAGCCTGAAATAAGTTTAAAAAAAAAAAGAGATTAATAATATTAATATTTATTTCAGGCTTAATAATATAATATTTATTTCAAAATATTCTATTATAGAGAAATATTCATTGAATTTGTCTATATTGAAGATATTCTTACTACAAAATATCATTTTTTGCAGTGAATGTCTGCAGAATCATATCTAATGTTTCCCAGCATTTATACTGTATTAGGTCACCTCAAAGAGATTATACATAATTAATTATTAATAAATATTCAGTAAATATTGAATCACCTTTTGGGAAGGACATGCCTCGAAAATGCTCATCAGAATCCAATAGAAGTGCGCATATGTAAGATTAAGGAGTCTCCTTTTGTTTAAAGAACATCACTTTAGTTCTGCATAATCACTTTCTGCTGGAGTGTGTCCCTGAGTCCCAGAGTTCATCACTGAGTTTCCCCTGCAGTCCAGACGAATTAACCAAAGTATAAATAAAAACATATATATTTACTACAAAGGGCTCTTTAGAGTAAAATTTAATCTTGCTTCATGTGCTTGTGCATGTAGAATCCTTCAAAACACGCATTACTACCCTGACAGAAAAGAAATGACAAATTTACACATGAGGCTTTTAGATACTTTATATATGTCACACATTTTTCTCTTGTAGCGCACGTGTTTATATCTTCACGTGATTTTTACACATTTTGGGCATGTGGTTTCTTTTGAATGTGAATTTCTCATGTGAGTAATTCTTCTTCCACATATGATTATATATTGGTCACATTTCAAGGCATAACATTGTACAGTGCACCTTCACACGCTTTTAACATGTTCACATATTTACGAGATTAGGGCTTTTGGATGGTACCAGTCGACACAATGACAGTAACTCCGAACATTTCACGAGCTGTGCTGAATTATGTGGATCTCTTTGTGTGACGTTATCTCTTTAGTTTTGTTCGTGGGGTGTGAGCGGCTGATAAGGTTTCCCTGTAAACCTGAAGGGCCACATTTCACGACACAGCTAAAGCCTCGTTGTAGGATTGTAAACATATAATCGATACTAAAGTCTCATCCTTGTGAGCTATAGACAATAGAAGCAATTAGACTGTGTGCATAAATAACGTGTTACATTTGCACTTAAAGTGCCTTCCCATTGAGCACTAATTTTTTTCCTGCCTCTTTGAGTGCTTCTTAACTAAAACCTTAATGCAGAATGCAGAGCTATTTTTTTTTGTGGTACAAAAATTAATAAGCTCTATGTTTTGCCATGGTCAGGGCTGCGATCGAACAGATCTTTAAGTGGCCGTGTGAGTGTGGGCAGAAGTATGGAGGCTCCGCTTGTCTGTCTCGATGAGGAGTTTGAGGATCTCCGGCCGTGCAAGATGGAGGAGGTGGAACCGGAACCGGAACCGGAACCGGCACCTCAGCGACCTTACGGGACCATTCCTCTCGCTCCGCTGTGCCGGGAGGACTTCTCCGAGCTGGAGAACTTCTCCGAGATGATGAGTTTCAAGTCCATGGAGGACCTGGTGAACGAGTTCGACGAGAAGCTGAACGTGTGCTTCCACAACTACAACACCAAGACAGAGGGCCTGGCTCCGGTACGCAATCAGTCGCACGCAGAGGAGGACGAGGAGCGACTGCAGGATGAAGAGTGAGTGTGTTTTTCACTCTCTATTATAGATTTATACTGTATATGGCATGACTTTTGCATATAAGATTTTACCCATAGTAATAATATAATATTTCATCAATATTTGCAAAATGTATGAAAATGTACATAAATACTCCTGTAATATATCTCCAGAGCATTGGATGTCCCTGATGTCAACTGTACGCCTTTATAGCAGTAGTGTATAGAGTTTTTGTTTGTCCAGGCCTGTCTCTGTCACCCAGTTGTTTTCATGCGGCTCTTCATTTGCTAGATCTCAGGGTTTGGAATATGAAAATCTAAACGTAGCACATTGGTGTATTGGGTGTGCTATTCGATCCAAACTCACAGAGGGAAAAGTTGAATATGTATCAGTGCAGTGGATCAATAACAGCATCAGTGAGAACTAAGAACTAAGACGGCTCTTTTCTGAATTACGCCTTGTCAGCAAAATAAGAAAAGGAAAATCTATAAAATGATAGATGTCCTCTTAATTTTTCATAGTACAGCAAGCTTCCGAAGCACTGTATCAACACAGCCGCTTACTACACAGCTTCTTGTTTCTCCTTTTAGTCACGTGATTGATGCTTAGATGGTTTACCTCTCAGTAATCTCATGCTATCAATCCTCCTAGTTTATAGACTCCTCAGAGCTTGGACCATATGTTGGTGTCATTGGGAATTGCAGTTGTTAAGCACAGAAGGCTTGTTTGACGGCTTATTGAGCTCTGAGTCAGTTTTTGGCCCGCATGTACCGGTTTTACTCGGAGGCTCCTGCTGTGATGTGTTGTTCTTCCCTGTGGCTCCTGTTCTTGGCCTGAATCAGTCCCACACAAATCTGTGCCTGTTTACAGAATTCAGCACAAAACATGCCCTCCAACTAGACTAGCGCTGTGTTTAAAACGGCACATTACTCACTTTTCACTAAATTGGAGAATCAGGAGCATGATGTAGGAAATGAGTATAGGCAGGCCTGGGAATAGCCACCACACCTCTTCCCACCTACACACAAACACACAAACACACAAACACACACCAAGCCCTTTCCTTCGTAACTGCACACTCTGTTCTTATCATGGGCCTTGTTCAAATTCTGCTGAACTACATCATTCCTCGTGTGCAGCCGGTCACTGTTCAGTAGATTAGATCAATCCAAGAGCATTAGCTTAGAGGTTTCTTCAAGATGCAATACACAGATCATATATATATTTTTTTTGCACTGTGCAAAACTATGTGCACTGTCTTGTTTTTCATATAGATTTTATGGTCATTATAAACCTTTATTAGATCTTTTATCAGCAATCCTAATCCAAACACTTTCTATATAGTGCAAGCCTCCTGAAATGTGAATCTTGTGTAGCATTGTGTAGCTAATATTTTTAATATTTTAGCTAATATTAGTAGCACACTTTTGAATACATCAACACTGAAAAGATATTAGTCAACCCGCTGAGCACAAACCTGCTTTGTTTATGATTACGGGCTCTCAAGATTTGAGTTTTTGGCACATTTATTTGAAGATATTACATATACGCACACTTTAATACGAACCAAGTAAGGACATATATTAAGGGAACAAATCAGCTGAGATGACGACTAACCTAAAATAGTCCAGCAACAGCATTTTTAATGGCTCGATTTATGTCAGGACATACTAGCCCACTAATTTACATCTATGGGCCTGTCTGGTCAGTCGGTGCTCAGTGGGAACACAGTGGGCCATTACAACATCTCCTATCCACACACTTACACACACTTTTATTACATTAGTTACATCTATGCGCATGGCTGAAACGCTGATTTTCTTCCTTAGTGTGTTTGACTTAAAATGAGAGATATTTGTGTGTTAGAGCAGCAGCCTTATTCGCTTCTTAAAATGCTCTTCGCAGTGCGTTTTAGCTTTTAGAGCTCAGCTGTACGGGAAAGGAAATGACCACTGTCACACTGGGTGGAACATTATCTAATACAGAGCCAAATAAACAATCTGGCTCTAACATCAAAGGAAGTGACATTAAATAGCCTAATGTTCATTATAATTATCAAGCGAGAGATAGGGTGCTTGTGTGTAGACTAGCAATGATGCATTTGTGGCTAATTGGCAACTTAGTCTTGATGAATATAAATGGATGCTTCTGTTAATAACACTCATAATTGTTGTGATTGTAATTTTAATTGTATAGTGATTTTGTAATTGAATAGTGTAAAAAAAAAAAAAATATCCGATTATCACTCCAAAACATCCTGAGATGAAATTTCTCAAATAGCCAATAACTTTAGGAACATGAGCCTAGATATATTTCTGGCGTGAAGCTAAGCCAGCTGTGCCTGCTAAATATAGGGGCTAGAATTAGTGCGATTTTGTACACTTCACAGCTTAATCATCATCCTGCGTTACATATTCTGCATCATGGTTTCGCATTTGAATGCCGTATGTCGAACTCCTAAAATAATGCTGTAGTACTAGTACTCAGAATATGGTTTTGTGGCACATGAACACAAAGTTTTGTGCTTGAAAACAGAGAGTGAAGATTTGTTTGGTCTGGCTGTAGATTAGTCAGCTGCTTTCAGATGCTATGGGCAGACAGTAGATCAGTACCAGTACCAGTTTGTCCCTGTTGTGGTGTCCCAGTGGCCTTTTGTGAGGGTTTTCTGTGAGTTTATGGGATTGTGAATGAGGTCTTGTTCTCTGGCTGATTGGACTGCAGTATTGATATGTATGCGCAGATGCACGCTCCTGGAAAACTGTGTCATTCATTCTGTTAGGTGAATGTAGCTGGTGGAGATGAATTTGATAAACAGCATTGTGTTTCTTATTATTAATATTAACTCTGTCATCATCTGATGTGGACAAATTTGACCAAAAAGCCATATTTCTATAAGGCCTAATAGTATGCATGTGGTCTCTGTGTTGTGTGTTTAAAGGTTGGTTTGTGTATATAACTGTGTGTGTTTGTGTTTGCAGTGTGTGGGACGCTCTGACTGATAACTACCTGCCGTCCTCTGTGTCCAGCTGGGATGGCCCGAACTCAGAGACACTGAATGGCAACCTTTCAGATGATGAAGTGAGTGAACTATTTCTCTGGCCATTTCTTCTAACAAAGTATTAGCTTGACTGTAAATGGAAATGCATATAATGTCCTGTAACGTCGTACATTTGTCTGACTCAAAAATCCTCAAATATATAATCTCTCGGGAATACAAGATTATTAACACCATTTGTATTCAAAGGATGTCTCAGAGAAAAGATTGCTTCTTCTCGCTCTCTCTTTGGAATTGAAACAAAGCCTTGTCTCTTCTTCAACACCTGACTTGTTCTGATCTGTACAGATAATAACAAGCAGCAAAATCACTTTAAGTTCGTCAGCCAGGCAAATGATTTCCAGTAGAATGGCAGCTTGATTGTGTTTTTGCTCTTAGTCCTGGCTTCTTTTTCCCCCACCCACAAATTGTAATTTTTTTTCATTATTATGGCCAGACAAAATCAGATGATTAAACGCTGAAAAAAAGCATAGATGGACAGTTATTTCGACTCCATCTGTCACACATTGAGCACATAGAAAGCTGTCTGTTTATAACAGTTCAGCAGAATTTGAAAAGGCCTTCCATTAGACATCATTCATCAGATGTACGCTAGGCTGTAGCAAAAATGTTCGGCAGCACTCAACATATTAGGCAACATAATAATGGAATAATGTAGAGTCATTTGCCCTTCCACTCTGCCATTTGTCACGTGTCAGGATGACGGTAATACTAGCAGACTTGAGCCGAGCGTTGTCATAACAACCATGCTTCTACCCTACTTTTTATAGATACACGAAAAAGAGGAGGAGGAGATGAATGAAAAGAATGAAAATGCCAACTGTCTGACTGAAGAACCTCTCATCACGGCTGACCAGGTGAGACGCTCGCAGCTCCTCGGCCTCCACTAAACACTTCCTGATGATGGATTTATGATGGAAAGCCACCAGCTTGGTTTATGATGGCAGTGTAGTTCCAGATGATTACTCAGGAGTATAAGTGATAGCTTTATTTCAGAATCGTATCGCTAATAAAGGTGGTTAAGATTAACAACAACAGCAGCTTAGCCTTAACGGTGTGCTTTATTCTGATGTAATGATTTATTTCTCCTAGCTGAGTCAGTATTAGCAGTCACTCTGGAAAAGCAGCTTACTGAGGAAATTGTGAAGGAGTTAGCCTGATAACAGTTAAGTACAGGAAATGACTCTTAAATGAAGGAGTTGTTTTAACACATCATGCCCATATTTCGTTATAACTAGGTTGCCAGTGTGTCAATGTTTTGTGTTATGCTAAATAATATTATGTGCATCCTAATGATCACTTTATAATATGTACAATTGTTCTAAACGTTTTTTTTTTTACCACAGCACTGCTGATCTGATTAGTCAGAAGGTGTTGACTAATTCAAATTTCAGGTTAATATTAATACGGTCATTCTAATACATTACTGTTTCTATAGTAAGTACTTATAGTGTTAACAAGGACTTGTATGGATGGATGATCTACAAAATCTAAGGCTCATAATAAACTTAACATCTAATAAACGTGTAATTGCTGATGTGGTGAAGCTTTCTGTAAGGAGACATTTATTTAACGTGTATGGAAGGAGTCTCAGGTGTAGGTGCTTTGTAACAGTCGATATGTTTTGGAGAGTCTTCAGGACAGAGGATTTGATACTTTCCAGTTTCTCAGTAACATGATAAGCTATGTTTTTTTTTTTTTTGGTCGTATTAACTTCAAGAGAGACCAGTGGGATAATGACTGTTCTGATGTAAGCAATAACAGGACTTAACATTTCCCATGGATGTTCTACAACCATCTCCTGGATCCTCAACACTTGCACCCACTAGCTTCATCTCCTCATTTATTACCTCCATACACCTCCTCTTTGGCCTTCCTCTTCGCCTCCTGCCTGGCAGCTCCATGTCCAACATTCTCCTACCAATATACTCACT
>CM074961.1:10129349-10145598 GCA_037577455.1 Pangasius macronema
GACACCTTTCTCCACCCATTCCAACCTGCCTGCACTCGCTTCTTCACCTCTTTCCCACACTCTCCATTACTCTGAACATTCATTGATAAATTATAATTGGCAAATTGGTGTGGTATAATAAGAGGAATAAAATACATGAGGAAGTGTTGTTTTAGGAAAATAATAACTTCAGGCTGGCAATTGATTTGTGTCTGTCCATATCACACCACCCCTTTGTTAATTATTTTCCGATAACAGATCACCCCGTTGTGTTTTATTCCTTACTTAATCGCATGAATGAACGTTCACGTGTGTCAGTATAATGGTTAAGGTTTTCTTTCTTTAAATCTGAACACTGTTATTAGGTGATAGAGGAGATTGTTGAGATGATGGAGAACTCTCCTGACCCCGGCGAGACAGAAGAAGAGGAGGAGGAAGAAAGCGGAATCTCCTCTCCTAAGACTAACCCCTCTCTCCTGGAGGAGATCCGCATGCTGTCTCAGGCCACCAACAACAACAACTGCTCCTACGAAGGTCACACTTCAGCTTTGATTTAATGGACATGCATATCTTCTTGTGCTTTAACTGAAATGAGCTATTTTCCTACAGTTAGCTTCTGCGTTTGCTATATTGTTGTTAGTTTCTAACAAAGCTGGATTTGTCAGTTTGCTTTATCAAATAAGATTTGTGTAGCAACAGTGCAGTATTAGCATAAGCATAGGGATCAATAAGTAATTATATTCCTGCGACATATAAATAAAATAAGACTGATGTGAACCAAATAGACAAAAGGTAACATTTTGTCTTAAATTAGAATAAGAGTAAAACATTATGTACGTCTTTGTTAGTGTGTAACACAAGATCAGTATGTTAGATAGGGTATATTCCATTAGCTGAAAACATCTTTTCTTCAGGGCTTTTTGTAAACCTAATTCAATCACACTTACGGAGCTTCTTGACTGAAAGCAGACATCAGCATCAGCTCTGCACTACATAAAGAAACACCACTCTCTTGTTTGTGATGTGAAGAACCACAAATAGCCAAATCTCCAGAACTGAGAACGTGCATTAATGCTTAACCTAACCTAAGTCTTGTGTTGCGCTTAAAAAAGACTCTTCTTATTGTTAGGATTAAGGCTGATGCCGAGCTCGGATCTGCTGGAGCTGCTGGGCCGTGTGGAGATGGCAGTGAGGGAGTATTCGGAGGAACTGGTGGCTCAGTTGGCACGGAGAGATGAGCTCGAGTTTGAGAAGGAGGTGAAGAATACATTCATCACGGCGCTCATGGAGGTGCAGAACCGGCAGAAGGAGCAGAGGGAGCTCAGCAAGCGCCGGCGCAGGGACAAGGCCATGAGCCTGCAGGGGTCCGGCCGTGCCGAGAAGACCGGCGGCATGCCAGTGAAGGTGTGTGTGTCCGTGAGAGAGGATGAGATAGACAGAGAAAGAGAGGGAGAAAACTAGTAAATAGTTTATAATATAGTATTAAATATTTATACTAAAATCCAAGTTACAAATGGCTATGCTTGGCTGCCACACAGTAGGTGAATTGTATGCACTAAAGTGATTGTATTGTTTGTACGTGTGTGAGAGAATGAGTGAAAGCAAATGAGCTGAGGTGCTTTCTGAAGTCAGAGAGCATTGTCTGTATGGCTCTGGTTAATGGACCTAACATGGACCTCACATCCATTAACTTAAACTGCACTTAGCACTTACAGGAAGAGCAGAGGAAGCTTACACAGACGCGTCTGCCTCATCATGTGTAGGTTCAGCTCACGCTGTCTGCACTGTTGCTGTAAACCGATTCCTAACATGTTCTAGCTATGGTTGTGCATCACACTTCATAAAGCATCACATACTTTAGTCATAGAGTTAGTTTAGACATTACTATCAGTGTTCATTTGAACTTTTCTTTCATAACTTCATTTATATGAAATCCAGGAAAAGTACTTTCGCTTATTTAAATATTTATGAATGTTGCATGCGATCACTTTGCAATAGTTTCACTTAAACTTAATCTAAGAGTGACTTGTCTCATGCCTGAATATTTGCAGCGTTTCAGTATGGAGGGCCTGTCTAACATCCTGCAGACGGGGATCAGACAGACCTTTGGAAACTCAGGGATGGACAGACAGGTGAGGAAGCATAACAGTGCAGTGTAATGGTGTGTGCATTGCAAATATCATCGAATACCTGTTATTCTGTGGATGTGAGACAGTGTTAGCTGGGTTTCTCTCAGTGTAGTCTGTTTTTATCTGCTTTACGCAGTATCTAAACACAGTGATCCCATATGAGAAGAAAGGAGCTGCTCCATCTGTTGAGGAACTTCAAATGCTGACAAAAAGTAAGTGTAAGGGTGATGTGCTTGGTCTTGAACAGTGTGTAGGTACATATCATGTTAAGCATACTAGTTTAAATGCCTGTAATAAAACTGTGCATTCACAGGAAAGCTCCACATTAAACAGGTTTAAATTGAAATCTCAGTGGTTCGGGTGCTACTTTGTTGGTTGGCGGTGTAGTTTCATTCTTTCTGTGTTAAGTTAGTGGTTGCATGCCATGCTGATATCGCAGTGGTGTTGAGCAATAACAGTCAGATTTTGCCTTTACCTCCTCAGAACTGAAGAGCAAGAGCTTCTTTTTGCACTCAACAAAAATAACTTTTTATGTTCAATATTGTATTAATGAGAAATCCAGCATAGACGTAGTGGAGCAAAAAAATTAAACTCATAGTTAGTTACACTGAGTTACAATAGAGATTTGGCTCGGCTAGTTAGTGATCTACGAGATGACGAGGACAATGACGCTGAAGGTGATATTAACATTAATGTTGATGCTTTGTAACCTGATCTGTTTGAGATGGGGAGGTGAGAGAGCAGGACAGACTAAAGGACTAAAAACTAAAGCACTTAAAAGTTCACTGGCACCACTATCAGGAGATAATCAAATGGCATTGTGGGTCAAAGTCAAAGTCAAAGTGGAGTTTATTGTCATTTCATCCATATACAAGTACATAGTGAAACGAAACAACGTTTNAACTAAACTAAACATAAAGTGCACAAGTGCAAACGCATACACACAAGACAGAACAAGACAGTACACTGACTACAACGTAATGTAGGAAACAGTTGATCAGTTGATCAAAAAAGCAAACTCAGAATCTCATAGTGTTAAAGATCACATGTTAATTATAAAGGTGAATTTTTCCTTTCATATACCTTGAAGTTGATTAGAGACAACTACATACAACGCAGAAGGTAAAATCCAAGCTTTATTTATCATGCATATAACCGCTGACATTGTCTTCCTTCTCTTCTTCCTTTCTATCAGTCCTTTATGCCATGAAGGAGGACAGTGAGAAAGTCCCCACCCTGCTAACTGACTACATACTGAAAGGTGAACATCATTCAAACACATTTCAGATTTTCTTTTTCCTGATACATTTGACTTCAGCGTAATCTCACCCCGGTCGAAATGAAAGAATGTTCAAACTTATCGCTTCCTAAAGGATTTGTGCTGTAGTTTTCTAACGACTGTCTGATTTCTGTTTGTTTCCTCAGTTCTGTGTCCCACGTAAGCAGCTGTGTGCTGTCCTGTGTTTGGGGCTGTGAGGAAGGCTGGGGTCTGCCTCACACTCTCTCTCTCTGTGCTTCAGTCCCAGCTGCATGAGCTCCTTAACCCTTCCATCAACAAGGGACCCTGAAAATCTAACCATCCTCCCTTTCGCTTAGCTTAATCCAGCTCATCTCACTGTCCTTCCTGCGTGTGCACATATCCACAAGGCCAGTACAGCAGAGCCCGGTGCTTTCCTATTTTTTTTGTATACTTTACAATGGGCCAAAAGCCATATGGAGCATGTTAGGAGGAAACAGACAAATAAGAATCCGTTTCCATCATCGATCAGGTATTCTCTATTCCTCTCTCTTTTTTTAAAGATAAGCCCACATGAGGGCGCTGTGTTTCTTCTTGTCCGTTCAGAGGTGCTCGCAGGTGCACCGAGGGATGTTTGAGCACATTAGTGACTAATCTGTCCATCAGTCACCTTCTGCTTTTTGCTGTTTCTGTACCGTGGCTTCATCTTAGCAGATAGCATGTTTTAATGTTCGTATTAATGCTACTTTCTAGAAAAACACCCACTGATAACCAGAGGCCACTTATTTTATTCTGTTGTTTTTTTTGACCATGAAGAATTTGTTTGAGAATATCATTTTTTTTTTTTTAAATCACTAATCATGTCGATCATTATCACCAGAGAGTCCAGTTTCCACCCTGAGTTAGTGTAATTTAGTGTCATCTATGCCATGATATGAGCATATCCTTAATGTATATATTTCTTGTTTATTACGGGGCATGGAGGAAAGTAAAGTTTGGCTGAGTAAAAGTCCAAATAAATGTCAAACCCTGTGAAAATAAAACCTCTTAGTTTGTGTTTTTTTCTCTTTCATTCTTCATTCTGTTTCTCTTTGCTGCTTTAGTCGAATTCCTGTTCTTGTTACTGCAACAAAAAGAAATTACAAACGAGCTATTTAGCATTTCATGCAAAAATAAATAAAAATCTCTCAAAGTCATTCATTCATTTAATTAAAAACATCAATACAAAGTATCCTCAGTTCCATGTACAGATGTACAGAAGATGTCCCATATACATAACAGTTCAAGATGCTCTAGAAGACAGTGCACCTTATTAAAAGTCTATATATTCAATTTGTGCTATGTACATACACACTATACGACTGGCGATACACAGTAAGTTAATACACTCACGCAAGTGCTTGTTAGATCAAAGTTTAAAAAAAATACAAAAACATCCTGCAGGCAATAATATAATAAAGTACAACATAATATTTGAAGTGGTTTAAAACACTGCAGTATAATTATATCATTACAGTATAACTGCAAGTTTAAAACACTTCAGTTTACTTACAAATGGCAAAAGGCAGAATTATTACCAATACAGAATTCTGTAACGATTTCATGAGGAAAATGGTAAAAGGACCACACTAGTTTGGCATGTATATGGATATAAAGACCTTCCTCTCTCTCCAGTGGGGGGTTAGATCATTCCATCGTCGCTGTTGAGTCATTGACACAGTTTGGTTTTTATTATAACCATCTATTAATTTGGGTTGATTTTGAACAAAAGTCATACTATGCTATCTATCCTAAAGGACTAGTAGTGTGATCTCTGATAACCATGCAGAACGTATATCTCTGATATTTCCAAATTCGATTTATGTACTAAACCATTAATGGTGGATGATTATTTTAATTAAAATGCCTGCTATATTCTGTCACCAGCCACCAGTACACCTGCCCTTTCTTGCAATTATCCAAACAGCCAATCATATGGCAGCATTGCAATGCATAAAATCATGCAGATACTGCTCCTGAGTGGACAGAAAAGTGGTCACCCTATCATTGTGGGTTTGAATCTCGATTATGTCACAACTGGCCTTGAGCAACGGGAGCCAAATCTGCATGGGAGGGATGGTATACTCTTTCTCCCCTGTCAATCACAGCAACACTAGCCAATAGTGGGCATCCGTGAGCTCATCTACGTTGAGGTGGGTGTTATCCTGCCCTGTGACACAGCATGAGCAGCAGTTCAAAAAGATAGTTGGCTGGTTTTATGTTTCTCAGAGGAAGAACTGGTTAGCCTTCACTGTCCCTGGCTGGTAGATGTTGTATAATAGGGGAGAGCTGGATGGGTGAGAAGTGGATGGTGACCAAACTGGGGAGAAAATAAGGGGAAAAAATCATGCAGATCGAAACGTCTGTTCTGAGAGAACTTCGGTCAATATTCACATTAACATCAGAATGAGGGAACAATGCAATCTTGGTGACTTTGTCTGTGACATTTTTGCATACACAGAATGGTGTGACAAACCAAATACATCCAGTGAGCAGCACTTCTGTAGACAGAAAGGCCTTGCTGATGAGGGAGGTCAGAGGAGAATAGCCAGCCTGGTTTGAGGTGATAAGAAGACTATGATAACTCAAATAACCACTCTTTACATCCATGGTGAGCAGAAAAGCATCTCAGAACACTCAACACACCAAACCTTGGGGCTGATGGGCTACAGGTTCTACAATACATCAGGTTCCCCTCCTTTCAGCCAAGAACAGGAATCTGTGGTTGGTCTTTTTCCATCCTGGTCTTTTTTTCTATCTTCAACTGCCCAGTTTTGTGGCATGCAAGTGTATAATGCAAAAGCCTGAGACAAAACCTAAATCAAAAAATGCCCCAGTTATAATTATAATCCAAAATATCTGATCCAAACCTTTTATCAGTTTAATATACAGTTCAGTGTTTTGAATGAATTCATGTGTGGAAAAGCCCACCATAGTCAAATAAAGTTTCATGTAGAATAGTGTTTCTAATCCATCATCCACATATTATACATCATTCCTACTAATGAAAATAAAGAAGCCTAAATAACTACATTAATACTTGTATATACAAAATTCAAGTCTATATTGAAAAACACTATGACAGCTATACTTCTAAAAATTAAATAATGTACGTGGATGTTCTTTTTCCTATATGTATTTTGCCACAGTACACGTAAAGACACATTTCTCTCCACTTAATCCAAAAACAGCCAGTTCAGTTCTTTTATTTTTCTCTGGTTTTGCTGATGGTTATGTACATATAAGGAAGATTAATATAAAAAGATTTTACATAAAAAACGTAAATAATGTGTACTAGACCTACATTTCTACCTAGATGTATTAACATATTTAACACATAAATGAAAAAAGTCCTTCTAGCTAACAGTGAGGAGTAATGTGTGTGTGTGTGTGTGTGTGTGTGTGTGTGTGTCTGTGTCAGTCACTTCATAGCAAGAGCTTTCCTGAAAAACACTGTACAAAAAAAAAAGATAGTGAATGTATTAAATAATAGAACTGATGTAATTAAAACAATGGTTTTATATCTATATATAAAACATAAAAAATTGAATTCTGTAAATAAGATTACATTATACTGTGCATTTTCAGGACAGTCAGTGAAAAGACTCTCAAAGCTCTTCCCTTTTATAAAACCACATTCAGTCATTTCCAGTATGAGTTCCAGCAGGGGGCGCTCTAAACAGCAAAACCACTTCAGCCCTAGACGAGAGAACCAGCTTGATTCTGTGCAGGAACCATAATGGGCACGCCTCCCATGCGGGACAGGTTGGCGGCGCTCACTCCACTCGGGGCAGGAACGTAGCGTGAGGTCGGAGGCTGAAGAGCTGCAGTCCTGGGTAGGGAGCCTCCGTTGGAACTGGAGGGTGCTGGGGGATTGCGTGGCGCCATGGCGTTGGTGTTGTAGCCAGGCAGGGCGTGTTCTGGGGTGCTGGAGATGCCTGCAGGTCGGGGCTGGTAGCTTGTGCTGCCTGTGATGATGGAGGCTGTGTCAGAGGTGGGCTGTGTGATAGGGTAATGGTGGCTGTGGTGTTCGTGTGTGTCGTGAGGTAGAGGGCTGGAGCGGACGGATGACAGCGTGCCGTTTTTGGAGATGATGTCAGAGCCTGTGCCACTCTTCGCCCATGAGACACGTTTAGGGGCCTGAGCATCTTCCCTGTTTAAGGCACACGGTTAAATAAGTGTTACTACAGGCTGAAATATTAGCTTTTGATACCACAGCATATACTACAAATTCAAACTTTATGTTCAAAAAGAATAATAGAAAACTTGTAGAATGCGCTTTACTTTCAGTAATTTAATTCAATTCAATTTTATTTGTGTGGTGCGTTTAACAATAGACACTGGCACAAAGCAGCTTTACAGAATTCTTAATGATCATAGATCCCTAATGAGCACGCAAGTGAGGCAATCTGAGGAAGAAAACTTGAGAGGAACCAGACTCAAAAGACAACCCATCCTCTTCTGGGTGACACCAGACAGTGGAATTATAAATCATCAATGTTCTACGACTATATACTATGAAGTCGAACAGTACTTCAAAAGTGTGTGGAAAGGATGTGTATATTGTGAATAAGAGACCTGGGACAAACACAGACAGTATGTATGATTACAACGGCGGCTCGTCTACAAATCTGCTATCCAGGTGGGATGAAGGTGAGTCTTGGACATACATTTATCAAAACAATTTAATTTATAGTCTTCTCTAATATTCATCAAGTACATCTGTTCTTTAAAAAGCTAAATGCTAAAACCCACATTACTTGGGAGCGATCATTTTTACTTATGGCGACCTGTGTGTCATGCCCACTGTGAATACCACCACAGAAAATAGATCTGCATTTAAATATAGGACTAAATATTGATAAACCCATATAAGGTGGCATATAAGTAGCAGTGAATCTTACTTAATATCATTGGCCAGATCATCCTCCGTGTCCTTCCTTCTCCGTGTCCACAAGAAAACGATGACAAGGATGATGAGGATGAGGCCCACCAATGCACCCACCGTGGCGCCAGCGATCACCCCAGCATTAGTTGCTAGTCAACAGGAACAATACATACACTGTGAAACTGGCATTTCTGTCAAATTGTTTTGAACATATTTAATATGTTAACCATTTTTTTTGTTAACACACACTGAGTGTGTGTTCTACTCTTTCCATAACCAGGTTTGCCATGTTACCACGTTACTTGTTTTACAATTATTCACATAATAATCCAATAATAAATTTATAGGAATGTGGAATGAGATGCATTTTGTTGATTATGTTGGTTAGTGGAATTTTTATAAAAGAGTGGAAAATTTAAAGAGACACCTATAGAAACACACAATTATAAACAAGTGCAGTAGTTGGTCTGAATGCTTTCTAATAGAACAAAACACTATCCATGCATTTAACTGTGTCTGTGAGTATCTGGCGTTTTTTTGTTATCTGGTTTAATATGGTTTGATGAGAAAGGAGAATGTACGAAACAACATCAAATCCAACATGGAAACACACAGACAGTAAGACTTACGGGTGATGACCTCCAGGCTGATGTAACACTTGGCCTCTCCTGCGGAGTTGGAGGCTGTGCACTCGTACTTCCCCGACATGTTGCTGCTCAGGTTGTTCAGCTTCAGGGTGCCTGTAGCCTCATCTGAAAGGGAACAAACATTCAAGCAATGTCTTGATCCATTAGATTTTTTTTTTCAGATGAATCATTTCAGAACAGTCTGGTCCACTAGTATTCAATGTTATAGCAAACAGTGATGATCTGATCGGTATGAAGAACTTACTGAGCATGGGGGAGAAGAAGAACTCAGAGGTTGGGCTGGTTTTGGACCACTTGTATTTGGGTACAGGTTTGCCAGAGCTGGAGAAGCAGCTGAGTGTGACATTAGCTTTGACTTCTGGCTTTCCCTGCAGCTTACAAATGGGCATGGCAGGAGGAACTGCAAGATACAGGGAGAAAAATGAAAACATAAAGATAAAACCAGAATTTGAGCACTGAATCATCTTCAGAATATATCATCAGGGGTGGACAAAGGCACTAGCCCAGGCGCACAGACAAGCAGAAAGTTTTGTCTGGGCTATTAGTTTTTTATTTTATTTTGTATGTATGTTTAAACATAACGTGCTTCATGGTGCTATAACACACACTGTTGCTGTAGCTATAGCACATGCTCCCAAATCCCACCATCTGCTGCACTACACACATCAGTAGAGGCACCAGAATGGTGGACTGAATTTTAATAGGCATATCAATTAGCATGCAAAGATAACAGACAACCTTTTCATAATCAGGGACATGCAGGTATGTGAAAACACATCAAATCAAGCAAAATAAAGTGCGGCACTAAGCCACCATATAACTCTTCTGCTAGCGCAACATGCAGTCACATCATGGTCGACAAAAAAATAAAGATGTTAGCCAGATTCAAATGATATATTTTGTGCAGTGTGAGGACAGAACCACAATCTCACAATCTACCCATAACACTGGCCAGTGACTTACTGGCAAACGTGCTACTTTAGAATCTTTGCTAGAAGAGGATAATAAATCATACATTTATTCATTTTCTTTAGTCTAAATTAAGGCTAGCAAACTAGCTGGCTATACATCATTATATTATGTAAGCTACCATGTTTTTTGGCTAGTCAGTTAGGTTTCCAGGCAACCAAACCATGAGACTGGGTAGCACATTAGCGCTTTCACTTCTCCAGTGGGCTAGCTAGTTTATTTCTCCACACCTGTATTATGTACCATGTCTGCATAAGATGACACGAACTTAAATGCCCTTAATTACCCATACAACATAAAGGAATATATATATACTTTGAGTTTGAATGGATATGTAAATTTAAATGTACTGTATATGTACAGTGCTTCAGGGGCATTGCTGTTATAGCCTTGTACACTCCATGAGCTCTAGACAAAAAAATAGGAACAGTTCTGTTCTCACAAAGTAAGCTTGTATGTCACACTGTATGGACATGTTCATTTTCATTCCTCTGTGTCACCTAGGCTCCTTTCAGACATAATATGAAGATCTGTCTGAGGTGATTGGATCACAAGTGCAAGTGGCTCTCTTCCCTTGTACTCACCCGTCACATTAAGCGTCAGCTGTTTCGCAAATCCAGAAACACTGGAAGGTAAAACCTGGCACATATATGTTCCCGAATCCGACTCGGCTGTGTTATTGATGTAGATTGACAGATTGTTACTGGGCATTGGATGGACAAAGCCCACTCTGCCTTTATACTGATTGCTGATTTCGAGCCCATTATTATAGCGAATGATCTACAGAGAGAGAGAGAGAGAGAGAGAGAGAGAGAGAGAGAGAGAGACAGGCAAACAAAAAGAAGACAAAAAATTAAGTGAAAATGAAATCTATACAATTCATAAAATGCTGTCATTTTCTGTTATAATCTCTGTGCCATTTCCACAACAACCCAAGGTACACCAAATTTCGTGATTTGAAGACTGACAATTACTTGGTGTCAGAATTGATACTGAGAGGTATGGACTACCGAGTGTGCTCCAAATCAGTTTTAAATATGTATCAAAGTGTTGAAAATCCAAAACCCAAATTTCCTTGCTTATCTTAGTTTCTTCCTTTCAGCTGGTCACTTCACTTATGTCCAAGATGATGCATGACTTTCTACATGACCAAAAAAAAAAAAAAAAAAAAAAAAAAAAGCCATAAGTTACTCACTATTTCAGATTGATCACCCACATAGGTCCAGATGATGGTGGTCGAACTGAGGTCACCTATGTATGAGGCCTGAAGGACTGCCGTCTGCCCCTGAATCACCACCACATTCGTCTGGGGCAACTGAAGCTGGGCCAGAAGACCTAAAGAAAGAGAGAGGAACAATGAGATATGGGGAGATTGACAGAAAGAGAGACTGGGTTGCAGCACTATGCTGGGTTGCAGCACATTTTTCTTCTTCTCCATTATTTATTATACATTCTTATGATTTTCTGCAAAATAAGATAAACATCAAAATGTATAAACAATGCTGTTGCAATCTTCCATAATGTGCATTAAAAATAAGGTATTGTATTACACATCAATCACCTCATGAGGGCAGAAAAAGTCAACTCATGTCAGCTTTCGAGGCTCACAGTGCTTTCTGTGACTGTATTGCTAATGCTTTTAAGATAACTGTCACTCTAGGGACTAGTATCATTTCAGACATATTTTTGTGTGTAGAGATGTGTGTTTATATATATATAAGTGTGTACTGAATGTGTGAAAACTCTGCCAGAACAGACAATTCTCCCCAAAATGAGAGAATACAAGTTTTGAATATGTGTAACATGTTAACTAGTACAAAATGATGAATCTCTGCATTTTCATCTCTCCACTATATTTACTGTTTTTAAATCAAAGCAGCTGCCTTATACATCACCGCTTGAGTTGAGATACTTTAGGCAAACATACATTCTATACACACACTATGCTAATGGTGGGCAGTCATGGCCTAATGGTCTGAGAGTCAGACCTGTAACCCGAAGGTGAACCCGAAGGTCGCGGGTTTAAGTCTCGGGTCCGGCAGGGATTGTATTTGGGGGGAGTGAACAATGAGATATGGGGAGATTGGCGCTCTCTGCCACCCTCAATTCCACGACTGAGGTGAGACCCTTGAGCAAGGCACAGATGCCCAACCTCTGAGTTAAATGCAGAGCACAAATTCCGAGTATGGGTCACTATACTTGGCCACAAAGTCACTTCACTTCACTAATACTGGGTACAACAGTCTTAATTTTTCATCAAACGTGTTGGACATGTTCCTTTGAGATTCTGGTCCATGTTGACAGCATCACATAAATGAACGGATGTTGATGCGGTCTTCTTCTGTTGCAGCCCATACACCTCAAGGTTCATCACGTAAGGCCGGACATGCTCTTTTGCTTACCACAGTTGTAAAGAGTTATTTGAGTTACTGTAGCCTTGCTGTCAGCTCAAACCAGTCTGGCCACTCTGACCTCTCTCATCAAAATGGCGTTTCTGCCTACAGAATCACTGCTTACAAGAGTATTTTTTTTTTTTTTGCAGTAAGGTGACTCACATTGCTGCCTCAGAGGTCGATGTGTCACCAACCACAATGAGACCTGAGTCATAATCCTGGCAATTTTTTTTTAAATGCCAAAACAGTAGAGAAAACTCTATATGCGACCAGGAGTAACACTGATTGGACACTGAAAAGTCAAGTGCAAGACATCCGGCTAATCCTAAAGCTACTAATGATCACCCATTATCACAGCTCTTTAATGATATGTCACATCAGTCTGAGTGCTAATCTAATTTACTCCAGTCGATCACATTAGCTTATCTAATGACCCGCAAAATGACTTTTGGCATTCCAATTTCAGTCTTACTCATAATAATGATTGTTTTGCCTAAAATGCATAACATATACAACATCCATCTGTTACAAGAATCCCAATACACATTTAATGCTTTTCACACTAAGATATAATATACTGTATAATGATTCAATGCTCCCCTTGAGGTCTCAACTAAAAAAAATGGTTGTTTTGTACTTTCTACTGCACAACTTTACTTGTTATCACAATGGTTATAGAGTTCACCATTCTGGTTCAATTCCAGCAAACTAATTTCTTTGAAACTGGGCAAATAAAAGGTGTGTGACAAGTGTGCTTAAATGAGGAGGGAAAATGAACTACTTGCACTACATAAGAGACCTAGATAAACACAGAAAACAGAATATAATACAGAGAAAAGTAACAACAAAAAAAAGGAGATGCCCCAAAAGCTCCTGGAGAAAGATAAAGATGAAGATGAAGAGGAATGAGGAATGAGGGTGTTCAGTGGTGAGGGTGACATAAAGGGAGATATGTGAACTTGGTAATCAATGTGGAATGAAGGACATTTTGTGGTAATCTCTTGTATAATGGAGGACTCGTCCTTAGCTATGCTACGCGGCAAGAACGCAAGAAGATAAGGATAGAATAAGTCTGCCACTAGGAAAGGAAATGAAAGAGAGAGAGAGAGAGAGAGAGAGAGAGAGAGACTGCTATCTGCCCATTCACCTTTCTGGTGTGTAGTTGTTAGTCGACTCACAGCAGCAGGTGGATCAAATCTGTATTACATTAGTGGCATGGACAAATTACTTTCAGGGTGGAGGCTAAAACATGTGTTTAGTTTCTTTCCGTCACTCTAGTCTGGAAGAAATGACACATTGACTGTCAAACAGAAACATTGTGAGACCTATTATTAATCACTTCCTGTAATAAAACTATGTACAACAAGAAAACAAGGAAATAAATCAACTGTCTGACGTTTTGCTATTTTAGCAACCTTTAGGACAGCGGTTCTCAAACTGGCATCTGTGAAGCATAGCCAGGGGCTCCATGTTTACTTCCAGTGGTGTAAATCTAAAGTGATGTTTATTATTAAGTTTTTATGGTTATTAGTCTGTTCAAGTGGTCACTTGGTCAACCAAACCTCAATAAGAACGTAAATTAGCCTACAAATAATGTCAAATTGGACCAAATGGGATTTGTTGGTTGAAGGTTCAGGAATAAAAATCTTTTTGACTTCAATAAATAGCCAATATAGTGTACACATTTAAATAATGAATCTGATATTTGAATAGATTTAATTTTAATTTCTAATTTGCTTTAGGATACTCTTGGAAGAATAATAAGCACTAGCGTATCAGTTTAGAGCCACAGCTCCCAGCTACACATCAGTGTAAATGCAGAAGCAATACAAAAGTTTCATGTCTGTTTGAGTGTGTGGGTGAAAGCTAATGGGTCATGCAGTGATATAGCAGATATAGATATAGAAGACTGATTCGCAGTACCACTGACAGAGTGGAAAAACTGTGTATTGATTCACAATTAATTATGAACCTCTCAAAAAGTATCCACTGTAGGATAATATTTAAATCATTTAAATCTGTATACAGCATATATACAGTCAATGCTTCATGAAAATGAGAAAAAGGACCATATAAAATACACCTCACATTTATTGGGTCGTGCACACCATCAAAAACGGGAACTGCTATGCAAAGGAAAGCACCTGATAATAAAATATAAAATACAGTGGTGAATCATTGATCCTTTGAGGCTGTCTTGCGGTCATTAATCCAGGGAAGATTGACATCATTGGGATTTGCGCTACATACCTCCATAATGTATCCTAAAACCTGGAAGCCTCTGCAATGAGGTTAAGACTCCAGTTAACTTACAAACGTTTGTGGATCACAATCCTTTTTTTATGTCCATCTCTGTGTTTGAATCATATTGAAAACCTTGGGGTCTGAATTATATAGCTCTATTCTATTCTACAACATCTACTGGTGGCAAGTTAAAGGAATAATCCTATGGCTCTGTTATGCTGTAGGGAACATTTTGCTGGTAGGATCTGGCCCTACTTGTCATCTGATCATCTTTACCCAACGATGAAACCTTTGTAAATAATGTGCTCTGGACTTCACTGTCACCAGATCTTAACCCAATCAAATATTAATTGGTAGTTTTTAGATCAATGATTAGACAGCACTCTCCACCACAATGAACAAAAACACCCACTGAAGGAATATCTTGGAAGAGCAGCGTTGATCTCTCCAGCTCAATTCCCGAGACTTGTAGAAGCTAGACCAAGGCAACCCCCAACACCTTGCTGATACACTTTATGCTAGTTTTTAACTGTAGCAGTGGTTTATTTATAGTATTGTGATAAAAGAGCATTACAGATACAATAATGACATTATATCCTGTGGACAGAGGTCCTAATTGTAGGAGCAGTACATATTAAAGTCATTTACTCTAACAGGAATGCAGTTGTGTATGAGTGGCTAGAGGAGTGCTTTGAGTGCTGGGTGGAGACTAGCATACCCTTCCCTTTATCAAAACCACAAAATAAAAACAATGGATCAAAATTATGTCATCTCCTTCTCCAGACACTTGAGTTCAGAATACAAAGGTCAATCCTTTAAAATCTACTTCACCCCAATCTGATAAATGACGCAGTAGAGAGATCGGCAAATGCAAAGATACATTTCTATTCTGGATCAAGGCTTGATCATCTTCCCCAGTGTAATGTTTGGGGAGTTAAATGTTAAAAAAAATATATATAAATATATATAAATATAAATATATAAAAAAAGTAACTGATACATGGCTCTACATTGATACTGAAAAGCATCAGCTCTGTCTACCTGTCACATTTATCCAATTAAATTATCATCTAAACTCACTTAAACCACAATGCTGATGAATTCTCAAATCTGACTGGTCAGAAGTTTTTGAATAATTTTCTATAACAGCGCGGCTCTGACAGTAGCGCTGACAGGTTTATATAACGCACTCTAATACCTAACCATTTCTACAGTAAAAACTCATTTACAAGGACTTGCTTGGCAGACACTCCACATACGCTAAGACTAATAATAAACTGATGTGTTGTTATTTAACAAAGGAAACCATATAATTACTGATTACTGAAATAACTATGTAATTACGGCACCCAGTCTAAGCAGTTAGAAATTTAAATGTACAGAAAAAGCATATCTTTGTATTTAGATTTCTTATCTCAAAACTATGTTAATCTAGGAGTCATTTTAACAGCAATCTCAGATTCAAGAACCACTTGCAGAGAACTTTACTATCTTTAGTAGTATCTCTGCTCCAGGAGTTTGAGAATGCTGACCCCATGGCCTGAAGAACCGTTTGGTTTGCTGGAGATGGTGCCACCTGTACTGTACAGCTGTACTGTGGTGGCTTTGGAGCTGCGGTTGCCACGAGCACCTTCATACTCAGGACTCCATCAGTGGACAGTGGATAGATTTTAACCAACCGGACTTCTTGTGGAAACTGTGATGAATTTATTGGTTGCACAATT
>CM074961.1:10155702-10175280 GCA_037577455.1 Pangasius macronema
ATTAAATTTACAATATAGACTCTAGAAGTGAGAAAGTAAATACGGTGCGTGTGTGTGTGTGTGTGTGTGTGTGTGTGTGTGTGTGTGTGTGTACAAGAAATATCCTAAAAGAAAGACGAAAGACACCTTTGGTCTTTCTTTTAGGATATGTCTTGTCGTGTGATGATGGCAACACAGTTAGGGTTACAAGAAATATCCTAAAAGATGTAAAATGTAATGGACCAAGTTAAGTAATAGACCATGTTTCTGATTAAAAAAGAAAATAAATAAATAAAAAAAATAATTTGGCTCTATGGGATATCACCTGCAGAGAAAAACTTTACCGACTTCTACCCACCGGCAAAATATTTAATATATATTTAATATAATATATTTGCTCAATATCGTAAGTATATCAATACATTTTTATATTGCATTATAAGCGTATCACGCATTACTGCACATACTGCATAAGCCTTCAAAGTATGTTCTGTTTCTCTTTCATCTGAGCATGAGTTTAAACCCCCCTGCTCAGGGTAATATATTTGAGACTATGGAGATGCAAGTCACTGACCCAGGGGATCTGCACTACTGCGACTGTGTGCCTTATCTATGACCGCTAACCTCAGTGTGTGACAGGATCCACATCCTTCTCTCTCAAAAGAGCCAAAGGAAGTGACTTCAAGCCAGAGGAAGCGAATGAGTCAAGATTCAAGCAACAACAAATAAATAAATAAACAAAAAGAAAAATGTTTTAAAATGATAATGAAGATGGTACATGGTACATACTGCACCACAGAAGGGACGTACAGTATGATAAATGCTCTTGTTTACACACTGATTTTACTGTTCAGTATGCTGCATTGTTTAACATGTAACACTAGCAAAACTGCACTAGTCGACTAGCATGGCTTGTCTTTATAACACTGAGTCCCTTGAGACAACAGACAATAGTCCAGGTCTGCCGGACCCTACAAAGCACCTCTTTACCGCTTTGTCTACCCAGGATCCAATAACAGGAAAGATGGGTGGAGGCCAGGCTAAGAGAGTCACATTTCCCCTCTATAATGTGGAGATTAGAGCACAAACTAATCTAACACACACCGTAAAAAATGGTGATGCTCTTTTTTCCTGGGACTGCAGAGGTATCATTCTAGTAATCAAGCATAACCAATACAGTCATACAATAAATTAATTGGAAAAAGAAATGGGAAAAAATTAAGTTTAAGGGATCAATATATCATAGCTTAAGACCATCGTTTAAACTAGGTCTGGAAAATTGTGTAGAATGTCAGTCTAGTATCAGAGATTCCTCTAATGTCCCTCTACAGTATGTATTCATCTCTCTCTCTCTCTCTCTCTCTCTCTCTCTCTCTCTAGATAATTTCAAAACCCAATCCAAGGACTGGACATTTCCTCTATCTCAATGCTTTGCCTGCACATATTCTCCATCCAGATAAATTACCAGGCCCCTGGAAAGACGGGCTAAAATGTATTTATTTATTTTGTGGCATTATCGAGGTGATCTGGGAGCAGTGGAATTGGAAGGCTGGAGCTTATCAGGGAGTGGCAGGCAGCTGGGAGAGGAAGTGGAGAGGAAAGGAGAGGAAAGGCACAAATGGACACATTTCCTGGACACACACAACCCCAGAGATCCTCTGCAGCCTTTAAACATGCTGAGTTTTTCTCTCTGTTTCTTTTCCCCACTTTGAATTCAATAGAAAATACACAAAACTGCTGCCAGACTGATGTCACTTAGTACACAAAAGACAGAAAATGGTGTTACGCTCATTCGTCTCATGCTCTGTCAGCAGGTACAATTATACCTTTGCTTATTTCATTTATTTCTTTCAACCTCTGAGCTGAATATTACAGCATTTTAAGCAACAGGGCCAAGTTCACAAAGATCTCCAGGCACAGCAATGAAATACCAACACAACACAACACAACACTAACAGTATTTCACATTACATTAAACTCATTTTAAAGCAAATTTCTTCCCTACCCTCAACTGACATAGATTCTGTTTTTTTAAACTGAACCAATACTTCATAGAATGTCATTTTCAAAAGGTTTACCTGTCCTGCAAAACAGAGTCAGACCGATTCTGCGGGAATTCACTGAACACCATAAAATCTGTACTGTGCTGCTGTGAAATAAATGATAATGTGCATTAATCATAGCGAGATTATTTTGCTCGTGAGTGCAAAGAACCAGAAACAATCCCATTTACGCAGCAGCGCTTCAAAAAGCGACGCTTTCCGAACATACACTGATGTCTAATGAGGTAATCTTCACATCCGCAGAGTTACTGCGCATTGCCGACAGCTCATGAGAAACAGAAAAACCACAAGCCGTGATGGAGGTAAAAGAATATGTGGATAATTCATCCTCTCTTTAGTAACGTATCTTGACATAATGGAAGCATATTGATTCGAGATTAAATGGGTTTATGGATATTTCCCCCAACTGATACCCTACACTGCATGAATGTTAGATTGGGATTCAGGAAAAAAAATCCAAATCAATAAAATTGACGGAAAGTTAATAAAATGACTTGTTTTCAATTAGCGGTGTAATATAGTATTGTAAACTAAGATTGCAGTGAGGGTTGTTTAATTAGAAAACACACATCTCTATCAGTAGGGTTTATTTATGGCTTATGGGGGAAAAGAGGAATTACAGGATAATCACCGAGCAGAGGCAATGCATCTCTCATTTCTCATTCTCTAATTTCACAACCCTCAATCCCAAAAGACTCAGACACAGACCTGCGTAACGTTCGCTACGGTGCTGTATTGTCATTATCTGTAACTAGGACTGATTCTGTAACCCTTTGGTATTTCTAACGCACCTTTGGCTGTCATGCTACTTGTATAAATAATTAACGACTGGTCTTCCAGCTTCAGGAGTGATCAGAGGAACCTGTCTATATATAACAAAACTGTTGTCACAACATCGATTTAAGACAATTTCTGAGTCATTACTATTTGATGACAAATACATCACCGCTTGCTTATTTCATGCAAGTCTCGGACTCGTGTCTGAAGACTGACGTCTGCGCTGCTACTGTTTGTGCTGCACGTAATCCACATAATAAACACTGTGTGACCACACAGATCAAGCCTTTGATCAGTGAGGGTAATTATGGAAGTGACAGGGTGTGTTTGTGTGGATGAGAGGAGTCTATCAGCAACTCTATCCTTCATTTCAAATGCTCACAAACATGCAGCATTCCTCTGAAAAGACGTCTGAGAAGAAATCCTCAAAAGTGAATAAGGTTGGCGGCAAAATGGAGACATGAATTGGCTGATGCTGGAAAACTGAAATGTGGAACCTAAGGGAACGTAGAACGGAAGTCTGAATAGAAACAACAGAAAATAAATCATGTCATTAAAGAATGGGTGCTTGATATGCAGAGGTGCTACTTGCTATTTCTCTGTTGCAAATTGCAAAACTCGTACAATGAAACAGAACGCTCGGTTTGCTTCCTTTGCGATAACAGTTAAATAACCTTGTCTGAGCCAAAAGGATCTGAAAAGCGCCGAAAAAACTTTTCCGAACGTTGAGTGCACAGAAACACGGAGAACCCTGCAGCCCTGTTGCCTAGAGAAAATACACTGCAGCATCTAAATGTGAAGTGATCACTACAGTCTCCTTACCTCATTCTCCTCCTAGTGACCTGTCTCCAAATTCAACACCTTATCTCCTAATTTCTCAGATCATGCAGATCGGAAAAGACAGCTGAGGAAACCAACCTGGATGCCGTGCTGAAAGAACGAGGAAAAACTATTTTCTTACTTGGTGATCCCAATAGGTATTCACTCTGTTTTATTTTTTTGCATACTTTATGAAACTACAGTAAAATAGGTGTTATATATAGCTCATGTAAGCTTAATAATGGAATTGCAAAGCTGTGACTTCATGGGTGGCATTAAAACATTAGCAAACACTTTTTTTTTTAAAAGAGACAAGATGTACTTCCATATTACACATGTACTATCTGACGCTGGATAGTCGCATTTCAGCTATTTTCAGTGCACTAGAAATACCAAGTAATAGGCAGCTCTGTACGTGTATGTCAATAAATCCAACATGAATGTGAAGAACTGGGATTAAAACCCCCTTCCCCGAAACACTCCAATGACTAAAGGATGTAGGAAAAGCAGGGGGAAGGGAGGACAAGTCTGTAAAAACAGCCAACCAAACAGAGCATAGAGACACACAGACACACACTGATGCACACACTCTTCATAATGAAACCCCACTTGAAACATGCTTCTTTGTCCTTCTTAGATTAAAGCCAAAAGCTAATTTACTGATACTTCGCCGTGCCTTCATAATCCCTGAAATAATCCTCACCAGCCTGATTAAGTCGACAAATCTGGAGCTCAGTAGAAAGTAAGTAAGTAAGTAAGTAAGTAAGTAAGTAAGTGAGTGAGTAAGTAAGTGTGATTCATACAGCACATTTAATGACAGATTTCCATAAGTATTTTCCCCATTGGTGGTCGAATAAAGGATTATCTTATTTTATCTTATCGTATTCGGACAGTGACAATTTTTTACATTTTGCCTCTGTACACCACCACAATGGATCTGAAATGAAGCAATCAATATGTGAAGTGCAGACTTTCAGCTTTAATTCAAGAGGTTTAACAAAAATTGCATTGACATTTTAGGAATTACAGCCTTTTTTTACTTTTACTTTTTTTTAATCTCTCCATTTTCACAGGCTCAAAAGAAATTGGACAATTGACTGATAAGCAGTTTCATGGCCAGAAGTGGCCGGTTTCCTCATTATTCCATGACAGATTAAGGAGATAAAAGGTCTGAAGTTGATTCCAAGTGTTGAATTTGCATTTGGTAGCTGTTCATGTGAACTCTCAATATGCGGTCCAAAGAGCTGTTGATGCAAGTGATAGAGGCCATCGTTAGGTTGAAAAAAGAAAACAGACCTATCAGAGAGAAGAGAGAGCAGAAACTTTAGGAGTGGCCAAATCATCGTTTTGGTACATTCTTAAAAAGAAGGAATGCAATGGTGCGCTCTGCAACACCAAAAGGCCTGGAAGACCATGGAATACAACTAAAGTGGATGATCGCAGAATTCTTTCCTTGGTGAAGAAAAACCTCTTCACAACATCAAGTCAATAAACACTCTTGAGAAGGCAGGTGTATCAATGTCAAAGTCTACAATCAAGATTGTGGATGTAAATACAGAGGGTTAGTTGCTATAACAAATACCACGGAAAGTAACTTTACATTTACTGCATGAATAATTCTTAGAAATGACAAAGCACAGACCTGTATAAACCTTTTTTTTTTCTCTTTCCCAGATACCAAGATAGTGGAACTATACCAGTAGTGGAAGTATCAGTGGTTATATTAGTGGAAATAGCAAAAAACTGGACAGTTAAAGCTTGGAAAAACATTCCTGTTTTTGGCTGGCAGGATTGGTCTTCTGTGGTTGTAGAGAGTGGTTATTTGAGTTACCATAGCCTTCCTGTCAGCTCAAACGAGTCTGGCCATTCTCCTCTGACATATTAACAAGATGTTTCCTATGGATGACGAGTCTAATGTCAAATACAAATTTCAATTGACAAAAATGCACCTCAAACCAATACAGGATTAAAATTGCTGACATTCCGCTGGGAGTGATTACAGCTGCAAAGACATTTTTCAGAGACTCGAAGTCTCATTAACATACCTCCCCTCATCTTTCCTGCCAGATATCTCAGCTAGAGCAGGTTAAGTGAGAAACTGTTCAAATGAACATTTCGCAGATTTTTCATCAAGTGCTCAATTATGTATAACACAGTAATTAAGGCCTGAAGTATCGATAGTGTCAGAAAAGAGAAAGTGGCCTGATCCTGACAGCCGAGGCTATTTTTAAATGAGACAGGAGAAAATGAGCTCCCTGCTGCTGCTTCCTGCAGATTATTCCAGATCATGGCGCGGAAATGAACTGCTACTGACAGGTAGTGACAGCTAGGGAATACTCACCAATCTTACAGCTTTAATGTGGGTCTGTATGACATGCTACATCTGGGGACTCGAGGATTATTGTTTTCATGTGTGTCTCTGCAGGTGTCAATAAAAGGGAGGCGGTGATGAGGGGCGACACTTACTGGTATTCCCACAGTGATGAAATGTTGGGAAGACCCATACAGAGATGGGAAATGACACCAAAGAGATTGCACAGTGGGAGAAAAGCTGGGGGAAAGATGAATGGAATCAAAGGCACCATTAAAGTGTGAAATATGTGTGTCAGCAAAGTGAATTCGATGTGGAAGTGCTATGTGGTGCCAGCAATAGCTCCCAAATGAGCGTAAGAGAAGTGGGGAGTTGTGTGAAGGATGTGCTCTTGTAGAACTGCTGGGAAAACGGAGTGAGGAGTGCAAGCAGCTGCTTTAGGCACAAGCCTAGCGTCCGGTGTCGCACAAAATCAACTCAGAAATGCTTGCTCATACTACAGCTGACCTGCACAACCATGCATGCCACTTTGGCCCACTTCCACAGAATATTCACTTTTGTGTGTAATACGTGTGTAACAGAGTAAGTGCCTAGATCTTATAATGCAATAGTAATAACTGTAGGAAGAACATGTACCTGACACAGGTCTTGTGTAGTGCAGAAGCTGGAGTATTAGTTCGTATACAAATACCAGAATAAACACCTGAAGATGAATCCATTTCAGATGAGGCACAGCGGCATTCCATAATGGCCGGATGGCAAAAGTGAGAAAATCAATAACAGTAATGATCAGTCACTAATGAACTAAGCGCAATGTATTCAAAATGTCAATGAGATTTAGAGGAACAGGGCTGATAAGTTATTTAGTGTCAGTTACTAAGTGGAAATAACATCATCCTGCCACAAGCCACACACAATATTTATGAACTCGTATGAAAACAAAAAATCTGAATCAGAGTCTCCAATCGCATGCTGCAGACCAACGAAATGCTGACATGACATTAAGAACGACAATTTAACACAGTAATGTGCAAACCACAAGACCCTATTTGAAGTTGGATGATATGGTGAGAGATGGTTTACATTATTTCTCCACCAAAATATTTCTGAGCTAGACTGCTTCAAATCCAGATATAATCCGCACAGATATAATCCTGCTTTGAATTTACTCTCCCTTGGCACTTGAAGACGTTGTGTGGTCACTAATACTCTTAGAAATGTAGCACACTGGCCTATATATAGAGACACGCACGGTACATACACTTACCATCCACTTTATTAGGAACACCTGTACACGTGCTAACTCATGCAGTTATCTAATCAGCCGATCATGCAGTGCAATGCATAAAAATCATGCAGATACAGGTCAAGATGGCAGATGGACTGGTTTATGTATTTTAGAAACTGCTGATCTTGGATTTTGTGTGGAACAACAAAAAACATCCAGTAGACAGCAGTTCTGTTGGTGCAAAGGCCGTGTTGATGAGAGGGGTCAGAAAAAAATGGACAGACTGGTTCAAGCTTAAAGGAAGACTACAGTAACTCAAATAACCATTCTTTACTACTGTGGTGAGCAGAAAAGCATCTCAGAACACACAATACGTCAAACCTTGAGGCAGAGGGACTCCAGCAATGATTGTTGGAAAATATCATATTGCTATATTGGTACTATATTAGTGGTTCTAGGGGCCATTTTGCTGCCTTGTTCCATTGTCCTATCAAAGGAAAACCTATGTGATGTAATATTTATACCCTGTGTTCATTTATGCGGCCCATACTTCACAAATAAGCAAGCCAAAATGTACAACATACATGATTTTGAGAAGAATACATCAGTTGGTTTAAACATAGTGATGTTTGGTACATTTACTCCATTCCACTGAAGGGAGAAGGGTGTAAAAGCACAGCTCAGTGCCAGAGGCAGGCTTTAAAGATCAATGCTTTTTAGCGGCATTTTTCTCTTACAGGGCATTGTCCACTTAGACACTGACAGAAAGGATTTTGTGCGTTTTGGCAGTGGTAGTGGAAATTTGTACAATAAATGAATCTCTGTGTTTACAGGGAATGATCTGACCTCCCAAGTCTCTTGATTGAATTATCCTCAGCTCTTTCCCCAAGTCATTCAAAGAAGGAATCGTCCTCAATTATTTAAAATTTGTCCGGGGGGTCAAGAAAATATTACAACATTGAAATGAACGTGTTTATCATCATGGATTTCACCTGGGACTGTGAATCTGCCCGATGCAAGCGTGACATCATCCCATTGCACGCTTCCAAGAGAAATAATGGCATTCTGAGGAGCAGTGGACTCTCAACAACGCTCATGAAAATGAGGCACAGGTCTCATAAACACTAGGGTGTAATATAGAAGTGTCATAGCTAAGATCCAATAATTACAATGTATAATGAAAATGGGACTCAAATGACTGTTATAAAGACCAGAACACAGACCCAGGTTCATGAAGCTCCAGTCAGTGTTGGCTTGTGTGTATAATTATGGATGAAGCTCCTGGAGGTGGTGTGTATGTGTATGTGTGTGTGTGTATGTATTTAGTTTTGGAGACTGGAGCCAGCTCTGTAACTACACATCTCTACTCCGCACTGCTTTAACATGCACAGAAATTGACAGGTGAACTGAATCACTCTCTCCATCTAGTTGGTACACAGTGACCCTGTGGGCTGGCCACTTTACCCAGAGTGCCTCACGATTAGTGAAATAGTGGAATGTTGACATTAATGAACATTGCCCTGAGTGGCACTGCAGGCTTCCATCTGAGTGACACGATGTCTTTTTCCACATGACTAACTGTGAAAACCCTTCATACATACCCCCTATCTGCAAAGCAAATGGGGGAATTAATAATAGTGTAATAATAGAGTGCATTAAAAATAGTGAAATTCATTGAAAATTAAACATATAACATGTAATGGACAAGGATGCACAGTGTATTGTTCTTCCCATTCTTATTGAGAGCTTTCCAGTGTGTCTATTACATTTGAAAATAAACTATATATCTGATAAATCTATTAGATTTATAGTAAACGTGAGTAGCGCTATAAAGATCTTGTTAATGGCATGGAATACGGTGCACTGCTTTATAAGCTCCATGTTTCACCTAAAATCCACTGACAGAGTTGAAGGAAATGCATTCACAACACTGGCGTTGAACTTCTGTCCAAGCCAGAATTACTATCAGACAAACACATTCTCAACAAAATTAGGTCTCTACCTGTTAAATAGGTGGAGTTGCAAAAGATTTGATTGATTTATTTTTTTTACTCCTTGAGCCAACCCCCGTTCCTGCTCATGCACACAATGCTCTGCGCCCAAAACCTTCAAGTACACTTAACCATTCACCTGCTTGAAAACCAAGTTATAACACCATAAACATGCAACATTCTTCTTATAATGAGGACATTCACAAGGATCATCAGTTTGTTTTTCTTTATAATAAGCTCTTTTTGGCTCTAAGCTCCAGTAATTAGCACGTTAGTGCAGAGTGATATTCTTTTCTTTTTGCTTACAGGAGAATTACCAAGCTGCACTGAGTGCTTCCTGGTTTCAGACTGTGATGGCACTGGAGTGAAGGGGCATTGGAGAGTGTCTGTAAAATGACTGAAAAGAAGCACATCCAAACACAAACAAGCGTTCTGGACCTGAAGGCAATTTCCAAAAGGTTTCTTTTTCTCCAGCCACATAATACCCTGGTGATGAGGCTTAAACCATTTTTAAAAAATAATTTCTACATATACATTTCCACATTACTTGTACTAGTAAGTCACGAAAATATTGACTTTTGCAGCTTTTAAGTGTCAGTATATGTTTCTGAGGGTTGACAGTGAGGACAGACTAAAATCTGTTAGCCCTGTCCTAGATGAAATGACCTGTGGGATGATCCAGCAGGCTGCAGCATTAGCTAGGAAGTTTGCTCCCCCCCCACCCCAACACACACACACACACACACACACACACACACACACACACACACACACACACACACACACACACNCCCCCCCCAACACACACACACACACACACACACACACACACACACACACACACACACACACACACACACACACACACTCACCTCCTCTCTCCCTTGATACTGTCAGATTTCTCAGAAATAGGGGTATGAAAATCACAAAATAGTCAAGTCAAGCACAAATGTATGTACATGTTCAGGTACTATGCCTAACAGCTTTACTCTTGTTAAAGGTATAGACCTTAAAATTACTATTGTCAGGGGTGCTGTTACATCGAGGCAACAACAACAACAACAAAAACAACAAAAACAGCCCTTATGTAAACACTTATGCAAAAACTTTTATATTGAACATTTTTATTAAAATGGGAGCAATAGTACAAGCCCCTGATGATGTCATCGACAGCCATGACTTAGAGACATTTATAGACCTTTATATAATAGCCCTTTAATTACTTTAAGACATATGTTTGTTGTGCCAGCAAGAAGGTGCAATGTTGTGTCCTTGGCATACAACTGCACAGAGACTTTAGGTGTGATAATGAATCTGTCAGCAGCAATAGTGAGACGCAGCAGAAACTCTCTTTGCAACTTTCTCACTTCCTCCTCATAATCACCAAGATAAATACCATGAACATGCACTGATCACCACTGAGCAATTACTGCTTACAAATGGAAGAAGATAATAACTATAAGCCAAGTGTGTGTGTGTGTGTGTGTGTGTGTGTGTGTGGCAGTCCAGAGACCAGGAAGAGTTTTGGGAATGTAGCCCACTGGTTTTCTCATGACCCCTGTCCCATGCTGAGCATGTTCCTCTAGGGACAGAGAGCACAGACGGAGAGGAAGAGAGAAACTTCTCACACACGTCCATAGATGGAACATTCTGTCACTAGATTTAGACCCTCCTTTTCACTTATAATGCCTAAAGAAGCATGGTACATTTAAAACCAAAAATCAGTTTTTAAGGATATAAGGAACAAGAACAGATGTGTTTTCTTTATAGGGCAATATTTATAACAAACTGTAAAAAGACTTGTTTAATTTTTTTTCCTCATTTCATTCTGCTCAACTGAAGTTACCACGATCCCAGTAAGGGCTTTTGCTCAAAACCATGTTATGCCATGTAAACACTATCAAAGGAGGAAGATTCAAGGAGGATTAATACAACTGGTGACATGCTTTCTGATAGAGATTTAAAAAATACCCAAGCCACCTGGCTCACCAGATCCACTTTTGCTGGTTTTATGCAGCAGTAGTACTAATGGAGTCTGTACTTGTGAAACTGCATAGGTACAGAGACCAGCTGTCTTCACTCGTGGCATGGATTCCTGACAGAAAAGTGCTGGGCAAGAGCCAGCTCATATTATGTTAGGAAATAAGTAATTGTAGCTAAGGAGAGGCTGGTACAAGGGAGTGCAGCGAGGCGCTCGCTTAGCAAGCATTTCGGTATTTCTGGAGATATGATTGACAAAGGAACAGTGAGCTACTAAAACGTTCCATAAATGAAATACAGTTCATGGTCTGCAGCCTCGGAAAAGGTTCCGATATGAACAAAGGAAGCAAAAGGGAAACTGACCATTTAAAAAAAAAATCAGATGTTTTTTCATCGTTAATGTGGTATAGCAACCAACAATGTAATAAAATGAAAAAGTTTTAAAGAAAAACAATAGTGTGTTTGCATAATTATGTACACCCTTTTATAATGGGGCATGGGAACTGTGCTCAGAATTAGCCTAACAGTAATTATCACACACTTGTCATCACTGAAGTGGTTCTGACTAACCTCCAATAAAGATCAGCTGTAGGATTCTGTAGGATTTTTTTGTCTGACAGCTTAAGATTTCATTGTTCTGATCAGGAGAGGGATACAAAAGAATTTCCAAAACATCAGATGCACCATGGAATGCCATGAAGGCCATCATTACCAAGAACAGGATGTTCCTCCAAAGTTGACAAAAGAACAAGAAGAAACTTAATCAGAGAGGCTGCCAAGAGACTTACGGCAACATTAAAGGAGCTACAAGAATATCTGGGAAGTACTGATTACTCCCTGTGACAACAATCTCTCATATTCTTTACATGTCTGGGCTATGGGGTAGGGGGGCTAGATGGAAGGCCTTTCTTATGGAAAAAAAATCCACGCCCACCTAAATCACCCCAAACCATTTGGCAAAATGTGTTATGGTCTGATGAGACCACGGTAGACCTTTTGGGTCGTAACTCTAAAAGATATGTTTGGCACCGAAACAAGACAGCTTATCACCCAAAGAACACCGTACCCATGGTGAAGCATGGTGGTGGCAGCATCATGCTATGATGCTAGGTCGTGAACAGGAGATCCCCTGACAATTTGAAAAATCTGGAGCTTTTTTGCAAGAAAGAGTGGAATAACACTGGCAAATCAAAATGTGCTAAGTTGGTAGACTCTTAGCTGATAAGACTGAGTGCTTACAAGCAAAAGGTGCTTTGACAAAATAGTAGTTAAGGAGTGTGCAAACCTATGCAACCAGGCTGTTGTAAGTTTTTTTTCCCCTAAATGTTTTTGTTTTTCACATTCATTTTTGGTATATCACATTAAAGGTGGAAAAAATGTATGTTGTTTCATTTTTTACATCACAAAACACTGATCTTAACAGTGAGTGTAAACTTTTTACATCCACTGTATATTACACCTAGTGGCCAAAAAAGGGAACTGCAACAAGTTCTTATAACAGACATGGGGCAAGATTTTCCCTGCCCCAGAGCCGCTCTATGAACAGTTTCAGAGGAGGAGAAGGAGCGGACAGTACAGTTAGTGACAGGTTTAACAGGGTTACGCTAGTCTAAAACACTCTGCCTCATTCAAGATCTTGTTTTATAGCAAAAAATCTGAATTAAATGTAATATATTTCCACAAAATGGCAAAGTGTATATGCAGACAGTGTGTCTATGATATACAAAACCATTTCTATTGTGAAGATTGAAAGAGAGAAGGGAGGATGGATTATGGAGTGAATAATCCTCTCATCAGAAATACATGTGAAATGCTACTTGTTTCCTACATAAAAATGTCTACATTTTCCAATGCCCACATTTTGTACTAGTTTTAGGTCTTTTGTGCAGTTTTTGAGATGGAGTTGGGCTGGAAATTTTGCTGCATCCTGTCAGTCCTGGTTAATATTACCTCGGACACAGTGGAAGGTACGTCTGAAACTGCTCAAAATGAGCCGCTGGACTGTATGCTGGATGACCGTTGTCAACTCTCAACTGCCTATTACAGGATTACTCTAAAAATTCACTAGACAGTAGCCTGTAGCATAGGTCATGTGCGATAGCCGCTCAAATTAATTTGTTTTGTTCGCACACCATGAATACATCACTCTTCAACTTCTACATGACCACACATTAAATGTTATTTTCATCAGTATCATAAATTACTTCAGATTTCCAGCACACAATTGGATGTCATTCTCAGGATATGTCAACATTCCAATAACCGGATGTGTAACTCAAGTATTAAAAACTAAACAGTAGGACAAATTCTGATAAGGAATGTGGAAAGAAGCGAGCTTTTATCCCCTCTCTTTGTTTCTGAGAAATCATTACTTCATATTTCATTCCAAAATAGCCAACCATTATTTCTCCAATTTCCTGCATCCCAACAGTCATCATGGTGACGCTGTTCTTCCTTCCTCTCTTTCACGATGCTATTATCCCTGTTTCCGCTCCAGAAAACAGAACAGTGCATGAGAGGACACACCTGCAAGTTAGTGTTTGTGCATTTGTGTGTGTATAACAGAACCAGTAACTGCAGCCAAGGTCATACTTCACAGGTCATTTACTAAAAATAAAAAAAAGAAACGAACTACTGTTTAAACAAGTGTGTATTAAGTACTAATAGATAATAACAAATGGCCCATTTAAACCAATTGGGCTGTGAATGCTGTCTGTACTTCACACTCCGCATTACTTCCCACAGGCTATGGAAATGAGTCCTTAAGTTATTCTTTCCCAGCGTTTTCATGAAACCAGTGTGATCCTGTGGTTATGCGCAGAGGTGTTTTGGTAACAGGGTCTCATAAGGGTGTGCACACTGCTACGACTGCCATCATGAGAGTGCCATTTTTTTCCCTCATGCATGACAAAAATGTATGTTTGAATGTGGGTGGAAATGAACATCTTGGATTTAACAAATTAGCGACTATAAAGAAAATTATATTTAAAAAATTATCTATATGGTTGAATGGCCATGGCATGACAAAGTGAGGGATTGTTAGGTGACAGACAACAATCTCACCTACACTCTCAGTAAAACAGGGACCAAACTGTACCTTTCCCTTGCAGCTGGGGAGCTACCCTTATCTTTCACACCTTTAATATTAAAGATGGCACGATACCACGATATTTTCTTTTCCAATACCGAAACCTTGAGCTGATATCAACACCCATCCGACGTTTTTTTTTCTTTAAAAACTACTAAGCTTCAAAATATTTCTTTAAAACTGATGCACTTAAAGAAATACAGGTAAAAATACATAGCTACAAAACAAGACTTACACGAAACCACAGCATTTCTTACATAAAGTATAAATATCATTTTATTATAAAAATATAAGAAAAACTTTACAGGAATCCACATCCGATTCCACCAATTTTTGATGGTATCTGCCAAATAATGATCCTGAGTATCGGATCAGCGTCGTCTCTATTTAATAAGTATGTTTCACTGGGAAATGTGGATATAGTGTGCCTTTATAAAGATTTCACTGAATCAAGATTCCCTCTTACAGCTTTAAAGGCACACCTTTCGTAAAAGGTACATTTTAAATGTATAAAAGGTGTGTGCTTCAGGGCTTCACGGTACAGTTTAGTACCTGTTTCTGAGAGTGTATCTGATGTAAGTTAGAAATGATGAGGTGGATTAATCACGTGATAGACCACTTAAACCCCTTTTTAAAGGGTACTAAACAAGATGGTTATTATTTTAATCCTGGTAGATTACTGTTCTGCCTACTCCACATGACTCACATGAGTGTATTCAGCCTATGTAGCTGTTCACACACATTTATTTTCAATATTTATTTGTTTATTTATTCTTTTAGTTGGTTAAAGAAACACAGGTTAACACCTACCTGGGCAAAGCCACAGCAGCGTCAGAACGGACAGCAGTGTGTCAAGTTTCTCCCAAGTTCGGCTCTCCATTTCTCCGCCTGTCCTTCCTCCGTCTCCCTTCTGCTTCTCTGTCCTCCGAAATAACCGCGTTATCTACAAATCCACTGCTTTCGGCGACGCCTTGCTCCGAGCGTCTTCCTGCCAACTGCGCGCTCTTAACCAGCTCAGCGCCTCAGAGTACAGCGCGCGAGCTGAATTTAAATATATAAATATATACCTGCCTCCTCAGTGGAAAAGTCAACACCGAGACGACGACTCCAACAGTTGTCCACGCGCTCGGAAACAAACTGACCGTAGCTTTTGTTTTTAATGCTGTAGTTTTTTATTATTATTAGTTTGTTTTTTTTACCTTGCACTTCGACCTCGAAACCCTTGTGACACGCTCTAGCAGAGCTGATAACAGCCTTTCCGTGGGACTGAACGTTACTCTGCCCGAGCGGACTAGAGAAAAGCTGCACCTGCGTACAGTAGCCACGCCCCCATCGCCGGTGACGTCACTAGCACCGCCTCTCCTACAGGTAACTCCACATAGTAGTAATAATAATAATAGACTAATATAACAAACGTCTTTGTATTTTTTTCCTGCACTTGAGACAATAGGTATTATTATTATAATAATAATAATTATTATTATTATTATTATGTGGAGTACCTGTAGGCTACCTCACTGGCACTGAGGGAGTAAATAATAATAATAATAATAATAATAATAATAATAATAATAGACTTAATATAACGAACGTCTTTGTATTTTTTCCTGCACTTGAGACATTAGGTATTATTATTATTATTATTATTATTATTATTATTATTATTATGTGATGTCACTGGCACTTAGGTAATAATAATAATAATAATAATAATAATAATAATAATAATAATAATAACAAACATCTTTGTATTTTTTCCTGCATGTGATATATTATTATTATTATTATTATTATTATTATTATTATTATTATTATTAAATTGATTTCTGTTCTCTAATCTCTATTCCTCTATAGGGACTCTCATTTAATTTAAATGTTTTGGTAATAACAGTTATTTTATACTGTATCTGTGTATAGTCTTGCCAGTAAAGCTTACTGAACTGAATTAAAGGTATCCCACATACTAATGTCTAGTATCTCCAAGTTGGTCTATTGTAGTGCTTAGTGTTGCTTTTCTTAGAAATGTATATGAGTGCGGGTGATGTACTTGGATTCCTCTAATTTCATATGGATAAAGTCATAAGAAAAAAACTAACCCACTCCTAACCTTCCTATAGAATTTGCAGGTGTGTGATCATATTGATGTGTAGGCTTGCTCACGTTTTAATCACGTTTCAACTATTCTATTAATCCATTACGACATTAATGATGCGTGCGACATGCCATCATTATGACAATCCTGAGATTATCCCTAATAGTTCAGTTCTCAAACGCATGATAGTTTGATGTACAGCAATTTGAATGTATATGAAAAAAATGATAGGTTGTGTTATGAATCACTTCAATTAATCAATAATTTAACTTCTTGAGAGTTGTGGATGCGAGTGCTATTTTTGATCACAGTCCTCAGTCCTCACAGTGCCATCAATACTCTAACCTTTGGCCCAACCTCGGGCCTTCCTTCTCCTCTTCTTGAGCCACTGAGTGGACACACAGACTAATGAACAAAAGACGAGCAAATAGACTTGGCTTTAGGTGAACTCCTTTCACTCCTTTTCCACCAGGCTGGCTAGTTGCCATAGAAACAGGGTTTAGGCTGATGCAGTGTGATGCTCGGATATTAGAGAAGGATGGGGTCTGGTTTGTTGTTATAAAGAGAGACACTGCTGCTTCACTGCTCAGGTGGAAATTGAGGCTACTCACCAGCTGTAACACAGAGTGGAAATAGTGTAACAGGGTAGCAATCAGCATGGTTAAATTCCCTGTAGTGTATATTTCTGAAAAAAAAAAAAAATCATATAGGCCTTTATGTGCTTCCATATAACAAGAGAATATGTGACCAACTTCTAACAATTCTGTGTGTGAATTTGAATTGTTAGTTTCACCATATGGAGACTATCTTGTAATATGTTACACTACACACACCTTACATTCTTTACTCATTGTCAGACTTACTTTATAATTTAAACATATCTAGTATGCACTAGAGTTAAACTCCAAATGGTATCCAGTCATTAAGATCCCATTTACAAGGCAGAGCATCATGCTGGAGCAAAGGTCAGTGCAGGAATACCAGCTATGGTATTTTCAATGGTGTGTGTATGTGTGTGTGAGAGTGTTGGGCACATGATTACATATAAACCTCACCTTTACAGCCCTAAGCAAAAATATTTTGGAATGCACAAGCCATCATTGAGGATTATCATGCACTATATTTGTATTTTAACTTCAGTATCCTGGTTACCTAAAAATGTTCGGTTGATTGAAATTTACATTAATACAATGAAAACATCAGTTATGTTATCTGAACACACTGGGAGATATACGTACAATGGACAAGGAATAGTTTAGGGAAAGCAACAGTCAAAATAATTCTCCATAAAGAAGAAATTAACTTATTCATTCATTCATCTTCTGTAACCTCCTTTCCTTGGTCAGGGTCGCAGTGAATCTGGAGCACACACACTAGCACAACTTTTTCTGTAGGGTTCTATATAGAACCTTTAAGGGTTCCACCAGGGGGAAGAACTGAAGAAACCTTCAGGATTTCTTTCTGAGAGCAGTATAATGATGTGAAAAAGAAAGTATACTCTTTTTTTGGTTCATATTGTATATACAGTATATTATACACTCACCAAACACTTTATTAGGAACACTGTACTAATACTGGACAGCACCTCCCGTTCTCAGAACAGCCTCAATTCTCTGTGGCATGGATTCCACATGATGTTGGAAACATGTTGACATGATTGCGTCAGCAAATCGTGCCAATTTTTCAGGTGCAGATTTTTCATGCTGTGAATCTCCTGTTCTACTACATCCCAAAGGAGCTCTACTGGATCCAGATCTGTTGACTGGGAAGGCCACTGAAGAACAATGAACTCATTGTCATGTTCATGAAACCAGTTTGAGACGACTTTTGCTTTGTGACATGGTGCATTATCATGCTGGAAGTATGGGTTCCATTACAAGATGGGTAAATTGTGGTCAAGAAGGGATGCACATGGTCAGCAACAATACTCAAATAGGTTGTGGCATTCAAGCGTTGATTGATTGGCATTAACTGGCCCAAAGTGTGCCAGGAAAACATTCCCCACACCATTACACTACCTCCTCCAGCCTGGACTGTTGAGGCAGGTTGGATCCATGAATTCATGCTGTTGGTGCCAAATTCTGACTCTACCATTTATGCGCATCAGCAGAAATCGAGATTCATCAGACCAGGCTACGTTTTTCCAGTCTTTAAACGTCCAGTTTTGGTGAGCCTGTGCCCACTGCAGCCTCAGCTTTCTGTTCTTGGCTGACAGAAGTGGAACCTGATGCATTCAGAGATGCTTTCCTGCTCACCACAATTGTACAGAGTAGTTATCTGAGTTACTCGTTATCTGAGTTAGCTCACTTATTGCATCATTCTGATTAAACTCTAGAGACTGTTGTGTGTGAAAATCCCAGGAGATCATCAGGTATAGAAATACTCAACCCAGCCCATCTGACACCAACAATCATGCCATGGTCAATATCACTGAGATCACATTTTCCCCCATTCTGATGGGTGATGTGACCATTACCCAAAGCTGCTGGCCCGTATCTGCATGATTTTATGGATTACACTTCTGCCATATGATTGGCTGATAAGATAATGAATGAGTAGGTGTACAGGTGTTCCTAATAAAGTGCTCAGTATCAGGACATAACAAATGCATTAGGTTCTAAAACTTTGTTAGTCTATCCTCAGGTGACCTGCAGAAGACATATCTGCCACATCTGCTGGTGCTCTTGGTGTCATTGTCCTGCTTTATGACCCAATTTCAACTTTAGAAAGGTGTTAGAAAGACGACATTATAGTTGTATCAATACTTAAAACTGTATTGTAACTGTTGTATCAATAATTAAAACTGTACTTTTTGGTCAGGTGCAACGTTCTCAGGTCCTGTGGCTACAAACAAGTCCAAATCGTTAGCTCTCTGCTGGCATGCGTCAAGGTTTGTTAGAGGCATTAGTGGTAATATGCTTTATTTGGTTTATGGCAAACGTCTCCACTTTTGTCTTATCTGTCCAAAAGATATTGGTATAAAAATCTTCTATCCGGATAGAAACAATTACACTTTTAATTCCTTGGACGCTCATATCTTGTGCATTAAAGCATGACTTAAATCTTCCACTTTAATGTAGCACAACCACAAACTAGTGTTAAGGCCAGAAAAATTGACATGATGTAACATACAGTTTGAGCCTCCTCTCAGAGAGACTTCCCTCACTTCTTCTTCTTCTTTGGGCTTTTCCCTTCAGGGGTCGCCACAGCGAATCATCACTCTCCACCTATCCCTATCTCCTGCATCCTC
>CM074961.1:10175380-10187231 GCA_037577455.1 Pangasius macronema
TTTCCTCCACCTGCTCCCTGCTCTCACTACAGATCACAATATCATCCGCAAACATCATTGTGTAAGGAGACTCTTGTCTGACCTCGTCCAGACTTGCCTCACTACACACTTAAATAGGGTAAACTGGGAAAGCGGATTCTGGGTTGGAATAATTCATTGGTGTGTGTTTTAAGCAATGCTCAGTGCCACCTAAATTTTGCTTCCTGATTATTTTTTTTTACATCATTTTTACATCAGAGCTGTGCAAAAAACACACCAATAACATTACCCTAACCCGAAAGTTACACCATTCTCTCCATTCCCTCTACAGTCTTTATCCACATTGGGCCCAAAACATAGAACAAATAGATTATATTTCTGACATCTATCAAAGGTCGACAGTGCATTTAAAACAGAATGCCAAATCATACGTAACCTTCAGTCCTTCAGGACTCCAGCATGTAACGCTATCATTTGGTAACAGGAAATAAAACACCTTATCTGGCTTGTTAGGTTTCTACTGCCATCTGCTGGTCACGTGATGAAAAATATTTATTGTGCATAAAAAAAAGAGAATACATTCTAGGGTAAAGGCATTTAGGGAAAAATGTAGCTAAACTATTACTTTTTATGATGCCAGATGAATAATTAGTATTAATCACCTGACAATTTACTTAACTGGCTTAGTAAAAATACAACTTATTTACAGGTTTTATAGGAAACTGAATTATAGTAGGTGAATATAAGCTATTAGGTATTTATCCAGTGGAAGCATGTGCTGCTTGTGCTTCATCTTGTCTAGCTGAGTGATTCCACTATTGGGGAGCCATTTAGCCCTTGCAACATTAACTTTAGAGAAAGTGTAATTAAGCGTATTAATCTACACTATATGGCCAAAAGTATGTGGACACCTGACCTTCACACTTGCATGTGGATCTTCCCCAAACTGTTGCCATAAACTTAGCAGCACACAATTGTCTAGAATGTCTTTGTATGTTGTAGCATTCTGATTTCCCTTCACTGGAACTAGAGGGTCCAAACATGTTCCAGCATGACAGTATCCCAGTGCACACAGCGAGCTCCGTGAAGAACCGGTGTGCCAAAGTTGGAGTGGAAGAACTCGAGTGTCCTGCACCCATTCTTATCGGTAATTCACTATTAGGATAGGATTGCCAATATAAATTTGTTCACCTTTAAAGAATTTAAACTAAAAGAAAGAAAATAGACAGAAAAGGAAGGACTGATTCTATAAATTCACAAGTTTTGACGGATATAAAAGAATAGCCAAATAAAATTCTCATTTAATATGAATATGGAATGATAAATGAGTGTAAATAGTGTCCTATTTATTCATTTATTTTTTCTTCCATTCATGTAAACAATACTGTGATTTGGAAACAGTTACACATAAAGACACTGTGTGAGTTCACAAGAAAAAGAAATATAAACAAATACTGATATAGTGAAAACATCTGAATGCAATTTCCTGAAAACGCTGGAATGCTTAACAACATCGATATTCATAAATATATATTATATAGACCTCTACAGCAATAAACTTTCATTTTCCTCTGACGGGAAATTTAAAAAGTGCCATGTCACCACATACACTTGAATTATTTGAAGCACTGGTAGGATGATAAAAAATAAAGGCAGTTTTGAAATGGACGTGGCATCGTCTAGATGCCATTGAGTCCGCCATTTTAACGTCGACAGTTCCACAGCTCCCTGATTAATTCTACTGCAAGGGAGGAACATTAACCTTCCTGAACATGTTAAGACTGCTGTTGCAACTACACTGAAAAGATCTAGATGCTGCTCAGTTTCAGCTCTAGACTTATTCTTTGCTGGCTGAATAATCCAGGCAGAAAGCTGAGCCGTGTCGAGATCTCTTCGGTACAGTCGTGCAAAGCCACCGAACTATTTTTTTGTCACAAGGTGTCCTTTTTGTTGAACTTCAAGGCATATCCAATTGCCGTTTCTAAACATTCCACCAGGGATCCAGCCGAGAGAAAGTCCAGCTCCACTTCAATAAATTTAATGTACACGGAAGAGGAGCCCCCATCCCTGGAGCAGTTTTCCTGCAGGAACCTGGTGATGGCGGGCTCGGGACGACTACAACACTTCCCTGAACTCTGAAAGTGCTGGAAGAGGCATTGCTGAAGTGTGCGATCTTCTGCTATGCCGAGGTAGCAGTAAGTTACTTTGGATGAAGTCCGCCTTCGCTTATTCTCACTCTCACCAAGTTCTCTTTCTTGTTCGCCAGCTAAAGAGCCACTGTTTTCTGAGCTAAAGCTACTAGTCTCTTCCTCCTCCTCACATCCGATAGCGTAGAGGCCGTAGGTTTTCGGAATGCCACCCGGAAGCAGGTACTGTGATCCGTTGCTGTAACCTGAAGAGCTTGTTTGTGCAATAGAAATCCAGTCCACCTCCATGTGGAGCTCCAAGCAGCGAGCTTCGCTGATTGTGATGTCCAGAAACTTATAATACACATTCTTCCAGTTCATCTTCTGCACCTTGGTCATGATCTCCCTGCCCTCCGTCTTCTCCGGGTTGAAGTACTCCCGCAGGCGCTTCCCGAGAGGCACCTGGGAGCTGATCTCTGCGTAGTGGTAGCGGATTTCCTCTCGCCACCGTGTGTTGTAACCCACGCCGAAGATGGCCAGCTTGTTGGAGAGGTGCAAGCGTGAGAAGTCTGTCCACGTCTGGAAGTGCTCCCATTTGACGTCCACTGACTCGAGGATGCGTATCACGTTCTGCATCACTTCCTGACGCCTGCAGGAAATCACAGCACGATGTGGGCTTTCAAAGAAAATAAAAAAATTAAAAAAATCATCCAGCCATCCCATATATAAAAGACAAAGATATACACACAAAAGACATTTGAAAATGTAAATTTAGATATTTATTTTAATACAAAAAATCTACTAAAACTGACCTGGGAATATCTCTACATCTCTACACTAGCGGTAGTATATGCAGATGTTCTCAGGTTGTGTATTCATAGATATCTCACGATGCATGAATACACAAACTGACAACATGTGCATATACTACCACTAGTTAGCCACTAGTGAAATTCTTATTGTTATATACTCTATGATTTCTTCAAGTGCAGACAATCCTGTCAAAAGCCATAACAATCACAGTCATTGCTAACATGACGCAGGTTATCTAGCTAGCAAGCTTAACACAACAGCTCTATAAGAAGTTCCTGAGTATCATGTCATTTTGTAATATGTATCTGCATAGCAGACTGTGATAGGCTCAGCACCTCCAACACATTTTGTGACATCACAAGTGAACTTATACACTACATGCACAGATTTTTTTTGTTTAAATAGAAAAAAAATGTGATTTTTAGTGCTGTGTTGACAAATTACACATTAATCTGAATTAGCAAGCCAAAAGGAGTTAGCCTTTCAAACATTTGGCAAAAAGATATCAAAAATAAAAGCTGAATAGCACCAAAATGAAAGATCTGAAGTTCCCAAAACTATTCGCCTCACTGAGTGTTGAGAAATCAATCTGTATGGTTACTACACAATCCTCTGGGGGAAACACAGGGCTGGAGGAAAGTCTTCCTAACGTATAGTGACTGCAGTCAGTACTACTTACTGGGCATGCTCAGAAGCCTCCGTTTTTATCTGTACACCTCTGCTCTTTGGAATTTGGATTTCTTCTGTGAAACGCATGAAAGAGATATTAAAGTTACACAATTATCATTTACATAAAACTACACAGATCCTGTTGTAATAAAGTAATGCTCTTTGTGAACTAAAAGAGAGCAAAGTGGTTACATTTGGGTCCACTCACCCCCTTAGTCTATGATGAAACATTTCTATGTATGTCGACTTTCATCAACATGGGTTTTTATAGCGGATATCAGCAGTGGGCAATATGACAAAATATCTCACATCATGATTCTTGAAGACACTTCTACAATACACAAGATTGTGAACAATTACCCAGCAATACAGTAGTATTGCATTTATTAAAAAATAAATAAATAAAAATAAAAAAATAAATAAATAAATAAATAAATTCAATGATTTATATAATGCCTACAAAAATTAATGCATTTTATTTTTATATCTGAAGCATCATATTATTTAAGAAATATAAAAAACATTAACACTGAAAAAGAGAAAAAAAATCTAAATCTGTAAAAAATAAATAAATAAATAATAAAATAAAATAAAAAATTAAAATAAATAAATAAATAAAAATTATCCTAATCCTGATTCCAATTTGTAAGTTTGTAATTACGTTTATTTAAAAATAAAAATCAAAAGATATCAAAATATCTGCAATATCCCAGAAAAAAAGCATATTATGGCATACGTGATCACAATATCAATATTATATCGTCATATCACCCAGCCCTGGTTGACACGTCATTTACTAGACTAACAAAAAACATAACGTAAAACCTCGCTGGTCTCTAATGCAACACAGTACTGAAGCCACTGAGGGCCGTAGCTTCTGTTGTTTCTTTGCGCCATATAGCACTGTGTGCATCTTCTCAGTTCAGTCATCACAAATATAACAAAGTATGTAATTAAACACTATAAATATATCTTTTTTCTTTTTTATAGACTCAAGAAACAGACCAAACGATTCAACTCGCAATACATATGATCCTTGCACGGATTATATCAAGTCAGATGGAGTGTGTAAAGAAGGTTACTCATGGTGAACTTTAACACGAAGCATGAAAGTGCAACCGATAAAACACAAAAGGTCAGACCAAGTGCTCTTCTTTCTGAACATTTTTATTAAATAGTGGTCACACTGGCTGTATGTGCTTCTCTTCATGTCACCCAAATAGCTATTCAACTTAGCACAGGGTTGCGTGAAGGTAAACACGCAGAGAGGTTTTTTTTTTTTTTTGTTATGCCCAGTACACGGGCTATGGTACTGTGTGTACTAGATGACTATTCCATCAGATCAACTGTTTGCCTGAGACTGTTGGCTCACTGGGTGGCTTTTGCTTTCCGTGCCATTGTGGGTAAACTCTGGAGACTGTTGTGTGTGAAAATTCCCAGAAGATCAACAGTTTCTGAAATACGCAAAAAGGCTCTGGCACCAACAACCATGCCACAGTTAAAGTCACAGAGATCACATTTTTTACCCATTCTGATGTTGAAGTGATTGCCACATGATTGAATAATTGAGTGAATGAGCAAGTGAACAAGTGTTCCATATAAAGTGGACAGTAAGTGTTTTGAATTTTGAAAGCGTGAACTCTGTGAATGCGAAACTTAAAAAAACAAAAAAACACAAAGCATTGTTTATTGTTGTCAGAGTACTAGCAGTCACCCTCACTGGAGGGTAGGAGTTATTGTGTATGAATGTGCAGTGAAGGCACTTTATGCTGCTCCGCACACACTCCCGCATTCTAGCAGCAATGCTTATTTTCAGCTTATCTTGCAAAGTGTACAGATTATGATTTACTTACCAGCTTCTATTTCTCCCTCCTGGAAAGCAGCAGAAAGATCCTGGCTGCACCAGTCCTCCTGAGGGTAGTCCTCCATCGTGCTGCCATCCGACTCCATCTCCTGATAGAGGCCGCTGCTGTTAATCAGCACGGGCTGGCAGCTCTGAGAGTCCCAGCCGCCCTGGCCGAACACCTTCTCCAGCTGCTCGATGGAGTAACTGCTCTTCCTCTTCCCAATGCCGTGCTCCTTCACCCGGCTGTAGCATCGCCGTAGTGTCTGTGAGCAACCAAGACAACATGCCCTATTAAAGATCACAATACCACATTTTAACTGTAGGCTACCTTATAATTCAATTAACAGCACTGATTATACTAGTATATAGTGCATAATTATTGGCACCCCTGCAAACGATAAATAAAGCTGTTTATCTTTGTTCTAACAAAAAAAAATTCTTAGAAATTTTTTTTTTAAAATGATGTTGACAATTATTGACACTCCTAAAGAATGCTTTAAATAAACAAACTGTCATTCTTCAAAAAAAAAAAAAAGTATACTGTTTTTTCAGTCCCCAGAAACTCTGTTGTTGCTTTTCCCTGAGGTATAAATATGAGGTTGCACACATGTTAAATCCCTTTGCCCAAACACAACAGAGACAGGCTGTTGTTGGCCTGTTCAACACAAGCAGTTAAAAATATCAATAAGCAGAATTAGGGCCATAACAAAAGGTTTAATATATCTGAAGCATATGGAAATTGGACCCATGAATGCACTGTCCTCCAGCACAGCAAGGAAAATGAGGAAGGAGGAGGGAAAAGATCCCAAAGTTTTAAAATGGCAGGGTTTCATTGATTCTTGTGGATGTCAAATTTCAAAATCAACTGTTAAATGCCACTTTTCTAACAAGAGGCCACGGTAACACTGCAAGAAAGAAGCCCTTCCTGACAGCATGAAGCATCATTAGAACTAACATCATGTGATGTGGTCAGCTGAAACCAAAATCAAACGTTTTGGTTATGCACACCATCAACATTTTTTCCATGACAAAAGGGGACAGCGTACAAGCAAAAGTACGCTGGTAGATCATTGAGGATTTGGGAATGTTTTGAGGCTGGTGCTTTGAGAGCTATTGTAAAGATACCAGGATATTTTATCCCCGAAACCTGGTTGCTTCTCTGAAGGAAATAATACTTGGCTACAGATCGAGCTGCACAGGTGAGTCAAACATACGTTCACAGAAACGGTTAAAGAAACAAAATCTATCATCAGCTCAGTTTCTAGACTTGAACCCTATTGAAAATGTGTGGTCTGAAATGTGTGGTGGAAAGCCCACCTAAAAATATAAAGTAGCTTAAAATGACCTGTATGGAGGATTGTACCGAGATCCCTCCACAAGTGTCTCCAAGCGTGTTAGATATTACAGGAAGACACTCAGTGTTGTTAATCTCTCCACAGCTGGGACACAAATAGTAGATAGCAAAGGAGAAGATGATTCTGAAACCAGTGCACAACTCGTTTAGGATAGCCTGTCATGGAATGTGTGTTTTATTTTTTTATTTTGATAAACTAAGAAATCGTATAGGTCTACTGAATGTAATACGAAGTAGCATGCTAACAACACCCTCTATGCCCACACACACACACAGACACACAGAGACAGTGCACACACAACCTAGAATTAGTGTATTAGGCTAAACCACATGTGGTACTCATCTGGTAGTGAAAACAATCAGCATGGGAAAAGAAGGTAATTTGGCATTGCCTTTATGTCTTGACTTTTACAGCTTAAATAGATTAAAACTAATAGAGGATATAGCATCAAACTTACAAGCCACAGACCACAACTAATAGGAGGATCCACGTTACACTAAAGTGCTGTATAAACACACATGTACTATATAAACACAACCACATACACACCATCAAATTCAACAGGTTATCAGGTGTGTACACTGTGGAACTGATTAAAGTATGCTACTGAAAAGCAGTCACTAGCTTTCAAGAGAGATTTGTTATGATAGCAAGTGTTTTTTTTGTATTCCACTATTTATTAGTAGGTCAAAGATTAATAATAGATGGCAAAGTTAGTAAGAAAGATCTATCAGGAACACCAGAGATGTTAATATGTTAGAGCAGTCACAGACCCTGAATTTTTCTCTTTTTTGTTGTTACCTTCAGCAGAAATGCAGCAGCAAACAGCGAGGCTAATACTACAGCTCCACACTGTTACAGGTCAGTGTGAACCTGAAGGCTGAGTGCTGCTCGGCTCTGCTGGCCATCTGACATTACCTTCATCCTTTCCCTGCACTGAGACGGAGTCCTGTCATATCCGAGCTCTGACAAGGCTCTGGAAACCCGCTCATACATGGCCGGTCCGGGCGCCTTGCCGGAAAACACCGTCCCTGCAACTTCCAGCTGCTGCATGCGGGCCTCGGCGAGTCGTTCGTTGCCCCACACGGCGATGAGCGCGTTGGTTTCGGATGGAGTCCATGACATGCCGCGGCACACCGTGAAGCCGCCGCCGCCGCTAGCGACGCTGCTGCTGTTGTTGGAGGCAGAGGCTGGGCCGCCTCCGGCCCCCAGCGCTGATATGGACACATTCAGAGGAGGGAATCTGCTGGGGGCGGACGGGTCAGAGTGGTACTGGTTGCCATCACTCAGCTCGTCCGATTCGGGAGATGGGAGCTCGGTTTTCGGCGTCTTCAGCGGTACCGACCTCTCTGGAGAGCGCTCGGCGTTACTGGGGGCAGCCATCTTTGCTGCTGCTCTGTTGCTAAGAGGAGGGGGGGTTGTGGGAAGAGGGAAGAGTGCGCATGCGCATGCGAATCCGGCCCGGCCATGGCGGCTAGGGATGGACGATACCACTGAACTTCTTTTCTATCCAGTAGCAACTAGTGAGAAGATTAGCATCGCGGTACCGATCCTTTCAAAAGTCTTCCTGTGCATATAAAGACATTTGTAAATATGGACATCAGGAATTATATGTGAAATAAATAATCACAGTTTTTGGGTGCCGTTTAATTACAGAAATAACCCGTAAAGAAGTTCTTCACTCAAAACAAACAAACAAACAAACAAATACTGAAATAATTCACAAAGAAGTTAAATTATTCACCCAAAACAAACAAACAGACAGACACACAAATCACCCCAAGGTTCTAAAAGTTGATGATGAAAGTCACCTGAAAATATGGGCTAATTCAATATGCTTATATGAAATAATAAATAATTAATTTCAACCACCAGCTGTGGTTACCTCCAGAAAGTTCTGTGTGCACGTTTGACAAACTCTCTCTCTCTCTCTCTCTCTCTCTCTCTCTCTCTCTCTGTGTGTGTGTGTGTGTGTGTGTGTGTGTGTGTGTGATTCAGAGGATGATTGTGAAAGGGTCACATTCTGTTGGACAAAAATATAAACACACTATATCAATATATTAGACTGATTTTTTAATATTTTTATGATTGTTTTTTAAAAAAAGAATCAGAGTCAAACACCAATCTGTACTTCATCTTTACTGACAGAAGCCCATGTGCGCAGCAAAATTCACTTTAGGATGTTAAAAACTGTTAACAAAAATATCAATTTAATATCAGTAAATGGCATTTGAGAATGTAATAACATTACTAATCAATAAAGAATCATGAACAAATATTACAAACACACTGAAATACACACACCCCATCATTCATGCCCCTTCCTGAACACTTTTATCCCTTTACCCACTATGTCATATCACACACATGTTAACAGTGCTAATTATGATAGTTGAATATAATTCATTCATTCATTCTTCAGTCACTGCTTTATCCTGGTCAGGGTGGTGTGAATCCAGAGCCTATCCCGGTAACACCGGGCACAAGGCAAGAGACCACAATCAGACTGGATGCCAGTTCATTGCAGGGCAGCATGCATACACACATCCACACACTCTCCACACCAAAGGGTAATTTAGAGCAGCCAATCTGCATACCTGCATGTTTTTGGACAGTCAGAGGAAACCAGATAACGTGAAGGAAACCCACACTAATATATATATTTTAGAGCTCTGATTAGTTGTAAGGCAGCAAATGATTCTGTACCAAATGGGAATGACATGATGACCCATGAGGCGGTGATGTAAGTCTTTTTTTTTTTTTTTGCAAGTAGCAGATGTGACGGCAGGTCAGGAAATAAAATGCAGTTGGGATTGGTAATTGAAAATATATTAACATAATAATTGAGCACAGTATATTGTAGAGCTGGATATAAGTACCCATACCATATTTACAGTATACAACAGAAGTGAATACACCCCTCTGGAATATCACTTAGAAGTCAGATGGTTCAAATTGTAGCACCTTACAGCAATTGCATTACTTCTAAGTTGAACAGTAGGAGATTTGCTCTTACGTAAAATTAAAAACTAACAGTTTACATTTACAATATTAAAAATACAGGCCCCACAATAGGAACTCGATGCAACAAAAGCCAGTACACCTTTCATTACTGAGATACAAGTCTTTTATTTTTTCAGTACTTTGTATGCCCACCTTTATTTCTGATAAAGACAGACTCAGTCCTCTTGGGCATGGAGATACCAGTGTTGCACAGATTCCTGGAGAGATGTTCTGCCATTCTTCAGAAACAATCTTCTTTCAGCTGTTCTTTGCTAGAGGTTTTGTGTTGCTCTACCTTTCTCTTTAAAATACCCCAAAGATGTTCTCTTGGATTCAAGTCAGGCGATATACTTGGCCAGGTCATAGTTTTCACTTTTTTCTTCTTTAGAACCTCTTGTGGGATTTTGGCAGTGTGCTTCAGATTGTTATCATGCTGGAATATTCCTCTTCTGCCAAGCTTCTGGAGACTGGGAGTCATCTTGTCAGCCAGTATTTTGGTATATCCACAAGAATTCACGGTGCCATCTATAAATGTCATCTCCCCAACACTTTTTGCACTCATTAACCCCCAAATCATCACATTCCCACTTCCATACTGCACTGTCGGGACTATGCATTCACCGTGGTAGTCCTGGCCAGGTTCACGCCAAACATGCTGGACCCCATCTGAGTCAAACAAATTGATCTTGGTCTCATCTGACCAAAGAATGTGCTCCCAATATTCATCAGGCTTACTGCTGCGACTGTGTTTTGACTGATTGTTAGTTGGTCATCTATCTTCCTGTATCCTTTTCCATCGTTGCGAAGTCTCACAATAAGATTTTTCAATTCCTCTGGCAATTCTTTTCCATGTGGAGCCAAGATGCAGATATGCAGATAGACACAGCCCATAGGTCCAAAATCGAGAAAGTTCTGATATTCACAGGTCATATTCACAATTCGAAATCACGGACATACTAAATTTTGTTATATTGATCACAGGATTTCTAACTTCTGTGTCAAGAATCACAGATGTATTCTCTTTTGTTGCACTGAGTTTCTACTTTGGGGCCTGTATTTTCAATATAGTCTTTCTAAAGTGTTAGTTTTGTGCCACAAGTCCCCTGGGATAGGCTCCAGTCTCCCCACAACCCTCTGTAGGATAATGAGTACAGAGAATGAATGGATGGACGGATGGATGTATATAATGGACAAAACATTACAATTTATGGTCTAAAAATATGGGTGTATGACTCATTTCAGCCTGAAATATGATGACTTTTCCTTTTTCTCCTTTTTTAATATCTGCACACTAAACACCAAGATGTAGTGTCCTCTGCTACATTTTTGCTGAGTTTGTGGATTTTTTTTTTTTTTTCTGAAAATAAACACTGAGTAAATTATTGCTGCTAGCTACCAAGTTTAGGATCGATATCGAGAGTGGAAGCTTATTTTAGCACTTAGTCACTCAAGGAAAGTTCTCAGACCACATATATGTAGTAAATAACAATTTACCTAGAATTGTTAACGTTTTCCAAGCTATTCATAGTTTCAATTCTTGCCATTTACTAGTTAGCGAGGCTAAAATGAACAAAATGAATATTAGCTTGCTAGCTGTGTTTGATGATTATTGATTATACTGTAGATACACCAGACAGACTGCAAATCATTTGCAATTGTACTTTGTTTACTATAATATACATAGCTCATTACCAAAAGATCTTTATAGTATTGTAGTGTCAGGCAGGTAGAGTAACAGGCAAAGACTTTTTTCCTCTAATTTTTATTTTATTATTATTATTTTTAAACTTGGATATATGCTTACACTTACCTTCTTTACCTTCAAAATGATGTCTTCATTAACTGAACCCAGTGGCATGAACTGAAAATAAAACAGTCCTGACAGGACATCATCTTTATGCTGGTTTATACCCACATAAGTTCTCAAGTCCTCAGGATTTGGTACACACTTTTAAACAAGTAGCAAAGATTTTTTTTCTTTCCTATGTGGTGATGTGATCTGCCATTTCCGTATGGGGGCGGAGATAGCGTACGTTTCGTAGATATAAAAGGGGATAGGA
>CM074961.1:10187331-10215334 GCA_037577455.1 Pangasius macronema
GGGTCCCTAGCCAAATTTCTGGGGTGGCGTAGTCGAAGAATTTAGTGCCAAAATTGGCAATCGTTGATCCTTGAGATCGGAAAGGGCCACACCTATCTTTCTTTCTCTTTTCCTAGCAGCTTGGCTACATCATGAACCTTTTACCATAACATAAAGCTCAAACAGAATGTGCCCATAAACTGCTCTTTATTATCTATTTTCTTAGTAATTATAAGCATTACTAATATTCTGTTATTCTAGTTATTGTATAGATAATAATGTAGCTTAAGGAGATTGCTGCTAAGCGTGTTAGTGAGCTTAATCTCTCCTGTCTTTCCTCAAGCTTGCTATGGATCCACAGTAACCTCTTATCCTGCAAGTACTGTACACCTCTGTGCACATGACTGCTGGCACCCTCTCGCAGGAAATCGGACCCTTAGACTTAGTAGTGTTCTACTGCGGCATGTACCAGAGGGTCTTTTAATCTTTCTCTGTTCTCACAGTTTATGGGAGTATGGTCTTTGATATTTATTCTGATTTGACATTGTGGTCTTGCAAGTCCAGCTAGTGTGGATATTTGTTTTAATCATTCTTCACTTGAATCAGTCCCTGTGTCTCAATTTGCCTACTAAAAGTACATACTCTTTTTGTGACGAAAAAAAAAAAAGAGTACACACTTCTGAGTGTGTAGCAAAAGAGTATGCAGGTACCGGGACATACTAACATGTCATATAATGGAAGAGAGCATTGTTGCCCGGAAGAGAACACTGGCACCATAAACAAACTCCTCAATGCAATCCAGCTTTTCTTCATTCATTATTCCTTATGTCATGCCCTTGATTTGTTTTTCCACATTTCATTTACACCTCTCTAAAACTCGTCCTTGAATTTGGCGAAGCAACCCATCACAAAACTCCTGCTCCATCACACAAGGAGTTGTGGGCAATATTAGCTGAAAAAGTGTCCATGGATCCACACTTCGAAAAACTACCAGAAATAGTAGACCGTCCTGGTATCTTTGGGATACTCATTTCAATATACTATGATTTGGGACACACTAATTCTAATCTTGGATACTATGTAGGATGAATAGTAGGCGAATTGAGATGCAGGAGTCATTCAGGCGATTAACTTTTAACAAGTTGTAAATTTCTTTTATTTTAATGTTGATCCCTCAAACATAGAACATTCCTAGAAGGAGAACTTGTTCAATTGAATACCATTCATCTCGTTGTAGAAATACAATGACAATAAATGCTATCTATCTATCTATCTATCTATCTATCTATCTATCTATCTATCTACTCCACATTCCTCTTCTTTACAGACTTAGAAGGATTTACTACCAGATCAGTTATTCAAACAGATCTACTCCAGTCATGACAGCGTCTTATACCTGGCAGGTCTATCATGCTGTTATCCATTCTGTGTGTGTAATTTACATTCTAGACTACAGGTAATACATTATGCAACCAGTCAGTCTACACTGAAGTGCAATCTCCAGGAGCATATTGCCAGTGTTTTTGGGAATTATGCAGCATATGACCCATGTAATCTCCAATCTGTTCTCCTTGAATACAATAATACAACTTTATTTACAAGCGTATTTCCCAAACACGATTCCATCACTTTCAACTAAGTGAAATGTGAAAAATTGCACCAAAAAAAAAAGTGAAAGCAATTGAAATGAAAATGACATAGCAGTCTGTATTTGTTGAATTGGTATCAGGTGCTAGTCATTAAATAAAGACAGTAGCATTGTTTACAGGCAAGTGTTACTATTTTAATAAAAAAATATGGTGTTATTAAAAAATGAAACAAATATCACATGAACATGATATTAATATATAATTCAGTTTCATATGAGGAAGATAAGAGAAAGAATTTCCCAGTTTATAAAAAGTATATAATAGGGTCCCTGGTGGTCTGCTGGCTAAGGATCACTGCCACTGCCGGATTCGATTCCTGGGCTAGGAACCAACCCAGCCATTGGGAGTGTACTCTCAGTGCCAGTCCCAACCCTGGATGATATGGGAGGGTTGCATTATGAAGGACATCCTGTGCCAAATCAAATACGCAGACCAGTGATCCACTGGGGACCCTAATGGGAGCAGCTGAAAGAATAACAACATAATATATATACAGTTGGAGTCAAATTGTCAAACAATTCTTGGTAGTGGATCTTATTAAATCTGATGCCTAAAATGAACAACGGCCACATTTTTATATCTACTCCTTCATCCTTAGATGGACACCATCCCACTGCCAGTAACTTGTCACTGACACAGAGTGAGCTCACTACATTTTACAGATGTGTATTGGGCTAGTATGTGCATGTGTCATGTTTCCTTGGTTTTTAAAATGCTGCATGGATCTTAAGCACCTCTGCATAGAGGATGACTCTGAGCGGGCCTTCATGCAAGGCAGCAACTGCTATGGCCAGTTAGACACTGGAGACAAGATTGATGGAGGACAGCCCCATCTGGTAGATTTTGTGTGTGTGTGTGTGTGTGTGTGTGTGTGTGTGTGTGTGTGTGTGTGTGTGTGTATGAGTATTTACAATTTCAAGCCCATATCACACATCTTAATAATATTAACCTTGAAAGTGGTCAATATGAACTTAGGCCTCCTTCTGAACAGGTAATATTGTTCATGGGCCATGCACTGGCACTGCTGGAGCAGGAGTCTGGAAAAAGGTGGATATGTGGGTGTAGATCAGATGGCATTTGGGAACTTTTTGTTTGGAAAAGTCAATATCTTTTTCCTACACTCCCAATGGCTGGGTTGGTTCCAAGATATATCAGCATGTTTCTCTCATTTACCTCACAGCCACCTTCTATACTGCCTTATTTACATTTAAAATAATTGTTACAATTTTCCACTTACCTCACATTTATTTAGTGTTTTTTTATTTTGTGTTTTTTTTTGTTCTTCTTGTTACTTTTGTTCCTCTCATTTTTCAGTAAAAAGGCAAAACTACTGTAGGTAATAAATAAATAAGAAGGTTATGACCACCAGTGATCAGAAAGGCAAAAATGGCAGAATCAGGGCTAAACACTAGAGGAAATTCAGAATTCCACAATCAAATGTCTCTACAGTTCACTTGGAATCAGACTGAGACCAGCTTGCATGGCTGGTGAAGGACTCATTATTTTGGAGTGCGATTGCTGTGTTCTCACTTGCATAAACGAACTGTGCCAAGGGGAAAAACACATCAGCTGTTTGATTCAATGGACTAAATGCTCCATATGCGAAAAAGTCCATTTTACATCAAAAGTGATGTGGCACTAATGTGTCAAGCTGTAATTGTTGTTTCGCAGTTCTGTTCGGTTTAACCAGGAATGGAAGAGGAGAGTATTTATTTTTTCACTTTCTCACTATGATTAAATGTGTAAATGAATTGCCCATTATATTAGTATAAACATGGACTATCGCTGTATATCAAATAGTTTATTATGGGGGTATTTTGCATATTGATTTACATTTATATAAAAGTAAATCTACTAAACAGTGTATTATTTTATAGATTATTTTTTAATACTAACACTGCATTACATTCTCATATTTTAAATTAAATATTTTTGAAAGTAGACCTCTGGTGGCACCTGGTGGTGAGACTCTATAATGCTTATGATAATTTAAAAAAGCTAAATTTACCCTTATTTTCTGTTTAGGTTTTTTTTTCTACCTACAGTGGACCAATAGTAAATCTATTTTGCTCACAATGAACATTAAACATCTTTTTTTTCTCCTTAAAAAACAAACAAACAAACAAATATTTTTTTAATATATTATAGGGCTAATTTGACCTAAACGTAACAAGTTGTTAAAACTGGCTGGTAAATATAAAACAGAAGTATTTCAGGAGAAGCGTGTAAATGGGTTTTGTGTGTCTGAAGGAAGGAGGAAGTTTGTCTCTTCAGCATTTCAAGAAAACATCTGCATGTTGTAGAACTATATAGCCTAAAATCATTGCTACATGGTTGGCTGTTGTTTTTGTCCATTTATAAACTCTTCTTCTTCTTCTTCTTCTTCTTCTTCTTCTTCTTTCGGCTTCCCTACAGGGGTCTCCACAGCGAATCATCGCTCTCCACCTATCCCTATCTTCTGCATCCTCAACACTTGCACCCACTAGCTTNAACATGTCCAAACCATCTTAATCTGGCCTTCCTAACTTTGTCCCCCAAATGTCCAACATGAGCTGTCCCTCTGATGTCCTCATTCCTAATCCTGTCCAACCTCGTCACTCCCTTTTGTCCATTTATAAACAATGATTATAAAAATAAGCTTGTGTGACCATAGACCAGGGGCTCTGTGATGGTGCTAATGAATCACAGTCACCATGTCTGGTGTAAATGAGCTTCATGGTCAGTGTAAGCTATCTAGATGTCAGCTAACACTGCTAATAAAGCTTATAAAGGCAAAATTGACAACAGCAAATCCAAAATCACAACAGTGAATAAAATTAAGCTGGAAATAAAAACTTAAAATGGATTCTTATGTGTGTAACTGTGGTTCTATAACTACTGTAAGTGGAGTACAACCAGGGAAGTTTCCATTAGCACTAATACTAACACTAAGTAGAGTATTATTGTCTGCTTGATTCTCTGCCAAGTACCAATAGCAAAGTCATCTCCTTGTGAGCGTGCCTATAAAAGGTCCCCACAATATCACGTCCATCCCATCAACATGCCCATCAACACAAAGTACCTAGCTGACCTGCTGATCCTGCATTTAGTCATAGACCCATTGTTAAATATGCAAACTACATTTTTACTTCCTTGTGTTCATTAGGGGCGTTTCCTTCTGAGCTATTGGAGACAGTATATCAAAGGTTTCACCAGGATTCGTAACATGTCCTGATAGAGCACCCCTTCAGACAGACCAGACTATCTTTTACTAATGATGAGAATCAAACAACGATCTGGCATTGTACTTTGTAAAGAATAGGAGTCTTTGTATTCAAGATAAAACTCAAACAAAATGTGAATATTGCTCTCTACTGAGAATAACTATCACTCAAAGTCCTAATACTGGACTATGAAGATAAGAACCACTCAAATCCACCATTGAGCACATATGGTGGGATGAAGGTACATTTAATCTGTAACCTTATCACCTTATCTGGGGAAAGTGACTGGTGAGAACCATATCACTGCTTCACGGTCACAGAGCCTCTGCCTGTGCAATCACTTCTTTTACAAAAGGGCTAACCTGCCTTTTATAGTTTATAGTGCTCCCCAAAGCACATTCTAGCTGCTCTGTGGAAAGAAATTGGCCTACTGAACATACTGTTTATTAAGACGTTTTTTGGCAGAAATGCCCACCTCAACATGACTTGTGATTTTGTGTCCCATGATGATTGATGTAAAACACCACCATGGTGCTATCGATCCATTTCAAGATTCCTGAAAATGTTGCACCTACACGCCCCAACCTTGTTGGGAGACATCTGTCATTATAATGACTCTTTGCAGAGAGAAACATACACAGGGTGCACACACATTTCCGTGTCCTGACTACTGACACACGTCTGACACGTGCTGAGCATTTAGCTGACTCTGAACCTGTAGGTTCAGGACAATGTACAGACACAATGTACAGATACGCTGCTGAGATCGTTCAGCACTTTTGGTAAAATTGTGCCTGTGAACTGAAGCATGCTCACACCCTTGTTAGTATTCCCACACTGTATCCTGCTTAAACCATCCATCCTGTGATTGCTGATCTCTTTTTGATTGAGTCACTTAGGTGCACAAATCTGTTTTGGTCAAGATCAATGAGTATCATTCAGGCTCTTTGGGGCAGTGCTAGAGATTTCAAGCGCTTCAGTGCATGCAATAGTAGTATTGGGCTGCGTCATCAGGCTCCACATTTGAGCAAATTGTGTGACTGAATGGACTCTTTTAACTGATTTGGCTCAAATGGCTCAAGTCACTGAACGGAACCAAGAATTTATACCCTAAAAATGGCAGACAAGGGCTCCTAAAAGGTAGCTTGGTGTCAGCTTGGTTTTTGACAGTATAGTGCCTCTTGTGTCTGTCATGATGAGACTATTTTTTGCACAGGTTTACATGCAGAGTTTCATCAGTGTGTACCACTAGTAAGGTCACTGGTGTCTCTACAGGAGGCATTTACCTCAACTTTAAGTGTTTCATGTAACCAGTATGCATGTTCTTTTATGATTTTGCAGCATTATTGTGCCCTTGAATGTGCATAAGACCTCTTTAAGGAAATTGTGTTAGGCATTCAATCAGCTGTGTTGAGAGTAATACCCAGCACAGTGAGCATGCACAGCCATCCATCCACTCACACACACACACACACACACACACACACACACACACACACACACACACACACACACACACACAAATATAAATGCACAATTTCTTCACCAATCACCACGTCACCTCCTCCCCTAAATAACCACAAATGTTGCCTAACAAGTCCATATTTTGTTCCATATTAAGCCATTCATAATAATAAGCCCAAGATACTCAGTTTACCCATTTACAATAACAAAGATTTGACACACCTGGTGTACAAGATGAACACAGCCTCTGAGAAAGTCCTAAACTTCCAGTACGTGCAGCATGCTCTGAGACCACAGCGGTACAACCTACGACCGATGTAATGAAGTCCCTGTAGTTCTGTGTTGTTCTGTGTTTGTCTTATGTAGCACCTTGGTCCTGGAGAAACGTTTTGTTTCACTATGTACTTGTATATGGCTGAAATGACAATAAACTCCACTTTGACTTTGACTTTGACTTTGAAATTTTCTTCCGCAAGTATTATTCCAAAATCTTATTTCCTGTAGCTTTAAAATGTGAATAGTATAATAGATTACCAAATCAGGTGCAGATCAATAGTGCAATAATGACTGTTAATGAAATCAGATTCTCTGATGGTTCCTTTTTGCTACATGAGTGCCACTGATTGCACAATCTTGGAAAACTGGGAATCGTTGCAAATTGGCTTTGGCCTGTTTACCCTGAAAGTAAGGAAACCTGTTGTATCTGCATGACATATTTAATAAGGCTGACATGACCCAGCTCATTGACAGTAGGGATGATAAACTAGTCAGCCTGTTGGCACAAACCTCATAGTTCTATTTCACCCCTCCTCCTTGCCGGAGTCTTCAGAAAGAACTGGATACCTCTTTGTACATGTAAGACCTTTCCACAAAGTCACAGAGTGATGCATCACACAGTATTTTTTAATAAATAATACCATCTTGCAGCTGTCTGTCCCTTTCTTTTTCTCACCTTGTACACATCAGACTACATGCTTGCAATATGAATTTATCCTCTTTAGCAGCTTGTAACCATGTTGGGAGGCATCATGTCCCCCAAAGCTGGCCATAGCCTCCTCTCATCCTTTTCTATAGCAATGAGTGTGATTCTTGTATATGACATACTGTCTGTTAGCGCTACTAGCCTATTAGCTATCAGTCATAAGCTACGAGCTTGGACTGTGTGGTTTTACTCCCCACATGGAAAGTGTCACTTACCTCTTTTCTCTTTTCTCCCCTGGAATTGTCATGAAGCTTGAGACGGTAGATGTAACTATAAGCTTCTTTATTAACAAAGCCAAATAGTCAGACAAACTCACAAACAGTAGGCAGGCATGGGTCAGGTCATAAACACATGCAGGGCAAACAAATAAACAGGAAGTAAAGTGGAAATCAGAAACCAGAAAGCCTTATGCAGGAAAATGCAAAAAAGGTGAAGTGAATGAACCATTTAAATACACTGAGGTAATGGGAGCGAAACAGGAAACAAGTGCGGTCAGTAATAAAGGTGAGGGTCAGCAATGTAACATCCAGGCTGGGGTGGAATGTGGAGTTGGCACTTGGATCGACGATGGATTCAGATGTATAGAATGGTAGCAATGCTAGCATGGTTGAGTGGTATTCATCATGCTATGCAACCAAGACTGGTTCATGTTGGCGGATTTGCACAATGCTTATTTTCATGTCCCCCTCATGCTAGAACAGAACAAAAGTTTGTCTTTCAGTGACAGGTATTCCAAAGTGTCCCACTCTTTGGCCTACCCTAGTGCCATGGGTGTTTTCAAGTGGCCTTGTCCCCCCCCTGATGAGCAATGGCATCAGGATACTGCCATACCTGGGTGACAGGCTTCTGTGTGCCCCCCCAAAGTAGCAAGCCATCCAATATCCATCTTCCCCTCCTCATACACATTGCACTCGGTCTCAGAGGGACCTCAGAAAAGAGATACCTAACATTGTGTGTTGAGGACTAGGACTAGGACTGATGATGGCAGCCACAATAGTGATACCCCTAGATCTGCTGCAGCAATGTGCTTGTCCCAGGAAAGTAGCACAAACACTGGAGCCACAGGGGTACATGGCTGAGAGGTGACTCAGTGTACACCACTGTATATGGCCAAAAGTATGTGGACACCTGACCCACAGAGACGTGTGTGAGCCTTCCCCAAACTGTTTCCACAAAGTTGGAAGCACACAATTTCCCAGAATGTCTATGTGTGCTGTAGCATTAAGATTTCCCTTCATTGGAACTAAGTGGCTGGGCCCAAACCTGTTCCATGAAGATCCATGAAGACATGGCTTGCCAAGGTTGATGTGGACGAACCTGAGTGACCTGCACAGAGCCCTGATCTCAACCGCATGGAACAACTTTGGGAAGAATTAGAATTATGGGTGCGCACCAGGCCCATCCTCTTGTGCTTATGAGGCTGAATGGGCACGAATCCTCACGGCCATGTTCCAAAATCTAGTGGAAAGCCTTCTCAGAGTGGAGAATGTTATAACAGCAAAGAGGGGAGAACTCAATATTAACGCACTTGGGTTTGGAATGGGATGTTCAATACTCAGGTGACCATATAGTTTACTTCTTATTACTTCTGAGACATGACACTGTGAGGATCATCCCCGAGGTGTAACACATTTCTAACAAAAGGAGTCTGCTTAGGAAAGGGATAGTCACCAAGGACGCCTCCCTTACAGGATGTGACGTAGTGTGGCATCACAGGGGTAAGAGGTCGTATAGCCTCCTGGTGGACTTGAGGATGGTCCAAGTTCTTGTTACCAGTTCTGAGATGTCACCATGTGTTATTTCGCTCTGTTGAAGTATATACTGTATAGTTATTTACATATAAATACATATTATTTATTAAAAGAAGAAATTGTTTCATATTAGAGCATGCTTCCATTGATTTTAGATTATAGCTAAGGCTCAAGACTCTTATCATTGTATCTGAGGAGTAATGACAATATTGTCATGTTTTATTTCAATATTTGCTAACCTTGATTGATTTGCTTCTATATGGGCAGTTTTTGATTTGAGCCAAATGATTCGATTATGCATCTGATTGATGTGTTGTGCCGATCCGCTCGTGAATGGTTTTCCCTTAAGTGGCCACTAAGGAGTGAAGTGATGCCTTGGAGTTCATTTTTTGTGGTGAAGAGCTGTCATTTGTCATCCTACAGGGACTACAGCTCAATTCAGCAGCAGCCTTGCCAGCTGTCCACCACAGAGCAGTTACCTCATATAAGGTCAGAGGGTGCGACCTGTCTGAATAGGATGGAGTTATCCTCTGTGTATGTGTGTGTGCGTGTGTGTGTACGTGTGTGTGTCTGCGTTTACGTGTTTTTTGACAACCTCCATGTGGTTTATGTCTCCTAAAGGTTAGATATGAAGAATCAAGAGGCACTGTAACCTTTAAACACTAAAGATCGTTCCTGGGCACGCAGCTGTGATGAGAATAATGGTTCTTAAAGGTCGTGCAGATGATGTTCTGCAGTTTATGGAAGTGCTTGAAAAACCATTAAAGCTATCACATGCAAGGTAGACATACACAGCAACAAATACACTTCATTATTTGAAATAATCAGTGCAATAGTATTCTATTCATATACAACATTTGAGCAAGATTCTCAGTTCAGCTCTCCTATTAAGAATTGAATATAAGAATAATATAAATCTACCATAAGCTCTTTAATACAACATCGAATGAAATATTTGTGAATGCAAATCGGCAATGTGAATCACTTATCGTGCCCAGATCTTCAGATATGCACGGCCACACATGCACATTAATGAGGAGAGGGTGATGCTTGCTCATGCTCAAGACTGAGGCAGCATGATCTGACCCATTCCTGAAGCACTTCTCTCTGTGTTTTTTGCTGCTATTTAACTGCTGATATTCTTAGTCTGGTCACATATTTTGCAAAGATCAGACAATTCCTCTCATGGTGAAACCATGGCACTACCTTTATGCTGAGAGCTGTCTGCTTATATGAAGCTTTTTTATTTATTTAGTTTTTTTTGAATGACAGTGTAAGGAGAAAATATAATGCTCTGAAATATTACCAGGACATGAAAATGGATTTGTTTCGATTAATTCTTTATTTATTTTTTTTTATTATTTTTTTTTTTTAGAAAACTTGTTTTAAGCTATTTAAATGAATTGCGGTCTGAAATGCTTTTAGCAGTGGCCAATCATAATTAACTGAGTCAAATTGCAAAGTAATCAATGTGATAAAATATATCTGTTTATTTCTACAGCAGTAAAAATAACAGTTTATTTATTTATAAAATTGCACACAGATACACAGTCAGGTGTAAATTATGTTGTGTTTGAATGGAGAATATTAAAAAAAAAAAAAAAAAAAGTCTCCATGTGCTCTCGGGTGCCAGAAAGCAATTTTCTCCCCATTTTGGTGATGGTGTATTTTGGAGTGTCCAGAATGCCTGACCTCCCCTGGGGTCACAGATGTGTTGTCTTCCTGAGTGCTGGCAGTCAGAGCTCTGCCATGATCTACGATACAACACTAAAGGACGGAGTTCTCACACACGTTATCAGATCACTGTATGTAGGTAAAGAAAATGATTTTAAAACCGTGTATTCATAATGTGTGAAACATTTGCAGAAATGCGTGAGAGATGTAAAGGAATGTCTGGAGCTATACCTTTCCCTCAGTGCCAGTAAGCTTTTGATGGTTTTGAGTGCGTCATCATTGTCAGATGCTTTTTTTTTTTTTACACCTGCCTTCAAATTCAGTCTCATCACAGTGCCGTTAGCTGGCTCCAGATCAGATCATTATCATAGCAGCATGAATCATCATCATACTCACTTATCGCCATGGCTGATTGTAGATCAGATTATAATTACGCCAGTGTAAATCATTATTAAACATATTCAGTAGCACGGCTGATTGCAGCAGCTGCAGGCTCCCATTCAGAGCTTTAGCACTTTAGTCACTTTTACGATGATGCCACTGGAATCCTAGATTTTACGTTGAATTAAATAATTATATAGAAGAGATTTAAGCATATACATTGATGTATAAGAGGAATATTAACTAGGCTCTAAACACTTTTGTTCCAGGTTTCTAAGGGGGATGTTTTAGCGAATATACCGTGTGATTGAATGATAAGCTTGCCGTTTGGCTGCTAAATAAAGAAGTTTGACAAAGTCTGAAGTTTATCAAACAGTTCTGAATATCGAGACTATATTGAAGTACATGGATAATGGAAAAAAAATAGCATATAAAAAATGCATCTGAATTATATATCAATATTTATTATTATAAAACCTCAATAATAAATAATAGATCATATTTCCTTTTTTTTAACCTAGTTTTTCTTTTTTAAATAACTGAAATAAAAACCATGCCTTGAGAGGAAATAGTTAATTAATATTCATCATTAACTGGCAAAATATTTCTAGCATGGAAGGACCGAATGAAAATCTCAGTAGACAAATTAAAATGGCACCACATGCCAGACAAATTCGTACGGGCTGCATCCTTTATCTCATTAACGGCTGTCCTGTCCTACTGGATTCTCCCGCATGTCTTCAAACAATAGCCACTCTTCCTCATCAAAGCACAAGAGAAAAAGCCCATCACATCCACCCACCTTCCCAATGTGGATTTACCTTTGTGCCTTTCACAGCTGAGACCTGGTCTCCAAGGAGCTCCCCGCCTGAGGTTCACCCCTCCAGCGGTGAGGCCCAGGTGTCTCTCCACCATCAGACGTCGCGTTAATTCAGCCAAGGTTCCTGGACCACACGTGTCCCCTCATCAGTAGGCTGCAGCACATTTACATTAGAGCCTGCTCTCATTAGGGCAACGTGGACATGGATGTAGTTAATGAGAAGAGCTGTAATGAAGGAAAGCGTCTGCTCTCTGAGGCCATATAGGTAACAGGGTCAGGGCCAAAGCCATGTCATGCCTCTGAGGATATAAAGGAAGGTCACATGGGGACTGGCAGTGAGGGAATCCAAGTTCAAGGCCCCATGAGCACTCGGTTTGTGTTGGCATTGGGACAGTGTGTGCTGTGTACTGCAATTTTAAAAGTAATATTGTGTTGTAAAATTTTTACATCATTCCTTGTCTTTACATCATGTTACAAACAGTCAAAGATGCAAAATGTAAGTCATCAGTTAAGTCATATAGTCCTATGTTAACATATTAAAATGTTAGTATGCTAATAAAAATATTAGTTTACAAGTTTGCATCTATTGTTATAAAAGGTGCATATGCATATGCTATAAATCTTTATTTATTTACTAACCTCTGTATCCTTTGAAAATATTTGGCCCACCCCCTGTACAACTCTCCTTTCTTCCTGATGTATCTGTTATGCATTTGCCATATGTCATACAGTGTCAGATCTGGTGACTGAGAGCGTTTTCAAACTATACTTCTATTGAATTTGTCTTATAAAAGGAAGCAGATTGAAAAGGTGGAGAAAGGAGGACCTCTGGTATCAGCCATATGTATATTTACAGGATAATGAACTTTGCATTATATTCACATTAGAGAACTCATGGGCTGACTAATTGTGCTAATTTGCATTATAATGAAATGTCTTTCGATGAACCTAATTGAAGTAGTAGCAGTTGAAAACAACCTCAGGCCATACCCTCAGATGTAAATGAGAGCATCAAGGGGAACAAAGGAAAGGCTTGAAATTACTGGACAGAACCTTCAGGTCAATTAGGAATTTTAAGGCATAAGTTTCTATATGCTATAATATATATTTATTGAGCATACTTGCCTTGAATTATTCAAATACATTTATTGAAAAAACATTTAATCACCATTTACTTAACTAACTTTATTGCTTCAAATCTATTATAGGAGAATAATAATAATAAAAAAAACATAAAAAATGTGTTTTTCCCCCCGTTTGTCTGTCAAGAAACAAAAAAATTGATTGCTCCACATCACTCTTGAGTTGTCATTGCGGTGATACTCCATCATTGTTTAAAATGATATTGGTGTTGGGGTGAATGTGGGAGTGGGTGAAAGCTTCATATCAAGCCTTCACTGGAGTGTGGTGAGTGTGAATGAAGCACTGTGGCACAGATTGATGTGCCATATGAGCAATATACAAGCAATGAGCTGGTCAATCTGGATGGTGTGGGTGGAGGGAGGTTTTGATGGTGGCTGGAGCGGGTCTATGGGCCGTACTGGCACAGCTGTGGCCTAGCTGTATTTTGGCCCCTGGAGCAGTGGGATCGGGCCTGACCCCAGCACTGTCCACAACTCAATACACCATTATCCCCAGCAGCTGCTCTTTCTGACCAGCGCTCTCACGCTCCGATTTGTCGCTGCTCATTACCATGACGAGTGTCACAGAAAGCTGGGTTGAGCCGCCACGCTGCCAAAACCAAGAAGCTCCAAAATGATGAACTCAGACAGAACACAAAACTGTTTATTTCATAATTCTCTGTTTATTAGAGAGGCTTGTGTAAAAATTTCAAACAATACATTGTATCCTATTATTAGGAACAGATAAAGAAAATTTAATCTTCACATAAAAATCATAGAAATGAAACAAATTAATAAGAAATGCTAAAACAACTAACCCTGCCCCCACACTTACTTTTGTAACACAAGTACTCAAGTATTGTAGTAATAATTCACTTCAATAAAATACAAGTAATGAATACAAGAAGGAAACAATCAGGTTAACTAACCAAGTGAGCTATGATGGAATGAACATCACCTCAATTATCTACAGTATATAAAGAAAGGTAATGTTAGCTGGCTAGTTAAAATTAGGCAATAGTAGCTTGCTAGGGCTGTTAGTTAGCTAGCTCATGTTAATGCATAGAGAATTTTACATTTCTCTGTACATTGGCAGACAGAATGTTTCTGTAGACTTCTGAATTCATTCTGCTGCTACCATCATGAGTTACATCATCAATAAAGATTAGTGAGGCCATTCCGGAAGCAGCCATGCAAGCCCAAGCCATGACGCTACCTCCACCATGCTTGACTGATGAGCTTGTTTGTTTTGGATCATGAGCAGATCCTTTCTTTCTCCACATTTTGGCCTTTCCTTCACTTTGGTAGAGGTTCATCTTGGTTCCAGAACTTGTGTGGCTCATCTCTGTATTTCTTTGTGAATTCCAATCTGGTCTTCTGATTCTTACTGCTGATGAGTGGTTTGCATCTTGTGGTGTAGCCTCTATATTTCTGCTCTTGAAGTCTTCTTTAAATGATGGATTGTGATCCCTTCACCCCTGGTCTGTGGCAGATGTTGGTGATGACTGACTGTTGTTTTTACATTTTTCTTCACAGATCTCACAATGTATCTGTTATCAACTACTATTGTTTTCTTTGGCCGACCTGTTCAGTGTCTGGTTGCTAGTACACTAGTGGTTTCTTTCTTTTTCAGGACATTCCAAATTGTTGCATTGGCTATCCCCAATGCTTGTGCAATGACTATGATTGAGTTTCCCTCTTTTCTCAGCATCAAAATGGCTTGATTTTCTCCCATAGGCAGTTCTCAGGTCTTCATGTTGGTTTATCCTTTTTAACAAATAAATGCAGTCTTCAGAGGTGAAACCTAAGGCTCAAACCATCAGCAGACATTCAGAGATATTAATTTTTGTAACAATCAATCTAACAGGGCACACTCCTATATAGTTGAATTATTTTTGATCACTTGAAAAATGGATGTGTTCAAACAAAAGATGCCATCTTCTAAGTTGTTTGACACATCTAGACTGTCATTTAGACTCATTTATCTAGACACCATTTCCTAAATAGTAGGAAATGAAAGATGAAAAAAATTAAATTCTGATCTATTGTCTCACATTCATCTTTTGATATCAAATCCAAATGTCTTCAGTGTATAGCAAAAACAAATGAATTGGTTTTGCCATTCCAATAATTTCAGACGGGATTGTATATATAAAACACAACAGGCAATCAATATGGAACAATAGCGTGACAAGTTTAATACAGAGCTTTCATAGTGTAAAACATCGAAAGAATTGGCAAGCTAGTCTAGCTCACTCAGCTAGCTAATGGCTTACGTGTACATATTTCAGCAGCTGGGATGTTGAGCTATGAAATGCCAGTTTCTCCACAGGTTTTGGATAGCATAATTTGCAGATCAGTATCATGAAGTTTATTTTAAAACTTTTAAACTGAAGATAGCTGATAAATTGGGCCAGGGATGCTCAGCTGTCTCCACTGTCTCAGACATTGCTGCTACTGACTAAAGGGTTTGGCCTCTGGAGTGTAGAATTTATTAACACTTTACTTGAAAGGTGCCTATATATGACATTTATAGCACATTCGATAAGCATTGCATAGATCTTTTATAAAGCAATGATGGACAATATATGAAAAGTTTATATCGATATCAGGTGACATTGGAGGTTTTATGAAACTGTCTTTGCATGAAAGAGAGAAGAGAAAACAACAATCAATAACATTATGGTTCAAATGATATAGATTGGAACTGTAATTTTTAAATTGGTACTGTAACATTATACTGCAAGTTATTTATCATTTTTTACTAACAACACATTTATTATTCATAATAGTGTAATCCATGTAAGCTTAATTACCCATTCATTTTGAGGGTATTAGAATCATGAAGTCAGCACACGGGCTTCATAAATAAGTGCAGTTCAATTGGAATGTATTTTTGAGTGCAAATGGTCCACCAGCACTCAATTCCATGTTTCTGTATGAAGGAGGTACAGTAAACACTAAAGAGTACGAGGACAGGTGGCCAAGTATTAAAATATTTTTCAACTTCATGAATTTGCTGTTCGACCAAATAGGGACCTCCAGAATAAGATTAAAAATCACCGTCAACCCATAATGGCAACTGAGGTTTCTTCTCTCTCTCTCATGCAAAGCAATACTTCATAAAAACTACTGTCATGTTATGGGGTTTTGACATTACATACTTCCCACTTACATAATTCATCCAGTAATGTTTAATAAAATATTTATGCAGTGTTTATGATTGTGTTCTACCTGCTCTTTGGATAAACAACGAAAGTAAAATTGCTAGTCTTTTCTTCTATTTTTGTGTATTAGATAGGAAGTAAAGCAAACAGCACATGACGTGTCTGAGAAATGTTGTGCTGTTCACAAGCTCATTCAGTTTTGGCACAAAAGAGTGTCTGTACTGCAGTCATTTCAGTCAAGTACTTTTCATCACAGTGTAAAAAAATAATCTTATCCTCTGTATCCAGGCAACGAATTAGTACAGGCTGCTTTCTTCTTGCAAAAGTATATAATCTTCCAAAAGTGCAAATATGTAACTGTCAAACATATGAATCCATGAAGTTTCATGGATCACCACAAGGTTTAAGAAAAGCTAGAGGCAGGGAAGGTCAAAGCAAAGAAATCCTCGGCACCAATATGTTGTATAGTAGATATACATAAGCAAATAGCACACAGTATGCCTCATGGCTGTTTATAATTTTTACTGAATGACTCTAACACATATATGTTAATTCTTCATGAAACAGTGTGGGATCACTCTTACGACTCCTCACATTGTATTTATTGTAATTATTTCAATATACCACGCCTACATAAGTGGAAAGTGTTAACTATCTGTTATAAATTGCAGATACTGTGTTAAATAATGTCGTTAACCTCTTAAATATCCTAAAATAAGATTAGCTTTGATCCTAATATGTGACTGAAATGTATAAACACATCACAGCATGCCTTTTCACTTCCCGGCTCTCTAAATCCCAGCATGGTGAAGCATTCAGCCGACACCTTTCAATTGCCTCGTAATGAGTGGGATCGGTGTGTGGAAATTGGCCTACTTGCTGTCGGCTCACTTTGTATGCTGCTGATTGATAACAGCAATAAAGGCTGGAGCTGCTTCATGGTGAGTTTGCATCTGTGCGCTCTTATAAGGGCCTGCCTAGAGTCCGTTGGGACTGATTCAAGATACGTGTCACACTCTGCTAACAGTGAATTAAAAGTTGCATCTGAAGTTTCAGAAACTGTTTGCTGAGGTTACGATGAGGCAGTAAAGCTTATGATAGGCTCCCAGATGAGCTGTGACTTAATGCAGTCAGTTTAGGCTGTGCCAGTTGCAGAAAGAGACAAGAAGTTAAAAGAAATGTCACTTTTAACTTAACCATCTGGGAAATGTTCTTCCTAAAACCCCTCACTAATGAATCATGTTCATTTGCAGGCAGATCTGCTTGTCAGTGCCAAATTGTGTGGAGTTCAGAGGTTTTTGTCCTGGGTAGAAGTCCTGTAGCATGACATTTTCCTGCAGGGTTAAAGGTCTCCAGCCAAATGTCAGTGCGCTAGGGAGTGGGCAGATGGCCAGCAGCTCCTTCTCGCTAGAGGTGCTGTTAAAATCAGTCTGACAGATAACCTTATATCAAAGTGCCTCATTTTGCCCGATCCTGTGTTTATACTGAGATGGTTTAAAGTTTTCTTAGATTCTCCTTCCCAAGTCATAGCAACTTCAAAAGTGTCACTAAAGTCTTAAAGGATAAATGGATTTCGTTCTTTCACTTTTAAGACTTTCAATATAAAAGTCTACTGAGATGAAATTGGGACAGGGTTGTAGCACTTAACACATTTACTATTCACTGCACTGTTTTCAGGCCAGAAACGGACTTCTGAGTCATTTCTTAAGGTTATGGTTTGACCCTGCCAGGTCACCTGGTTATAACTCATGTAGCCTTGCTCATTGTGCGGAATGGATGAGTGGTTGATAGACTGTTGGAGAAAGTGAAAGAGATGACGAAAGTGAGGGAGAGGCATTGGCATTGTGTGGAGGAGGCATCCCTGCTGTGAGCCTAATTAAAAGGTGTTCGGAACAGAGGGGCTTCTGAGGAGCGCAGCAGGGCTTTACCTCTATCCTCTCCTTTAGTTCATGTTGAGCACTTTGCAGTACCGCAGATCTCTTCTCTTCTCCTCTCTTCTCTTCTGTTCTCTTCTCTTCCACAGTAAACCTGTCCAGTTATTAGTTGCCAGTGGTGGTTTTGCCATGTGAATTTAAATTCAGAATAATCTTGTCTGTAATTACATTGTAATGACATCGTAAGGCCTCCTGGCTGTAGAGTGGTGTACTAACCCCTCTCAGGACCTGAAGGACTGTTTCCTATTCAACTAAAGGTCAGGATGCTCTTCTGTGTCTCTATCTATTCACTGAACCCCTAATCCTTCTATTCAGACTCTGAAATGATCAGATTGCATCAATCAGATGTTCCGTCTTGTGTCGATGCATAAGTAAATGTTAATATGTTCTTGTGCCAGTTTTTCAATAGGGCAGAGCTGATGGTATAATGCCTATTGTGAAAGTTGATGTTTAAGAGACTGGTGAGTGAACAAGGCTCTGTTTTCATGAAGATTACTTTATTTTGTTTGAATTCAAGTACACCATTCAGGATTGATTTTGAGGGGATAAACCATTGAACTGGAATGCTCCTTATCTGTCTTCCTTTTTTGTGTGGGTCTTAGTGGGGTGTTAGAGAAAAGGTGTGAGTGTGTGTGTGGGTGTGTAAGTGATGATGGTGATGAGATAAAAAAAAAAAAGAACTGGACTGATAAAGCATTGATGTCTATTCAACTCACGTAATGTAGTCCTCGATGATTTGCCTTTGACATCATCTCTGTCTACCTAAGAAGATGGTTAACTTTTAGCACAATCTAGTGAGTTACACTGTAACCTGGAATATTTAACCTCTTGCCCCGCTGCACACTTTCTCTTAACTCAAACTCCTTCCCAAATCTTTTTTCTCAGCTAATTACCCCCAGTTAATATAATATTCACCTTGTTTCTGCAGGACTCCGAGAGGGTCAGAGGATTCCTTCTCTAGGTTGTGGAACTCCCTCCCCAGTGCTGGTATGCTTCTCATTAGCATGGGACCTTCATTAGCTCTGTTAAAGTCTTGGGTACTGGAGGAAGCTTCTCTTTGTTCCCAAAAATCTCCCCCCAGATAATGCCAGGCCTGGTCGTCCATCAAGCTGTCATGGTGCAAGGCTCTTGGGGACCAGGCCATACCAGCCCATGCATATTCAGCCAGCCAACACCCCATAAGCCCCCCAAAGCAGGACAAATGTGGCCCAGGTATGACGGCCAGTGGCATGCGCCCCCACCCATATTAATGCACTAATAAAGAGGCAGCAGATTCCTCCTCAGTGATACGTCCCACAGGACAAGAAGGATAATTAAAGGACTCATGCTGTATATGAATAACAATCACTCACTTCCACAACAGACGTGGTCATGCAAAATGACATAAGAAATGTGACACCTCCTCAGGATAAAATAATTCATTCCTGTATTATGCTAATGTATATGTAACTATTTGTATGCAAAAGCAGTTTCCAAGGTGGAAAAACAACTGACACTTTTTTTTTCCTGAATTTTCAATTACCTTATTAGCTAGCCTGTGCAAGGCAGTGCGTTGTCACATGTTCTTTGGTATTATATTGCATATGCCCTCTCCATTTCAAGGGCATTTCAAAATTGATTTTCTCTTTTTGATTATTAACTACAGTGGGATATGCATACAGTATCTATTTCATACAGTGCAAACAAAAGGCTGCACTTTAATAAATGATTTTATCAGAGATCAAATTGACGTGGTATTTCACTGCGGGGTTTTGGGTTGCCAAGTCACAAAAAATTGTTACAAATAGAGAGAAAAGCAAACAACATAACTAAAATGTAATATAATACTAATAACTCTACTGTTGTTTACACGAACAAAAATAATAATAAGAAGAAAGTATATAAAGGCTATATAGTGTAGAGTGCTCTTAAGCAAAGGATTATTCAAAAACAACTTCAGATTCCATCACTTTCAATAGAGCGTTAAATGGCGACGAGGACGTGATAATTAAGCAAATGAAAAGTTTCAAGCATAATTACAAGCCCTGTTCATTATATTTGGAAGTGAGGGTGAGTTGGCTTTGTGTTTGGAATAAGAGGGAGTTCTCAGGGGAGTCAAGCACACTCTGGCCATCTACTTACACAGTAATCAGCTTGTCAGAAAAGAAAGAGGTGGGGGGAGTTGGGAGGCATTTGTTAGTAGTGAACATTACATTGACTCTCCCAGTTATTTTGTAAGCTCTGCTCTTGCTTTTAACCCCTCTGTGCCATTTATTCTCATCTGCCTGTTTAACAGTGATTTGTGTTTCATTATCCCATGTATTTTCCTGTTGTACATATCCTGTGAATATTAGTATTGTATTGTGCTGCTGTCACATGTCTGACTGATTAGACAACTCATGAATGTGGATAGCTGCATGAAGGTGTTCCTAATAAAGTGGACAGTGAGTGTAAAGGACATTGGTTAGGTTAGGCAATGCAAGCGCCTTCTTCTTTTTTTTTTTTTTTTGTTTTGTTTAGAAACCTATCTTAAGTTTTTTTGACTGTATATATGGGGTCGTTGTCTTGGTAAAACATCCATCTTCTCCCCAGATTCAGTCTTGGCTGATGAGATTATGTTCTCCTGTAATATGGCCCAGTACATCACTCATTCATGTTTTCTTCTATGACATGTAATGCTCCAGTACAGCTTGCAGAGAAACTGCTCATACTCTCAGCTCCATAGCACATTGCTGGTATGGATTCTTGAGATCATACACACAACCCTTCTTTCTCCAGAAATGATGGGCTGAACTATAGCTCTATTTCTGTTTCATTTGTTCCCAAAGAGTTCTGATTCGCCTAAATGTTTATAGACGTGCATGTCTGTGCTTCTTTATTAGCAGAAGAGTTTTGCATGGGGTGTAGGAATGGAGATGATTGCGATGCAGATCGCTGCTTATTATTCTCTGTGTAACTGCTGTTCCTGCTGCTTTCAGGTCGACCTGCATGACAGGGATGTATAAGATCTATAACATTTTCCACTTGAGTGTTGTTTAGTAATGTTGTCCCTGAGAACTTCAGGGTAAAGGTGGAAGCTTATTTACTACTACCATGATTACTACTTGTTTATTGTTGTGATTATTTTTTTTTTATGATTATTTTATTTCTTTTATGTAAAGCACTTTGAATTGCCATTGTGTATGAAATGTGCTATATAAATAAACTTGCCTTGCCTTGTTGCGTGAAATCTTCTTTTGAGATGATACCTGGTTTCATTGTCATCTGTTTCATATTTTAAATAAAATATATATTTTAAACTTATCTGTTTATGCTTATAAATGCTTCTTTTTGGTTCATACAAGTTTCCCCTCAATGTACTGTATATACTGTAGAAAGACTTTTGCAAGACATTTGGTGGCAGTGTGTCAAGTCTTCCATCTGCCTGGAATTCAGTTATCAATAAAAGTTATTTAGAGTTACATACATTACGTAATTAAGAGTCAGTCCCTGATGTTTGTGAGCTGAGTGAAAAAAAAATGTTATGATGCTGCCATTTCCTCTGAGCACCATTAGCTCTGATCTCCAGCCCAGCATCTTTATGACTTTAGTGGGAGAGATCTGAAAGAGAGGTGATGGCAGCTTCCAGGCCTTACCCTGAGGAAACGCAGCAGGACATGGCGCACAATCCGCCTTCTCCTTCATTTATTTAACTAATAAAGGAGCCTCTTGCTTCTTCTCTAATGACCACCTAGCCCTTAGAATGAGGTATTAAGGGGCAAGTATGGGGTGAATGGAGCCCGTTGTTAAGCTGGCTCTCTTTTCTCTTCATCTAAAGAGGCATCTGAAGGGCAGTGAAATGGCCATCAGAGGAAAACAGGAAATACTGAACAGAGAGCAGACAAGACCATATGCTTTTTATTTACTGCTGCATGTAGAAATGTTATAACTTTAGTTTACATTATAGAAAAAGTGACTGAAATATGTTTAAATATTTTTATTGTTATTTTGAAATTTTGCAAAATGTTGTGCATACTATTTTAACCGGCGTGTGTATAGCATGCATTGGAATATTTATATTATTTCCTATTTTACTTTTTGATGTAAAATATCTTCTTTAAATTTCTTTTTTTTAAACAAAAGTTACTCCAATGATATATCTGATAATTCTAGCAGTTTCATTTTCTTTATTTCTGTTTAATGAAACTTCTTGCCGCACTGAATGAAAACCATATGAGTTAAAACACACATATACTTTGTTAATATAACTGGAGGGCTCTTCATTGTCTGAGACTTCTAATTTTCCAGAGCCTGATCTCTGTGGACACAGTTAACCAAGCGAGTCTCCAATCGGCATTGGTATGGGGGAGCCGCTCAAAAAATGAGCAAAATAAATTGAGAAGGAAAGGCAGACAATGAGGCCAGCTCATTGTGTAGTCTGTTAATCATTGTCCTGCCCCTCTGGCTTCAATAAAAGGAGTATAAAAGAGAATAAAAGAACAATTTGGGTTGCCCCAGCTGTGAATGGCCAGCCTATCAGCCACACAATGACTGAGTGACTGCTGCCGTAATTCAGCGTGTGATCTGGGGAACGCCCCCCTTCTCTCTCCATCTTTGTTTAAGTTGACTCTTGGCCGAGCATCCGTCACATGGCCAGATGGGGAAATCCATAATGCAGAATAGGGATGAGCAAAACCACCCACTTCCTCCCTCCTTCCATCTAGTTACCCCATTCTGGCTTCACAAACTGGCCCATTACAGACCAATCGGGGCTCCCTTTCGGCTAATTAAGCGCAGCTTTGCTAGTGCCAAGCGCAATGGGTTAGCGACCCCCAATGAGGCTCTAGCACCTGGGGATGCTACCTGTTACTCAGTCGAGTCATCAGCCCTGAGGAGGGGCTCAGCTGCCATGGGACTGCCCTGACCAAGCCTGGCTGGTGATGCATGGTGCCTGTATCTGATTTGTCTACACTGTCTTAACAGACTCTGTGGGCGGTTTGATGTCTTTGTATTTGCAGATAAACATTCTGTCCTGTGATGCTGGTGCCTTTGTTTGCTTACTGTGAGTCACTGTAAAGGCTTTAATATAGCATCTTCTTCTCTGACTTTGTTTATTGATGCTGTCCAATAGTTGCAGTAATTACAATTTAGTCATAATGAGATTTACTCCTGTATTGTTCACATTTCAGTTCTGAAATATGATTCTCAGATGTGCATGCCATCTTGATGTTATTTTCCAGAATCTCATAGCTGTCAAGGGTCTGTATGGTGTGCTGTCAGTATTTCAAAAGCAATAGATCAGAGTCAAAGACCTAAAGAACTGAAAAACAGTCAATGCTGCAATTGTACATAGAGAAAATAGCTTTGTAAGTAGTGTCACGCAATACTAGAAGCCATATTGGTGTCAGGTCAGTCTGAGAATGAGCTAAGCTTCTTTTCTGAGGGAATTGGTCAGTCTCACATTGATTTTCCACAAGGTTAAATGACCTGCAGACCATGTGAGTGTGTTTCTGCAAGTTGCTGAATGTCACGTTCTCCTGAGCAAAGCTGATCACGCAACTCTTCTTCTCCCATTCTCAAATGGCAGAACCAGCAAATAATTCATCTCTCTGTAACAATCAATACAGAGCACTCTTCCATCGCCCCCATATCTCTTTGTGTTGCTGATTGAGATGAACCGTGCTCTAGTCAGGTCCAGACACTCTGATTGGTGGAAAGTGCACCTTATAGCACATTGGCAAAGCAATGTGCTATGAGATGCAGGGGTAGTCACTCAAAGCTCAGTGAGGCTCAGCGTATGTATAGACATGTATGTTTAGCACACATATTGTGTGCGTTTTTAAAATTCATCACCTTGTTTTAGTCGTGTTCTATGCATATTTAAATGATTGCTTTGCAAATTTTTGCAGATTAGCTCTTTATTTAAAAAAATGAATATCAAGGTGAAAAATGCATGAAAATGCAAATATCTGAAGGGAAGGAATGATGGAAGCATGTGTATAGATTTAATATGCGTGGGGCTGCGGCTAATTGTGGCTTTGTTGTGTGATTACCCTGTGTTTGTTCTGGCTTTGTGGAAAGTTGACTAAAGCTGGGGGTTTGTTTGACTTCTTAGCCCTTGGCCTCAAGTGTATCCCTAGTCTCCAGAGGCTGGTTAGTCCCTTGGTACCCCTACATATTGCCCCTGTCACCTCGGCCTGCCTCCCCAATTTCCTGTCCACAAAAGAGGGAATTAGTGCATGGGCATATCAGCATTAGAGAATAATTGGGACATTGTGATATGATGTTTACTTTGTCTCCCAGATTGGCAGGATGTGAATGATTGAAGCAGTGTGACTTCCTCTCTCCAAAGTGAACATTTTGCTCTGGGACTCTCTCTTGGCTTCTGTATGGGGATCTGATCAAGCTGTAAAGCTCAAATTATGCAACTTGGCATATGGGCAGTGCAGCCTAATGACAAAAGGGACCAAATGCTTAAGAAGCAAAGGTCAAATTCAGTTTGTGGCAGTGCCAAAAGAAGCCCAATTACAGGAAGAGCTTTACCCCACTGGAAACTCCAGATCCAGCTGTGGGAGCGCGACTCTGCACCTGCATAGCCTGCTGGCATGAACACACACACACACATGCACACATACACACAAGCAGACATACACACACCTGCACTCTGGCACCCTGAGACCACCAGCCTGTCTTTCAACTACAAGCTGCTATCCATGAAGAGACACAAATACAGACACTGTATTTATGACACACTTCCAGACTCCATGGGGACACTTGGGGCAGCAGCATCGCAGCACAGTGCCATGGCTGTGGCAGAAGGCCCTTGCACAGCTTGGTATGCTGGCACTGATTGGTCCCATCTCAGCTGCAAGTCTTTTGAGAGTCACACTCCCTATTACCGCACGCCAAACACAGCAATCTCTACATATGGCACCAACTCCAGAGTGGCATGTGTGTGCGTGTGTGTTTGTGTTGGCTTCCTGTGTGTGTGCTAACATGTCAATATTGCCACCTATCGTTCCTCTCCTAAATCAGTGTGTATGTGACAAAGCTTTAAAACACACCCCATAAGAGTGTTTCACTGCCGCAGTCAGAGACAGAAAATCAGAGCTTGGAGCAAAGTTCAATGCAATCCATCTCTCACAACAAACCACAAATTACTATCTCTGGCAGCTCCATTATGGAGAACAAGTCAAACACTTTTAAAATAAACAAAGACCCTTCACCAGTTGCTTTCTGGCAAAGTTTGGTCAGTGAGGTGATGCTTTCTATCTGTCATTTAATTGAGTCTGACTAATTTTTGTGGCTTCAGGGGACAAAGTGGAGGAGTGCAGTGATGAAAGTTCGATTTGGATAGTGCTCTCTGACTGATAATGGGAAAACACTGGAGTCTCTGGTGTCATATCAATTTGTGTCTTTGATGCTCTAAGAGACTTCTATTGACAGTTGCTTGAGACAAAGTCAAAAGTAAAACAGGACACTGCTTTGGTGGGCTTGCGTGTACATAATTTAAAGCCAAGCCAAGCTCTGTAAATATGTCTCATGGTGCATATTCATGTCAAATAGGTTTCATCGTCATTCCTCCATATAGCTTGTATACACTGGAACGAATAACAGTGCAAAAATATACAATAAATACACAGGTCACACAGTGTAGGCTGAGTAAACAGAACAGTATTGCATGGAAGAAACCAGTGCAAACAATTATCTGTAAACTGTGAACTGTACACTATCATGCAATTTGTGTAAAGATAAATATGGGGGAAAGTGAGGCGGTGAGATCAGTAATAGAAGTGTCTTGTAGCAGCATAATCGCATTTAATGAATTCGATGAATCGATGCTATAATTTTTAGGTACATGTGTGTAACATAACCTAACACCGTATCAGCTACTAGGGCAGTGCTGATTCAGGTCTTCGTTTGATTCAGAATAGGAAAGGGAATAAAATTTTGATTTGTAATTATTGAATCAAAAGCTGTGTAGTGCTGTATCAGGGACTTATGTGCCCCTGGAGAACAATTTCCCATTCCATCTGGGACTGCATTACTGTAACAAGATCATAATATTCTGCCAGCCAGTGACTTTTTATTGTTGACTGGTTTTATTATTCCTGCTCCATATCTCAGACAAATTGTTATACTTTGCTATTAAAATTAGTCCAAGCACACCACTGGCTGATTTTATCTTTCAAAGCTGTACGTTCCAGTATAAATATCAGCCACAGTGTGTCATTGCCGAGTCCCTTGTGTCTCACGATAAAAGTAGTTTTGCAGTTGTTTTATCGCTGATGTTCTTTGCAGACGCTTATTAATAGTGCGAGCTTCTTTTTGTAATGGTTATATACCTGACCCCAAATAAACTAGTACTGACTCATTGCAATGCAAGTGCAATCTATTCGGATGTGTTCAAAAATATTTGACTTAATTATCGCATGTTTACTGTGGCAATGACAGCTCATGATGAAGTGATGCCATATCTTCTTCTTCTTTCGGCTTTTCCCTTCAGGGGTCTCCACAGCGAATCATCACTCTCCACCTATCCCTATCTTCTNCATCTTAATCTGGCCTCCCTAACTTTGTCCCCCAAACGTCCAACATGAGCTGTCCCTCTGATGTACTCGTTCCTAAGAAGTGATGCCATATATCTTTGCAAAAATGATCAGATATTGTTCTGAGTTTTAATATCTACATTAGGCTGATTATTATTGACATGTTGTTATCCTCTGCCAGTTCACAGTAACATTTCCAGTTAAAAACATACATTTATTTTTAAATGGAGGTTTATGAAGCTTTGCATAGTTACACAGAAGGCTAGTGCTGGCATGGCTGACTCATGAATACAAAACATCAGCAGTGGAGGAGGGCACGCTTGTGGAAACTTCCTCTCCGAGAGCAAGAATGCTCGCCGGGGGTCGTCACGCCAACTTTGTAGCTGTAACGCATCTCTTTGTCCCCGAATGTGCAGGGGAAGGGCCGCACTAATGAGAATCACACTGAGACTGTCAACCAACATACACACAGCACATGGGACCAGCGTGGGCACCCCACTAACCTGGACACACACACACACACACACACACACACACACAAATGCATTCACATACATACAGATGAATAGATTGCTAAGCTCTCCTGCTGTGATGCCTGGACTTCCTGATAAAGGAATTATACCTCACACATATAGGGATATAGTAAGACGTGGAGAAAAATAATTTCATTTCTAGTATGTGATGTTTGAAGGAGATTTGTTGTTTTGATTGTATTTGCTCTGGGGATGTGGATGCTTATTCTAAGACAAATGACTTTAGATAGGAAGAAAAAAAAAAATGCTGACGCTGACAAATGTGCCAGACAAAAGAAAGCCTAACGCAGCTTTATGAGCCCTTCACAAAAGAGACCACATGTTCATTAAAGTATCATATTGTCAAAGCGATGTTGAACTAAAAAAAATGAACTGGTATTGTGCCTCTTGATAAATTAGATAGTATACAATATAGAAATCCTTTTGACACTAGAATCAGTTTCTCTGAAATGAAAAAAAAAAGTACATAACGTGGCAGTAATTAACACATCATCCAGAGAGGACGGAGTAGATGCTGTCTCATGTTTGCTTGTATTTGTGTGTGTGTGTGTGTGTGTGTGTGTGATTATCAGTCTGTCATCGTGAATACTTACATACACACATGTATATCTATTTTTTAATCTCGTATAGGACAGTGACAGTGTATTCTCCTGTTTCTTTACACCTCTAGGGATGATTATTAATCCAATAATTAAACATTTATTGCCAGATGCACCTGCTCTCCCTCTTTACTGAGCCCCCCCCCCCCGGGCCGCCCCCCCGGGGCGCGGGGGGGGGGGGGGGGGGGGGGGGGGGGGGGGGGGGGGGGGGGGGGGGGGGGGGGGGGGGGGGGGGGGGG
>CM074961.1:10225064-10244584 GCA_037577455.1 Pangasius macronema
CCTCCCTAACTTTGTCCCCCAAACGTCCAACATGAGCTGTCCCTCTAATGTACTCGTTCCTAATCCTGTCCAACCTCATCACTTCCTCGTCAGTTGACTTTGTATTTTTTTTTCTTTAGAGTTGACTTTTTAGAACTGTTAATATCTACATGTAACAACTTCATACATTCATACCACCATGCTGTTTGATTACTCACTGATAGTCTTGCCTGTGGAAATTATCCCTTGCTTCATTTCTACCTAAAGAAAGTGATGCAGCAGTGCTTTATTCCTTTATTCTGTCCAGCTCTCTCATCACCTCCTCATCTGTACGCTCTGCTCAAACAGATCAGCTTGCAAAGCTTCAACTTTCATGTTCATACTGCTGTCAATGCCATCGCGCTTGTCATCTTATAGAGCGCTAGCTAGCAGGGCCAGATCTCAGCACAGCTGTGTCGTATAGCTGCATTGCATTCTGGTACTTTGAGCCAGTTTGCTGTCTCCACTATTTCTGTGATTTCTCATTAATGTGATGTTGAATGTTGCTGGAAAATGGTGAATGAGAAAAGAAGCTGTTACACTTTTTTTTTTGCCAGTTGTTACTTTTACTCTGATAAACAACCCCAAATGGGACGCGTTAACCCTTTGCTTCTTATTTTTACAAAAACGTTTCCACTGATTTTTTTTTCTTACTTTTTTTACTGCTTTGTCTATGTAACCTGTGATTTTATTTTTAAATTCTTTCATTTTTAATCCTATAACGATTATAATATTGGTCAAAGCATTTGTGGCATGAAAAAAAAAAAAACCTCTTACTTTCCTCACTGCACTGGATGAGACAGTCAGGAAAAGATTCATTTTTTCCTCACCAAAGAAAACAACAAGGAGATAAACTAAGGTAAGAAAGTTAAAGTTATTATTGCTATACTTTATCCATATTTCCACATAGAAAAGCAGATTATTTGGTTAGAACTGCCAACAGATTGGCAGAACTTATGCTGACTGGTGTAGTCTATCAGTCTTTCTCTCTGTTAATAAAAAAATAAATAACAGAAATCATGTATCTATATGAGAAAACTAGCGAGATATAATTTACAAGACAGCCTTTAATTAGCATGTTTGACAGTTTGCAAAAGTTGCTATAGGTCGAAATTATATTTGTGACCAATCTAACTAGCTAAATGCTACCTGAAATTTAGCAATGTGCCATCCACATCAAAAGTCCTGGAGTGTAATTAGTGACTGAATCATTATTTGTTATGTTTATCAGCAGTATAAAATAAATCAATCAATCAATCACTCAATGCAACAATTCACTCTGCTTCACGAAACACTCAGCTAGCAGCACCCATCTCTCTGAACTAGTTTTGTTGATATTTCTATACTTATGATGAGTTTTTTTTTCAGTTCTTTATATTTTGCTGGCATTATTTCATCTGTACATCAGTGACAGTAATTGGAGTCGGCATTCATATAAAATCAGCACAATATGAAAAAAATCGACCACTAGCATTCATCCTAACATAGACAAGAACAGATTCATCTTCAAAATGTATTTTCCTTTTGTAGGTATATTGAGTTTTCTTCTTCTTTTTTTTCCCAACCATTTTTGTCCAAGTCAAATATATATCAAATAAATGTGTAAAGGTCTTTAAAAATGTAAAGAGTTTGTTGACAATGTGTAGCATCTCAAAATACTGTTCATGTGATGTCATATGCATAATGCAAATAAATTGCTATATATCTGTAATACGTACATGAATATCTTACTTTTGTTTATTTCTCCCTAAATGCATCTCTCTAAAAAATGACAAAGGAGATGTCTCACTGCACAAAGCATAATAAGTGAAATCATAAGTTACGTTATTACATAAATCTGCACATCCACGCAAACACACAGTTTCTCAGACTAAAAATACACACAAATAAATCTTGAGATAAACACATTTGAATAGAGCAAATCTAATTAGAGGTAGAAAATACTGAGTAATGTATTCAGTGCCTGTAACTGTGAACCGTACACACACTGCGCTCTCTCATTTGCACGTAGCACATTATTATTAATCGTTCTGTTTGGCCAGATTAGTGAGAATTAATTACGACACACAGCTGTCTTCTAAAACCTTTCTATTTTAGATACAATTGGTAAAAAGGTGATTAATGCTAGGATTATAAATCAACCCATGATGCAACTTTAACAGCAGGCACAAGAGGAAACAAAATAATAAATCCAACTTGCATGTCATTATATGTTTGTAAATGCTTTTTAAAGGCGCCTCACGTCTCCAGTGTTGGTGTAGAGCGCCTGTGCATGTTCTCCCTGTTTCCCTGTTTCCTCTGGGTTTGCTAAATTGTCCCTGAGTGTGATGTTTGTGTGAACTGGCATCCCATTCAGGACCACCTCGCACCCAGGGCTCCAGATCCACTGCAACCCAAACCAGAATAAAGGTGGTTACAAAAAAGCGTAATGAATGAGCAATACATTTCATTATGGTTATTTGAAATGGATCAAATTTTTAAAGTAGAGCTTCAGTTCAATGGATCTTATCACCACATGGATAATGTGAACGTGGCAGAATCAACACATCAACAAAACTTACCACATAATACCCACAGGACCATGTGCCTCAGGTCTTATGTCTCACACAGAAGGTAGTTTTTATGGTTTTATCTGCTGCATCCAAATATCCCTACTACCTTACTATACAGTAGGTGAAAAGCAGTATGCCAAAGGAGTAGTATGTCTGAATTCTCAGTATTCATAAAACAGTAGGTGAGAAATACCCACCAAGATTCTGCAGTATGGAACCAGCGTACACTGCACTATTCCATGTAGCAACGAGACTGGTGCGGACCAAGAGCTGTCAGAACCAAAACTGGCAGAAGGCAGCGCGTTGGCTCTTTTAAAGTGTAAGTGCTAATAGGTATTAAACGTTGTTCCTTGTGGTTAAACAGTACTTGCTTGTTTGACTTGTTGAAGATTTAAACGTAGGTCACATGACAATGCCAACATGGCGGATGTAGTATGTCCGGATTGTATTCATACTACACACATGTACTGACCAGTACATACTGTATCAACCGCCGAGCAGTAGGTACTGAATCGAATACACCAGGTACTGTCTCAGTATGCGATTTCGGACGCACGAATGGTCTCTAATATAGACCTAGATCACTGGAAGTGTGCCACCTACTGGAGACACAAAGTCTTTACCCACGCTGAAAACCAGGTTGGAGAACATCCAACACTAGTAGTGTAGCATCGATGGAAGCTATTTGAAATCTATTGTTATGAAATAGCGAATAATATTTTTTACCTCAAGACTTGAATTTTTTACTGACCTTTTAAATTCATGTCTTCATTCACATTTCAGTGTGAAAACTTTCTATGGGTATGCATCTATCTCCTTACTGTACTATAATTACAACTCCTTTAGTTATTCTCCCTTGCCCGAATCGAATTATCCAATGCATTTCATCTTTCAGCTATGTATTATCCCATATAGAGAATCATTTGCAGCATGTGTAATACATGACATTATGATTAGTATTATTATTGGGTTTTTTTTCTCTCTCACATTTTCAAGCAGTGCCATTGTTTTCGAATGTGACCACGGAGCAACAATGATTAATTAATTCTGACTTTAAATGCCTGGATGTTCAGAGAGTGGTGAGGGGTAATGATTTGCTCTCTCTGTCATTGTATAGAGTCCTCTAGTGAAATGCCGCTTTGCCAATCAATGAGTATTTCACACTTTAACACTAATTAAGTTGTTATGGGGCCAACAGTGTCACCCCTACACACACACACACACACACACACACACACACACACACACACACACACACACACACTTTTCCCTTGGGACAGGACAGTGAATGGAGCAGGAAAGCAATTTAAAGCACTATATTAGGACAAAATACCACAAACAGAGACAGCTATAGCTCTTACATATTAATCTACTAATGCTCTCGTGCCCATTTACACATAAACCCATAACTGTATAACATAAACATTCATTTAAAAAATAATCATTTAATACTTTATCAATTAAAAACAAAAAGGATGTTTTGTAACATCATGCATCATGAGCAATTAATATAAGTCAGTGTCCAATTAAATGAAATGCTCTAATGGATGCAAATTAATTAGTTATTTAAAAAATGTTTTGGCATCAACATTATTAAAACTTTCAGATAAATATGTACCCTTTCATTAAGTCTTATAAACAAAGGATACAGCAAATAACCAAGCAGCTTCCTCTGACACAACAATACAATACAAGGTGTTGAAATTACTCTTGACACATGAAGGCAATGCAGAAGAATATGACTTCACCATTGTGCCAGGTCTTCAGTGATAAGTGAAAACAGTGGGCACAAGCATGGCAGGAACTCACATTCCATGTCAGGAGGTGGCACTAGTTTGTGTTTGTACTCAAAAAAGTAAAAAGTTTGACACCTACCGTGTGCCAGCATTAGTCCCTACAGAGGTGTTATTATTTTTGGCATATTATTTAGAGCAATACTGTATGGTCCTCGCAGTTGCCATTTGTACCACTCTGAATCTGTACTATATCTACTTGTAAATATCTACTTGGAATGTGAATGCTTGCAATCTGCTCTGAATTTAAACAGCCGGCTTGGCATTTGAACAGTCCGCTCAGAATTTGAGCATTCACCTGGAAATTTGAACAGTGAGCCTGGAATTTTAACAATCAGCTCAGAATGTGGACAGTTAGATCAGACTTGAAATATTCGGCTCTGAATTTGAACAATCAGCTCAGAATTCAATCAGTTTTGAATTTAAACATTCTGCTCAGGATATGAACAATCAGAATTTTAACTTACAGCATGGAATTTGAGCAATCAGCTCAGAATTTAGAGGTTTTGCTCAGCTAAAGATATCTAGAGCAGCTGAAGGAATCTTAGAAAAACAAAAATAGATCATGTGTGTGTATGCTCTCTTGAGTACATGTATGCTCTTTCATTTTTTAATTTTACCTTTTCTTTTTCTCCTCTTTCTCCCACATGACAGTGCCTGACACTGAATCAATAAGCTCAGTAGGTTGAATGGATGCTGGAAAAAGCCACAGATGATGGACACAGCACAAAAAATACCTCAGCAGCATCCAAAGTCCAGCAGTCGGTTGGCTGTGTCAGGGACTAGCTGAGAACTGAGATGGCACCAGACGCATTTTATCCCTCGGTTTTATAGTTCAGCTGTTGGTGCAGTGGTGGATGTATTGTGTACAAGGGGAAGGAATATCTCATTTTATTCCTAGTTTATAGTGCAGGTGGGAGCTTCTAATGATGACTGTGTCGTCTAAGGAGATCATTAGCTTGTGTAGCAGCTTGTTGGAACAGGCAGTGTCTCTGAGACAGAGAGAGAAGATGCCCTGCTGGACCTGAGATGATGACTGGCGTCTCTTCCTCTGCGCACAGTGGCTAGTTAATATGCAGCGTCTGTGATCCAGCAGAGTACCTGTTGAACACTGAGCTACAGCAGATGTGAGCGAGTGTCTCAGTAGACCTCACTATTTATACAGAGGTTCCTGGAAGGGCTAAGGGAGGCCATGGCATGCTATCTGCAATGCCAAGTGCAAATTATTCATGTGGCAGCAAGGCCTACATGAGTAGGCTCTGCTCTTGTCAGACTCTCCACATAGCACCACAGGTTGCCAATTGGGTGTGGAGGGTGCGAGAAGTAGCGATGGAGATAGAGCAAGCACAGTGGAAATGAAGGCGTGAGAGGCAGAGTGCAGGGGGCCACCGAGTGGCCGCTCCGTCCCTGCAAGTGATGGAAAATTAATAAGTGTATTAGGATTGGCAGCTCCACTTGCCGCCTGCCTGCGCATTAGCATAAAGCTATTTATTAGCTTGATTTCCCAGGCTGAGTGCCACCCGGGCCAGGCATATCAGGGGGCATGCGTTGCCATGGCTACAGTTGGACAGGGGGCCATAAGTGCAAGGAGAAGAGCGTGATGCTGAATCTCCTGTGATCATTTGGCAGGTGCAAAATGACTGTTAGGAAGATGTCGAATAAAAAAGAGAAACATGAAAAAGGTCTGATTTTTCAGACCTGCCACCTCCAGCATATAGAGTTGATAAACAAAGCTGGAACTGTTAATCTTTTTAGGGTTAATGCTCTATCAGCAGTTCACACAATTCTTTTGAAACGAGGCAGTCATGCCATGGAAGACTTCACAGATATTCCTGTCTTTTGGATCTCTTTTGCCTCCTGTAGCTCAAAGTAGGTGCTCAGCAGATCACAGAGAGTGTTGACAGGTTGCTCATGGGTGTGTTTGTGAATGCATTCACTTAAAGTGATCTAAAGTAAGTCTACATTAGTCAATAATCAAATTTCTTTCATCGACACAAGTTATAAACTATTAGCTTAATTTTCAGTTGTTTGGTTGTAGTTTTTTTTTTTCAATAATTTAGATTTTTCTTTCAGTCAGATTGCTTATAATTCATCAGCCAAGTAGAAAAACAACATACACGTTTTTAATCAATCCCTTAATGTCAGCTGATTGGAACCACCACTGACTCAAGCTCATGATGTTTTTAATGAGTTGACAAAGATGATGTAAGGAGTGTTTTCTTTTCCTTTTTCTTTTTTGGTTCTGTTTACATCAATGTAGAAAAATCCCACATATACTGCACATACACTTTACCCCCAATTATATGATAATAGTCTTAATCCCATTTAATATATCACAGTATACTGTTTAAATAAACACTGAAATAATGTGATAACTACCAAAATCAGGTAATGATTGGATTATGGGTGTTCATGGAAATGAATTTCCCTACAAAACGTAATGAACCAGTTGTATGATTGTGAATTGTCTTGTATTATTACATACTGTATACTCCTGTAAATACAGAATAGAGAGATGAGTAGACAGAAACAAATAGCTTACATTTGTATAGTATGTATCATATTATTCATCATGCATTTGCACAGGATTATGCGGATTTTGCCTATATTATTATTATTATTATTATTATTATTATTATTATTACTATTATTATTATTACCAGTAAGAATAGTAGTAGAGGCTACAGCAAAAGTTTAGTAGGTATGTTAGTAGGCTGCTACAGCAGTATGAACTCCAGGCAAAACCACCACACTTATTTCCCAGAATTCTATTCCACTTCTCAGTAGGACCATGGGCTACTATCGGGATTTTTCACTCATTCCTTCATTCATTCTGACTATCTTGGGAGCACTGGGTTCGAGGTGGGAATATCCCCTGGATGAGACACACATTCACATTCACATCTTGACAATTTATCATAGCCATACTATCTACTGGCATGTTTTTTGGAAAGTGGTAGGAACCCAGATGAAAAGCACATGGATACAATGCGAACATGTGAAAATTCACACCGAAAGTAACCAGAAGTCAGGATCAAACCAGTGGATCCAGGAGCTGTGAGGTGGGAATGCTACCTGCTGCGCCGCTCTACCTTCTGGAGTGGATGATCCCCAAGTTAAATCATGTTCTTGTCCTCTGTTTTTGGCTCCCCTCATTCTGGAGTCTATAGAGATTAAAGAGATGTGCTTCACGATTTTGGGTGTCATCCTTGTGCAGGGCCACGCTAATCTTCTGCTGCCGTAGCAAGCACCTAGCTCTCCCAGACTCATACGTTTCTAATGGCTTGCGACAGCTCAAAGCTCATTATTATTCTACACATAAAATGTAATAACTGAAATCAAGACAGGAGATCTTTTTTAAACACAATGTGTGTGTGTGTGTGCGTCTGTGTGTGTGTGTGTGTGTGTGTGTGTGTGTTTGTGCATGTGTGTGTGCGTGTGTGTGCATGAGAATTACTAAAGAACTCAGGTTTTCATGAATTAGCTCTTACCTAATTCTCAGTCACGCTTCACTTCATGCCATTATTCCCCACAGCCAGTCAGCGCTATCGCTAAAAGTTTAATGATGAAAGTTTCAAAATGATCAGGAGATTTTTCATGGCAAAGCCATCATGAGAAGAAAGTATTTTTTTCCCCTCATCTTTGTGCTGAGGCTTATACCTTTTTATATCTCACATTAGTTTTTTCAGTATATTAGAATTCTTATATTTTTATATTTTTATAACGTCTCAGCGATACTGAGGCGTAAATATTATTATAGTGATTCACAGATGTGTAAAATGAGACTGTCAGGGTGTGATGGATAGTATGCAGTGGAGCATTTAAGGTAGCTTGCGGTTCTAAAAACTGCTTTAGTCAGTGAGACAGATCAGCCAATAAGAGGCTTAGCAAAGTAATTGCATTAGCATGAGTTGTAATAATGATGCAAGCATTAATATACAGCATGAGCTCTAATTAAATGAACAATTTCCCACAGAAAAAAAGAAACATCATAGGATAAAATATTGATTTGAAGAATCACTACTGTTACTTTAACATTATGCTATCACACTCTTCCAAGGCTTTGTGTGTGTCCATGTAGTTGCTAATTATTAGAATTAAAAGTGAGTCACAAGCTGCCATTTCTCTCTCTCTCTCTCTTTCTCTCTCTTTCTCTCTTTCTCTCTCGACTTTTGATTAAGTCGATGATGGCGATGACAACTGACCTTTACAGAGAGACAGCAATGTATGCCCCTTCCACACACACTTAATACACACAACACACACACAGTGCATAAAACTTTCCTTTCTCTCTGAATGCCTAGAAACCAATCGATTGGCAGCAGTACACTAGAACCTGATACGTAGTCTTTTCTCCTTTCTCCACCTCACTGCACTAACAGCATACTGCACTAATCTTAAAGAGCAAAGCTGGGTCTCTGAAACTGATTACTTTAGTATACTATTTTGTACTTGTAAGTACTTGTAAGTAAGAATTAGATTCATACGGCTTTCCAGTGTCTGTCTTTTTTTTTTTGTTTGTTTGTTTTTTTGCTATTCTGAGTTTAGCCACAAGAGGTCAGTGCAAAAGGAAAGGACTTAAACTGGCGAGATACTTCCAACTAAAAGGATATTACGATCCCGAATGAGCATGAGCTTCCAAACAGAACTGTCACATTTATTCTTCGATCTCTTCCTGTCTGTCATTGGTCCAAATATCACTTTCTAATTTGTATCGTGGTGCGGAGTGACAGTCTGATTTCCAGGTCAGGCACCTAACAGTGCCGAGTGTCCAAGAAAGATACACAGAACACAGATTTCTTCTTCTTCATCTTCTTCTTCCTCACTCACACTCATAAGCATTGCAGAACATGCTTCCATGCATTTCCATTGCCTTACTATGCTATGGTCGTGTTGTATACATTATAATTTATTCATTTATGCATGGTATAGGGTTACTGGATAAGGTTAATGGACCAATTAACATTTATATTTTTCAATTTTTAAATGTATTCTAAGAACGTGTGTCAATTATCTCGATTCAGGATGCCAGTCCTATGCAAATGTTAAAGCGACATTATGCTTTGGCCTGCTGGATTTTGACCCTGCACCACTGTAAGAGCTTGGCAGCTCACTATTCAAATGAAGTTTGACATTTATGGCAAGGGACCAAAGCAATTTACTGTACTTCATATAAACCTTAGAATACCTTTATTTTGCTGCTTTCTACTGATTAAACGTTTGTTGCCAGAAAACAGAGTTTTCGCACTGGTTGTTAGTTCAGTATAAACATTTCCTGATAAATGGTATGGTGTTACAGGGCAGAGAAAGCGGTACTGTTTGTTGCTGATTGGTCACATACATGGCACACACAGTGTACAACATCATACACACAGACAACACTGAACTGCTGTATATTAAATAACTTTTCTGAATACAATTTTTTGTGAGAAAATCACAAATCACAAATCAAAACCTCCAATGCAATTGGACAGAAAAGTATCTGTAGCATCTGTATGATATACGATGGATAATGGATAAGAATTTCATTATTTTTCCCCGTGTAGCTGTTTACTTAAAACTAAGTCATAATGGAGTTTTTTAGAACACTTTCAGTCCTCTACATCTGTCAGGTCTGTTCTTTTAGAGGTGACACTAATTTTTTAGAGGGAAGAATTTGTGGTTTTGAGCTCCTGATATATTTGTGTGGGTCCGATCCAAGTGAATATCAAAATCTAATAAAAGACATATATACATGTAAACTGAGTTACATTTTACTGTCTTGCCCCAGTGTTGGAAAGGTGGATATGATATAGAAGCACACAGGAACAGGTTTAGTTAGACTGTCTTATCTTAAGCGCTTATGCTGATTTGACATGACACTTTTATTGATAGAGTTAAACAACTGCTCTAAGGATTCTATTAAAAGTATGTTTAGAATAAAAAGATTTTTTTTTTCAGAGAAATGTGGCATAATCACAGACGTTAGAGCGAGATTATGTTGTCCTGGAGTATTAATTTAATCCAAGAAAGTTTTCAATGTTGGATTTAAACCATGGCATAAACACACCATGAATGTGGACATGTGGAGCTAGAACTTCCATTTTGGACAGTTCTTGTTTTTTTAAACATGCAGTGTAAGATCATTCATAATTACCTTACATACTAAAGCATTTACCAAGGGAATTGGTGTGTGTGTGCATGTGTGTGTGTGTGTGTGTGTGTGTGTGTGAGAGAGAGAGAGTGAGAGAGAGAGAGAGAGAGAGCAGAGACACATTCTGACCAAGTACCAAGTCTGTCATCACCACTGAAAAGGGCAGGCATAATAAGATCTAGTTAACACCTGAGAAAATGATACGCGGTCACTCACACTTACAGGTGAAGTAAAGAGAAATGCCTTTTCACTTTTATTGTGAAAAGTTATATTCATTAAATAAATCTGTACTCACGGGGACTGAAATACATTCTATCCACTTTCAGCTATATGAAATGGAAAAGATAATACCAAATTCTAATAAAATGAAAGAAGCAGAAATAGGATGAATATTTCATGGATAGGGATAAGCAGCAGCCCTTACCGCACACTAGCCATGCGCTATTCCTGTGTGAAAAACTCTCCATTCCTGCCTCTCCCTACTTATCTACAATCTTCACTGCAAAACACTGAAGAGAATATAGAAATACAAGATGTGAAAATAAGTTTCTGTAGCAGTGATCTCTTTAACTGTAAAATCAGTTCTACACACCCCCTCAGTAAAGATTCATTTGATGAATATAATCCAATTGCTTAAATGTGAAGAATATTCCTCTGGCTATTCGTTAGAGCTATAGAGCTTTGCATTTCTGAATTTTCACTGAACATATTATATCTATTGTAATGTTATATATAGGCCAGCCTGTTTTAGAGCTAGGGAGGTTTGGATAATCACATTTAATTCATGTGACCACTAGAATTGGTTCAGAACTCCTCTTTGAGAACCGCTGATTTAGATTTTTTTATTCATTATATTTGTTACTTACAGTGGATATAAAAAGTCTGCACAGCTCTGTTAAAATGGCAGGTTTATGTGATTTAAAAAAATGAAACCAAGATAGATCATGTCAAAACCTTTTCCACTCTTAAGGCGAAATTACATAGTATAAAAATTAAGTGGAAAAAAAATCAGAAAAATTTAGGGAAAATATTACAAATAAAAATACAACAACCTGGTTGCAAAAGTGTGCACACCCTTTTCTAACTGGGGATGTGGCTGTGTTCAGAATGAACCAATTACATTCATCTCATGTTCAAAAGTAATTATTCTGATTAACCCCAAATAAAGACCAGCTGTTTCTGTAGGATTTTCGTGACATCTTTTTGGTTTCATCTGATTCCTGAAGGCATGGTATGCAAAGAGCTTGCAAAGCATGTACAGTATCTCACTTGTTGAAAGATATCAACCAAGAGAGGGGTATAAAAGAATTTCTAAAACATTAGATGTACCATGGAACACTGTGAAGGCCATCATCAACATGTGGAGAAAATTGTGCACCACAGTGACATCACCAAGTACAGGACGTCCCTCCAAAATTTACAAAAGGACAAGACAAAAGCTTACCAGGGAGGCTGTCAAGAAACCTACGGCAACATTATAGAAGCTGCAGGAATATCTGATATGTCTGGGCTATGGGGTAGGGCGGCTAGACAGAAACTCTTTCTCACCAAAAACATCCAAGCTCAACTAAATCACCCCAGACTATGTGGCAAAATGTGTTATGGTCTGATGTGAACAATTCCAAAAGTTATAATCATTCCAAAAGATATGTTTGGAGGAAAAAAAGCACATCACCAAAAGAACACCATACCCAAGATGAAGCATGGTGGTGGGGTAGCATCATGCTTTAGAGCTGCTTTTCTTCTGCTAGAACTTTGGCTCTTACACTCTTTATCAAGCTGGAGGGAATCATGAATAGCTTCATGCAAAACCTTCAGGTGTCTGCTAGCAAGCTGAAGATGAAAAGGAATTTCCCCTTTCAACCCAATGATGACCCAAAGCACATTTCCAAAACAACAAAGGAATGGCTTAATCAAAAGAAGATCAGTGTTTTTGAGTGGTCTAGCCAGAGCCCAGACCTGAATCCAACTAAAAATCTGTGGGGTGACCTGAAGCGGGCTGTGCACAGGAGATGCCCTTACAAGGAGATGCCCTTACTTTGATGGATGTAGAAAGCCAAGTCAAGATGTGCCATGCTGATAGACTCTTAGCCAAAAAAGCTGAGTGGTGTAATATAATCAAAAGGTGTATTCGTTTAGGGGTGTGCACACTTATGCAACTAGGTTATTCTAAGTTTGTTATTTTTCCTATTTTTACCTAAAATGTTTCTGATTGTTTTTCAATTATTTTAATATCTGGTAATTTCATATTGAAGGTGAACAAAGTTCTGACATGATTTATCTTGGTTTCATATCTTTTTTTTTTTAAACCTGCCATTTGAACAGGTTGACTTTTTAAATCCACTGGATGATAATGGATTTTTGCACATGACTGCACAGGATTAGAACATTTTGAACTGTTAAGAGTTCTTCGGTTGTCCCTTTGGGGGAACCATTCAAGGTTCTACAAAGAACCCTACAACCCACATAAACTTTCTCCTACCTGAAAGTATTCAAAGTAGACCCTTTTCAGAATCTATTAACCCTTACACTCCCAATCAATCCTTAAAGAATGCTGTAATCACTCTTTTTTTTCGGAGTGCTATATCGCCCGTACATTTTCTACACTTATTGACCTGTTATTGACATGTAAGGAATAAAACACACCAGTATGAGCTATTATAGGAAAATACTCAACACAGCAATTTAATAATGGTTACATTTTTATTTATTAAACAGTGACATGCCATACATTTTATCCATGTACAGTTACATTTAACCCTATACTGCATGGTGTTGCCATATGGAAACTATTAATTTATCTCCATTTTTTTGTATAGACAATAATAAAAAATTATTTTTTTCTATGTAACTGGAAAAAGGGGGCTTGTTATAATAGTAAGTCATGAATTTCAATAAATAAAATGAAGACGTGAATAATTTTTTTGTCTGTAAAAGGTGTGTTTTCTAAGAAAAACACGACATTATGATACTTTCCACCACTGCACGTTGTTGCCATATGGCAACAATTTATAAACTACCCCCCTAAAAACAATTTTAACTTTTTTTTAAAATATATTTTTATTTTTTGAACTAATTAAAGTACTAAAAATCCATAAAAATATTTTTGATGTAAATATAATAATTCATGCAGTAGAGGGTTAATTTGTGGAACATCTACAAAACAGGTTAGTTCCTATTCTTACTTTTGTTATAATAGCTATAAACAGTCATTTCCTCATCAGCCTCTTTTTTTTCCTGTCTTCTTGAAGTAAATAAGACAAAAAAAAGTGCAGCTTGTCATGTTACTGACAAAAAGCAAAACGCAAGGCTTTCCTCTGGCAGCAGATTTAAAGGAACAGCTTAATATCAAAGCACTGATGTGGACGTTCTTACAGAAAGCTTCATCACAGCAATGCTTACATGGTTTACATTTTTAAATAATGTTTTTAATACATTTAATTAAACGCATCGTTAGAGCTTAAGTCTATTTGAGTTAGATGATAGCTAGAAACAATAGCTGTCAGATCTGTGGCTATAGAAATTGAAACAAAACCTTCTGACCAATCAGATTCAGGAATTCAACAGCGCCTTGGTATAGACCATGATAAAACATGTTTTCATTATTAGCTACTATTAATACCATGACTGTTAGCACTGTTCCTCTTTATCAGCATTACTGTTAATGTTGGTTTTATTACTATTCAACAATATCAACACATGAAACTATAAACCACTAATGAACTACTTGCAGTAATGGCAGTCAAATTTAATCAGGATGGAAGCAGACAGAGATGGAGAAAAGAGACAAAGGATTCTGAGAGAGAGAGAGAGAGAGAGAGAGAGAGAGAGAGAGAGAGAGAGAGTATTTCACGCAACTGATTTCGAGGGGAATTCAGTCTCTCACCACTCTTTACATCCCCCCACATGAAAGGAAATATCAGGGTCAGAGCTCAGCTCAGATAGGAGCACTTCACAGCAGGTGATGGTGGCTGACATTTAGGACTGTTTGCCCAGACACAGACAAGTGGAGACGTGATGAGCATTAACCCCCAAACGGCCTCCTGAGATATGAGGTGTTAGAGATCAGTCGATGCCAATCTGCAAAAAAAAGTGCAAAACACATCTCAATGAGCTCAACTTAGTGACAGTTAAGGTTTCCTCGGCCGGGTTCGAATGAACGTTTCTGGACTTGAAGCTTTGAATCTCAGAACAGACTCTGTTGTTGTGGCTCCACCTTGTGGTGAAAAGCAGTAGCAGCAGTTTTTATTGTTGGTCTTTTTACGATGTTTGTTCTGAATGACTACCTGATATCTTTATATAGCTATTTAGTAGCTATATGTTATGTGTTAGTGGTTATTATCGCTCTATAACTACAAGTTATCATTCAAATTACTTCATGTTGTAACTATGTAATTACATGTTATAACTCAGTAATTATATGTTAGGCTCTATGACTGATTGATATTTCAGACTATCCACAAAATGTTCCAGTAAATGTAAATGTAGCCAGTATGGAAAATGTTGGCAAGTGATTCATGTGAGCACTAATTTTGCACAACAAACAAAGGTGGTCCTTTTAAATGTTGGTGTTTGGGGTATTTTTGGCATTTAGTTATTTTCCCTATTTTGTTTAGGTTTTTCCTCTTGTGTTTGCAAGTTCTTGATGTACCTAAGTGTCTTTTTATTATTAAGTGTGCAAAATTAAATGTTTGCCGTGTACTATTCATAATAATAACCTTTGACTTTGACTTTGAAAACCTCTGAGATTGAAGAGGAGAAATTCTGTGCAAAATACCCTTAAGATAAACTGGATCAGTCAATGAAATATCTAAAAGGAAAATTTTATATATATTATATTGGAAAAGCCATTAATAAAGAACAAATAAACCATCGATCAGTCAGCCTTGCAGTACTGTTTATGACCTTTTGGGTCATAAAACGACCCTCCACAATACATAAGTAATGCAATATAGAAGTAATATATGTATATATATTTTTTAATGTTACTGGGGCAATATTACTTATAAGCACCTGCTTATACTGTGTATATCTAGAAACAGTGTGTGTGTGTGTGTGTGTGTGTGTGTGTGTACAGAGAGAGAGAGAGAGAGAGAGAGAGAGAGAGAGAGAGAGGTGGCGTCGAATTCCCCAGAGAATTAATTTCATTCAGTTGCAATTTCAGTGTCCCGCCACTAGATGGCGGATAGAACCATGTGTTAGTCGCTGCCGCTGTTCAGTACTAAAGGAAAATGCACAAACCCTAATCCATGTCATGCATAACACGACCACCAGATGGCGCGCAAACACAAACAAATTTCCTGTTTCTTCTGTCCCCCTTTATTATATTATATTATATTATATTATATTATATTATATTATATTATATTATATTATATTATATTATATTATATTAAAAACGTTTTGAATTAAAGCACATATTAACTGATTGCGTTTGCAGCTTGTAACCATAAGGTGGCATTACCACCACACCAAGAAATGAACGTTTTAAGTACTGGTGTCCATGTGTGAGGTTTTACAACAGCTACGTATTTGACTGTTTAATCAATAAGCAACATATTTTTAAACGTAGATCCATACTATTTATAGGTTTATTTATCATCAATAATGATCTGCGTGCTAATTAAATGGTTAAATGTCATGAACATGTTTTCCTCTCAGTTTCACAGTTGTACAATGTGAACACAGTAACTGAGCTTATGCCAGGCTCAACTCAATTAGTGGTTCTGGCTTATGCGTGATAAGTAGGACAATTGTGCATTTCTTTGTCGGTCGGGTTATTGTGCATGAGGATGATTGATTAGGCTTCAGCACATCCTTGGTGACAGTCACAGGCAAATGTCAGTATGGAGTAATCCTCTCATCCAATTCATACTGTAGGCCTGTATGTACAGCTTACATTAAGCTTGGTATTCAGCTTTACTTGCTAAGTAATGTGTCTGTACTGCAGGCTGCTTTACTGTCTTAAGCTTTTCCTCATGGTTCCCACTTTTGGCTCTTTTTTAATGCCTGCTTATGACTTGCTCATGTCATGACCCCTTGACACCATTTTAGGATTTAAACTTGTCAGATCTGGCCAGGCTGCTGACGCAGTGAAAGTCATTAGAGCATTGCTGCTTTTCAGTTCTTTAAATTAAAAAAAAAGGATTTCTTTCTGTTCATAGCTCAGTCTTCATCCTCCATATTTCTCTGTGCCATAAAGAGTGAGGATTTTACAAGCATTTTAGAAGCTTTTAGTTTGGGTAGGTTGCCCTTCTCCTATTTTAATATGTATTAGTGTTTATTGCGTGACACACCTCAGTCACTGAAGTTGAGCTAATGTGATGATGTTATAATACTTTTGAAAAAGGCAAGATTCTGCAATCTCAGTGTGAAAAGGTTAAATTACTAGACTGCATATCAGATGAAATGGAACATCCTTCTTAACAGCAGCAGCTAATTCTGAGACTAATGCAATAATGAGCAAGCCTAAAATGTAAAACCACAACGAGCTGAGTCCAACTAAAGATTAACAGAATGGAACAAGCTCAGATGGTGTGCCATACAAGTCCCAAATGCTTTAGAACATTAATCTTCAAATCTAATGAATGAATTTGTGAGAGATGACTGTGGTATAAAGGAAGGCAGAAGGAGCACACTGGAGCAATTAGGAGCCAGTCAACACACTATTATACATTCTGATGGATGTGGTTTTGGGTTTTGTTGGGTGAAAGGGGGTTTCTGTCTGTGTGTGTGTATGTGTGTGTGTGTGTGTGTGTGTGTCTGTCTGTCTCTGTCTCTGTCTTATGTATGCTCATGTATTTTGGTTGACAGGTGAGAGGGCGGTTCTGGTTCGGTCCCCTGTGTTTTTCGAATCTGTCTTGTCCAGGGATATAGCCTCTAATAATATGCTGGCACACACATGTCCACATGAACTCACAAACACACACACACACACACACACACACACACACACACACACACACACACACACACACACGGTATGCAGATATTCCCTATTCCAGTCAAATCCTCAGTGGACTGCCACTGTGCCAGCTAAATTGTGATTGATTTGCATTGAACCTTTGTGTGAGTGTGTATCATTGTATCTTTGTGTCTACAGATCTGTACAGATGGGCCATGAAGTGGGAAATATTTGGGTGTTATTTTTTATTATTACTAGAAACTATAACTGTATGACTATTTCAATTGATTAGTATTATAATATAATGATTAATGATCTTCACCATCACTTCTGTCACACACATTAATAAACACAGACTTCATTTATGACTTACTAGAAAAAGGTCCTTACAGTAATTTGGCTGTGAAAGCAAACATAACACGAAGGCATTAATGCTGGTTATCTTTCTGCCTTGTCCTTTTACATATCCAACAACAAAGATTTTTGTCCAACACTATTATGCTTTAAAAGCTTAGGCAGTAAAGTAGCATAAGGCTAGATCCCCCTTCCTTAAAGCAGTCATGCAGTATTCTGATGCTGAAGTTACCAAGGCTAATGAAATGGTTAAGACACAAAGATAAAACACTAAAATCTAAAATGGTTTCTGAGGTCTCCTAATTGTTATAGCGTAAGTGTAATGGTCATTACCAGTCTGCTAGTGCCTGTGATATTTCTTATTCTGAGCCAGACTATTTCTTTTTCTTTCCCATGTTTGCTAATGAGTCTATGACCTACTGAATTCTCTATTAGCACAGTGTTTTTTCCTTCATACCCTCATTGGATCCTATTGATTTCTCCCCCCAACAGTTATTGATCCTGGGATCAGGTTTCCCCTGGGTATCCACATGTGTGAGTGTGTGTATGTGTGTGTAATGTGAGTGTGTGTTTGTGCATACATAGCAAACCCCAACCTTTAACACACATAGAAACCAATTTTTAAACACTCCGCATAACAAGTTGTTAAATTTTCTTGCTAACTGCTTAATTTTCATGGTCTAGGGCTCTTGCAGAGTCTGTTTCATAGACAGGAAAAATGCTGTTACACACAACTTCACTCCAAACGCTATCAGAATCTCCTTCCTGTTTCTCCCCTTCCTCAGCAGCTCCTTTTCTGTTTTACTTTTGCAAAACATGCTAATTCGTGGTATGCACTATTTCTCGACTGACTTCCTACCAGACACAGTATTCCCACACATACACACACCATTCTGTGCTTCCTGCAGTTCAATACACAGTACAAGGATATTAAATCAAAAGGTCAGTAGCTGTGGTACATGGTGCATGACCAAACTATGTTTTTAAAGACTGGATTATATGATTATATGTTTGGGGAGCATGTGGGACGCTACGATTATGCCCTGGAACACTGAGTAGCTCCTCATTTTTTCTTTGAAATCATGTGTTTAGAAATTGTCAAAGAGCAAAAAATGCATATATTTCTGGATAAAAAAATGGGCTGTGCCCAAAATGGCAAAATATTAAGCTAATAATTGTCTTAACAACAAATCATTGGTCAGGAAGTTAGCAAGAATTAAACAGATAGATAAAGGACCTTACCATGGGATAGCTTTTCCCTCTGGTTTCTTTAAATGTTTAAGCCTTTTGGCCCAGAAGACATTTTTGGAAAATTTAGTACACCCAGACATTTTTTTTATTTTGAATTTTACATCAAAGGTTTTAATCATTATCATGATTTGACCTTTGCATGCAAGAAGACTATATAAGTGAATTTCCCTGTTTCTAGCTTTTCAAACAGTTCACTGCAGCAAAAGTAAACGAGCAAATGGTGGCACAGGAGCTCTCAGGAGTGCATTTACTTAATCCTTGCTAATTTTCTGAACAATGGTTTGTTCTTATCACAATTAAGACATTAAAAGCTTAATATTTTGCCATTTTTTGGCCCATTTTTATTTAACTGTCCTATACCTAACTGTCTATATAAATAATATTGCCAAAGGTTTTGGGACACTCCTCCAAATCATTGAATTCAGGTGTTCCAATCAATCCCATGGCCACAGGTGTATAAAATCAAGCACCTAGGCATGCAGACTGCTTCTACAAACATTTGTGAAAGAATGGGT
>CM074961.1:10244684-10278523 GCA_037577455.1 Pangasius macronema
TGGCCCCTTAGTTCCAGTGAAAGGAACTCTTAATGCTTCAGCATACCAAGACATTTTGGACAATTCCATGCTCCCAAACTTGTGGGAACAGTTTGGAGATATCCCCTTCCTGTTCCAACATGACTGTGCACCAGTGCACAAAGCAAGGCCCATAAAGACAGGGATGAGTGAGTTTGGTGTGGAGGAACTTGACTGGCCTGCACCAGTCAACCTGATAGAACACCTTTGGGATGAATTAGAGCGGAGACTGAGAGCCAGGCCTTCTCGACCAATATCAGTGCCTGACCTCACAAATGCTCTTCTAGAAGAACGGTCAAAAATTCCCATAATCACACTCCTAAACCTTGTGGAAAGCCTTCCCAGAAGAGTTGAAGCTGTAAAGTTATAGCTGTAAAGGGTGGGCCAACTCCATATTAAACTCTACGGATTAAGAATGCAATGTCATTAAAGTTCACGTGCATGTAAAGGCAGACGTCCCAAAACTTTTGTTTTATATAGTGTATATATAGTACAAAGAACAAAACAGACATATTTTTCACTTTTAATATTCAGAGCAGTAACATGAAGTTTTGTACCAAAATAATGTTAGAGCAGATTTGTAATATTCATAAGCAGTTTAGTTCCTCATTAATCATTTTGTAAGGGAAACTAAAGCTGCTAAACCAGCCTCCACTTATAACCTCAATGAAGGTCACTCTTGCAGAGTGAGGGCCATATTTAGAGTTAAGCATGCAGCATTGCGAGAAGTTAATGTCAAAATTGCTCACACTGGTATTCACACCTCAGTATTATCTATGACTAAGCTCTGCTTGACGCTTAGAAAGAAGGTTTCCAAAACAGAGGCAAGTCTCAGTTATCTGTTATTCAAACATTCAGAGTGTTTGCTGTGCTGTATGCTACTCTCTGATGGTTTGTTATAACCTCAGTGTTTCACCCTGCAATTCATGTTTTGAGCAAAGTCACATTTGGTCTGATTCTCTGTTATTATTAGGCTCTACCGAACACTACCATGTTGGCTGGCTTCTACGGATTCCATCCACCACCCTAAAACATTGCTGGTGGGCTGGGGACTCTAAATAGCCCCTAGGTGTGGATGAGTGTGTGAATATGTGTGTGCATGGTGTCCTGAGATGGACTGGTGTCTCATTCAAGTGTTCCCCGGGATATGCTCTGGATCCACCACAACCCTGACCAGGATAAAGCACTTACTGAAGATGAATGAATGCACACTACTGTGGTAATAAGTGCTATTTTATAAGGTGGCCAATTAATGACTGCTGAAAAGTGCCACATTTTCAGAGATGGCAAATGTGGTGGTTTAATAGGTTTTTTTTTCACCCAAAATGAGAAAACCAAGAAAAGTTCCATCTTCCACTTTGAATTATTCATTAACTAGCGTGAAATAAATAGGAAGCATATGTAAGTTTGAGAGTAAGAGATCTTGAGAATATAAGTGGTGAAGCAATCACTTCACACTGGTCTGAACATGAATAACTTTTCCTCTCTCTCTCTCTACTGGTGCGTGATTTGCACCCAATTTAAGTCGACAAATCAGAATCTGCATTGGATTCAGGGTTCATTATTAAGAAATCCACATTTAAAGCTATTTTTTTTAGTTTGCCCTGGTTAGCAACCATGTTATAGATCCATTTCCAAGCATGCGTTGTGTCTTAGTGAGTGGAGCAGTTCAGGGGTTCAGCAGGGGCAGAGATGACTGCAATTTACTCTATACTTCACTCATACACATGGCTCAGAGGGCTCAAAGCTTAACCTGTCTGCAGGATATTGGAAGCACAGGAGAGGAAACAGTGGAGGAACTGATGCATTATTACACTTAGATGTGTATTAACATTCACTGATCTCTTGTGTATCTACAGTATGTGTATGTACAGTATGTGTGAGTGCGTGAGCAGATTAGTTGAGGCTTAAATTCCTAATTAGCATAACCTGACTAGCAAATCCCAGTTATTAAAATGCTTAATCCTCCAACTGTACAAACAGATTAGAAGCTTCTGCCACTCTTTCTTTATTATCTCTGGAAAACGACCTTAAAGATCATTCTGATTAACTCGTAGACGTCTTTTCAACGTGTTCACTTCTTTTTTATTTAAAAGACTTCCAGACAGTCATACATGATGTATGTTGTTTTTTTTTCTCAAATAATATGAGCTATGAGTCATTGGAGAATTTAGTTGTTGCTGGCCTAACACCTTTCTTCCTTGCATATAAAACGGTTGCATTTTCACTTTCGCAATGGTGTAACACTGCATGACTTAGCACTGAAAAAAGAAATATAATTAGTGTAAGACAAAACTACTTTAATTGCATTTGTCTTCCACTGTTATTATGCTGACTGCAAGATCTTTAATAACCAACAAGTTCTCGCCTTGTACGTATTTGCTCAGGGCTTTTTGTTTTATGAGCGCTTTTATGAACAGATTTTATTATTCAGAATAACGTGGATTTTTTAATATTTTAAATCTATTAAAATTGAAAGAACTATTGTGAATTATTTAGTTTCTCGGTTCGATATGATACTGTGTACTCAGGACAGCTGAAGCTGGCACAGAAACAGTAAACTGAGGATTTATATTTAATACTGACTCAATTTTTGACAAAATTGTCAGTGACAGGGACTGAAATGTCCCTTGTATTATAGTGCTAAGCATAGAATTCAAAAAACATTATTTTGGACCCTATAGAGTAACTGATATAGAGAATAAGGAGCCATTAGGATTCAGGGAAGTGGATTTAACACTGAAAAACAAACACATCATTTCCTCATTATCACAAATCCAACCTTAGATTGAATATCAAGCAGCACAATTTGAAGACAGTATTGAGCATTTATATCTTTTCCAAACTGGATTACTTGCTGACAGTTTATTGCACAAATCAATCATCAGAAAGCTTAAATCTCTGTGAAGGGCAGAAGATGGAGTGTGAACATGGCCACAAATTGTGTTTATCAGATTCTCAGCATTAACAATTTTACAGCTGTGGGATTTGCATGTATGTCTAACTCAATAATAATGTGTAATATGCAAATATTTCTATTGGTGTGCTGAGAATTGCTTTTCATATCATGTTGATTGAGATGATACGGTTGCTTTTTTCTGCAAAATGTGTGTAAAGATATTTAAAGATACAGTGTCACACAACCAGCTTTAGGATTAGTAAGCTAAATCAGTGGTAAGAATTTACACAAGTATATTTCTCACTTTCACCACTAAATAAATTTCCTATTAGTTTCCCAGTAGTTATTGAACAATTTCCAGTAGTTAGTTAATAATTAAGAGTTGCATCACCCCACCTCATCATTGATTATATCCAGTGTTTCTTTTTGCTACGCTGAAGCATCTGTCTTGTTGAGCTGTGATGAGCCTTACATGTGTGCGGAAACAGGATACAGGATGGACAGTGCAGTTCTGGGTGACCGGTGGGCTTCAGGCTCCATTATCAGCACCCAGACGGCTCATCTCAGTCCGGGACAGGATGCTGTACTGTGTGAGGGTGTGACTTTTACAAGCCCAGGTTTATAGGTGTTGATGGAGCAGGAATAGGAAGTGATGCCTCTGACTTCCTGAAGCTGTTTGCTTGTTTGTTGGCATGTTTACAGTAGAAGATAAATGACATAATTTCCTGTGCATGGTTCTTTCTCCTCCCTATTCTCTCCCTCATTCTTCTTTTTTTTGTTTCTGCCCTTATCTCTCTCTCCTGCTTCATTGGCAGAGTCTCATCCCCCTCCACGCCCCTTCTGTCTCTTGATAGCAATGCTATCTCAAGAATCTCCCATATGGAAAGCTGGCTCGTGATGGATCCACTAGTCTTGCAAAATGAAAGTCTCAAGTGAAATAAGGAGCTTGAAAGGTATTAAATTCCATAATATATTATCTCCCTCTATGGGGGATATAGGTATGCCAAATAAATCAATACAGAAAACAGCAGCGGTGGTGGTGGTGGTGGTAGGGGGTGGGGTGGGGTGTATGGGGTGTTTGGACACAGCACTGAAATATTAAACAAGCGATAATACAGCTTAAGCCGAAACTTATTTGGAAAATAATCCATTATGGTACAGATACTCTCTGCAAGTTGTGTGGGGAATTGAATTGGGAAGGAGAGAGGGTGCAGCGGGGCTGGTATGGGAGATTCACTATAGGAACTAAGAAGCTGTAGAATCAATAGGGTGCACTGCGAGTGAAGGCAAAGGAGAAAACAGAACCAGCATGAGATTGCGGAGTAAGCTCTGTGATGATTGCTTATTTCGTACTCATCTTTTCTCTCCCTCGCTCTGTCTGTCTCTCATAATACATTCTGATCTGCAGGAATACATCATAGAAAACAGCTTTCTGATTGCTGCTGTGTGTAGAGGAGAATTCACTGTGAGAAATTTGGACAGTTCGCAGCAGTGCCTCATAGATTTTGGTGGGGCAGGATGACATTAATAACAGCATAGCCCCAAACAAAATGAAGTTGAGAGTCCCTCAGCCTTGACTTATGCTATAGGCTACTATCTAGTGAATTTGTATAGTAAGCCCATAGAAAGACTGTATGTATTGACAACATACAGTCATCCAGCATATAGTCTAGCAGCTTGCTTTGAACAGTTTTAGGCATACCTTTGTTCAACTGTTTTCGAAACATGCAGAAGGTGTGCTTCCAATCATGCACACAGAAAAACTAATATTATTAACCAGCGTTGCCAGGTTTCAACAAAATGTCCAGTCAAACTACACTCCTGGGAAAAAAGAGTAGAGTCCAAAATGGTAAATTTAAACCTATTGCTTGTGCTTAAACAAGATATTGGCAGCCTCCAACTAGTCCACTTTGGCATAGATGGCAAACATGACCCTGGCAATCCTGTCATTAACCATCCTGTCTGCTTTCTACTGCTCCTCCCTGAACATGGGAAAGTATGAATCCTGTACCAAAGGGCCTCTATATAGTGCTTGTTCATATTTTTGACCACTAGGTGCACTAATAATTAATTGGATATTCGATAACTAAATGGGGTACTGAGTTTTTCTGCCCCATGACTGTGCAACATCCAGCAAGGCCACCAAAATAATGCCTTATATCTGTCAAACAGCAACATATATTTAAATCGTTGGTCACTTAAAAGAAGCAAATACTATTCCAACTGAATTTAAACTGTTTGGAGATGAGATGAATGAGGACTTTATAAAGATTAACATTTATCGAATTACTGAATGCCTCTAGAGGTGAGCTACCACTTTTCTCTACCACTTTTAGAGAAAAGGCGAGTTTGTGAAGTGAAATGTTAAGGTAGCATAATTCAGGTAGGCAGAGTAAAGGTTCTAGCTCAAAGCCAATACAGCCTTAATCTCCAGCCTGATTTCCCTCCTGGTCCCCAAAGGCCATAAAGAGTAACAAAGGAAATCTTTTCCCTCACACACGCAGGGCTTACCTGAGCTCGCACAGTGGTTATGACCATTCTGAAATATTCATGAAATCACCACTGTCGTACCCAGCCATTTGAACTTAGTCAGAAGCTACACCACCATGTATATGTGCTGATTGAATGGCTCTATTTTCCTGTGTAATTGATTAAAGGAGAAGATATAGAAGCTGTTTTAGTAATTCTGTAAACCGATGGGAAATTACAGAGTCACAGTGACTGTTTGCAGTTACTATTCCACAATACAGAATGGTAATGTAATAAATCAAAGTCTTGTTTTAGTGGCACAAACAGTGCCTTTGAAAAAGACTGCTGCTTTGGCAGAACCTCTCTTAGGGAGGTAGGTGGAGCAAATTAGAGACAGAAAGTAAGAGAAAGACTGACTCAGTCAGAACACAGAAGCTTAGGTTCAGCACTTTGCTGCCCACAGTGAGTGAACTCAAATAAAAAGATCCACTGTAAGCTGGAGCAAAGCCCTGGGCTGCATTGGTTCTTTACTGGAACTGATCTAGAGCATCACTATCACCTTCCAGCATGGGGCTTTCAGAGAGAGAGAGAGAGAGAGAGAGAGAGAAGGGAATATTCAGTAGGGTCCAAAAGTCTGAGTCTACTACCACGCTTAAAAAAAAAAAGTAATTAGTTATCAAAAGCAAACCAAGGCAATAAATCAGCTGTTGTAGAATTCCACTGTACGCCTCAACCTCATTTTCACTCTCATATTTATTCAGACAGTATGTCCTATGTACAGTGTTAATTGTTTTCATGTCTTAGCTATAATCTGATACTGACTCAATAAGCACTGCTAATGCAATTCTGTCAAATTATATCTGAGAAATATAGTCTGACAGAATTGTATTAGTTTCTCCAGCATGATCTCATGGGAAATTCATACAAATTTGAGTAAGCAAGGGTGACGTAGTTGGATTTTGTTTGATTTCATACAAATGAATCAATTTACTGTAGAACTGTAAGGCCATTTCTTTTCTTTTTTCTTTTCTTGTTTTTTCCTATACATTGAAGACATTTGGGTTTAAGATTAAAAGATGAATATGAGACGATCAATTAGAATTTCAGCTTTTCCTGATTTCCTGATATTTAAATCTAGATGTGCTAAATAACTTAGAACATGGCACCTTTTGTTTGAGCCCATCCATTTTTCAAGTATTCAAAAATATTGAATATGTGACTGACAGGTGTGAGATTGATTGTTTCAACAATTAATAGCTCTGAATGTCTACTCTTAGTTTGAGCCCTGGGTTTTGTGTGTAAAGACTGCATTTGTTGTTAAAAAGTATAAACCAGCATGAAGACCAGAAAGCTGTCTATGGGAGAAAATCGAGCCATTTTGAAGCCGAGAAAAGAGGGAAAATCAATCAGAGCCACTGCACAAGCATTGGTCAGAACCAATACAACAGTCTGGAAAAAAGCCCTAAAAAAGAAAGAAACCACTGGTGTACTAACAACCAGACACTGAACAGGTTGGCCAAGGAAAACAACAGTAATTGCTGACAGATACATTGTGAGAGCTGTGAAGAAAACTCCCAAAACAACAGTCATCGCCAACAATCTCCACAGACCAGGGGTGAAGGTATCACTATCCACCATTTGAAGAAGACTTTGAGAGCAGAAATATAGAGGCCATACCACAAAATGCAAACCACTCATCAGCAGTAAGAATCAGAAGGCCATGCTTGAATTCCCAAAGAAATACAGAGATAAGCCACAGAAGTACTGGAACCAAGTGAACCAAAGTGAACGAAATGTGCAGAAATAAAGGATCTGCTCATTATCCAAAACATACGAGCTCATTGGTCAAGCACCATGGACATGCTGTCATGGCTTGGGCTTGCATGGCTACTTCTGGAACAGGCTCAGTAATCTTTACTGATGATGTAACTCATAATGGTAGCAGCACAATGAGTTAAGAAGTCTAGAGAAACATTCTGTCCACCAATTTACAGAGAAATTCATCCAATCTAATTGGGAGGAACTTCATCATGCAGCAAGGCAATGACCCAAAACACACTGCCAACACAGCAAAGGATTTCATCAGGGGAAAAAATGTGGAAGCTTTTAGGCTTCAGGTCAATCATCAGACCTTAACCCAATCGAGCGTGCATTTCACCTCCTGAAGAGGAGACTGAAGGGAGAAAATAATCATACATTTATAAAATAGTCATATTCACAAAATAACATTAGCATTTTTGGAAAAAAAAATAGAACTTTTAATATTTAATTAATATCTAATATCTCTTTTTGATTTAATTCTCTAATTGGCTCTTTTTGATTATATGATAGAAGCATTCTTTATGCAAATGCAGCTCATAATGCTTCACAGTCACATAAAAAACTTCATAAAACAACAAATCATTAATTAAAATCACACAAAAACCCATAATCCTACACACCTTAACATTTCTGATGAGAACTACCAGCTGTATTTAATTGTTGTTCTGTGTGGTCATGCTTCGAATGTTAACCCAGTGTTCAGGTCAGGCAACTGACCCCTTCTGTACCTCCTTCCTGTGGAACAAATCTTCTCTCCCCTAACCTTCAATCCTTCTGCTATTAGGCTTTTCCACTTCCTGCTTCCTGCTGGACTTTTTAAATAATGTGTGAGTTGTTTGTTTGATAGCAAACCTTCTATTTGCTTTCCTGCCAGGCTGAAATGCATTGAGACTCAACGTTGCACAAAGCTTAATGACATTCTGTACACTCTGACTCTATGAAATGGTACATAAAAGGATCTAAAGGGAGACTGCTGCAGCCAGTACACCGGTGCCAAGCCAGAGTCAGAGCTGTTGTAAGCATTCACAGCAGGTTTGAAGTCAGACTATGTAAGAATAATAGGAAAAGACGATGCTGGCGAGAGCTTACAGAAACTGTTTGTCAGCGAAAGCCAACAGAAAATACTACAGGGCTTTGAGAGGCCAATACTCATGTATATGTGTGTGTGAACCAGTTGTATCACAGATTATATTTGTGGGAACATGTATTATAGCAATACTCAGTACTACTAAATCACCAGCTCTTTCAGCATTGTTTGTGAATTCTGGCTCTTACTAAGACCTCGTTACTAAGAATGAATGAATGAATGAATGAATGAATGTACATGGTCTTTGTCCTGAAAGCTTTGTAGCTGACCATTCACTCACGCCTGCATGAAAATAAAAACCTGTAACTCGCGTGACTTTTTTACTCCTGATACACAACCTTTAGTCTCACCAGATGCCCTGTGATCCAAATGAAAAGCTGAAATGAATTAGAGTGCCTCCTTTTCATGTGTAATACATCTGCATTTGTATCTGTTTAGCTACATCTGTATAACACACTTTGGTACTCTGTAATAGTTCATCATGCTTATTATGTCACGAGTTGTATTATCCAGGGGCTGATAATAGAGATTGATCATAGGAGTTACAATGTCGCCCCGTTGTCTCCAGACCCAAATCAACCTTCTTTTCTCTCTTCCTTTCTGAATCAATCAAATCACCTCTCTCTCTCTCTCTCTCTCTCTATTCCTCTCGACCCTGGTGCGGGCCCTGTGTCAGCTGGCCTCTCATTAATTAAGACGCACAGAATGCCTTCATCTCTGCAAGGTCACCTCTGGCTTTGAAGAAAGCACTTGTATCGGCCATTGCTATTTACAGAGAACCAACACTGTCTTTCTCTCTTTCTTTCTCTTTCATTATATTTAGGAGTGGCTGGCTTTAAAGATTATGTATGTCTGATGATGCACAATAGGTTGTGCAAGATGTGCAACAGCCATTGTTGTTACATATTTAATATTATTTTTTTTTATATCTTTTTAGTTCATCGTACATGAATAATGCTAAGACAACAGACATGCTAGTAATTTTTGTAATGAAATACAGAGCCTTGTTTCTGAGAGAGACAGAGAAAGAACATTTTTGGAGGAAGCATCAGACAGCCTATACATACAGATCAGTACAGAGGGGTTTAAAAAAAAAAAGATGCTGTGTCCGTTTGTGTGAGGAGAAAGGACAACAAGGTGTTTGTGCCTCTGTGAGCAGTCTCTCTGTATTCCTATCATCTGTTGCTTATCTATTCTGTGAATTGCACTGACCTACAGGTGAGCCACACTGAGACCCCACACATAGCTGATAAATTACAGTCAGAGAGACAGGAAGGAGAAGACGCGTGAGATAGAGGGAAAGAAGGTGAAGGAGGTTAAAGTCTCCGGTACCTGTGAGGTGGAGGTCATCTCTCTCCACGTCTCTCTTTCTCTCTTCTCTAGGTGTTGACAGTTAATCAGGGATAGCTAATGAGGACGTATTTTCTGCTGCACTCTGACGTTGCTTTGCAAACCATTAACTCAGCAGGGATGTAAAAAGCCACGCTGAATTTGCAGCACACTCTTGCCTTTGGTCTGGGTTTCCTGCAGCTGCACTAAATCAGAATCCACTGAAAAAAAAGAGAACAAACCCATATTAGCTGTTCTGGGCTCAGTGTGCATCACTATGCCATTTTAATAATATTTCAACATTCTTGAAGCTTCTATTGGTTAGAAAATAATAAAGAAGATTTTGTAGAGGCTTAGAGGCTGATTTGGAAAGTTACTCTTTGTGGCCAAATTCTTGAATGGATGCAAAACACACACACACACACACACACACACACACACAAACTTAATTATGACAGAGATACTTGGTCATTTTATACATCTTGAGTGCATTTATGCATCTTGACGCATCCGGATTATATCCAGATGATGATATAATATTACATCAATAGTATTATATTTTTGATAATATTGCAGGTCTAAATGCACATTTAAAACCATAATTCAATCCCTAAACACAGGATCTAAGATTCATTCTACCCAGAAATTATACAAGTGGAAGTACATAACTTCTCTCAGATCTTTTTTTAATATATTACGTCATAAAGCATGCAGTCCATTATTGCCAAAGAGGTCACTTTAATAAACATTCAGCATCACTATTTTTGATGGGTTTCTGGGTAGTAAGTGTTATTTTCTAATTGTTTATGCCTCATAAGTATAGAAAATTGCTATCGGTCCCTTCAAACCTTGCTTTCGTGACCCGGACTACCCTGGTAGTTTGAAATTTACTTATTTTCATTCAGAAAACAGGCAAATTTGCATCTCGTTCACATAAAGTCAGAAAGAAACAACGTCTGACAAAAATGAACATGTATTTATACTAAAGTCATACAAAAATGACCACTAAAGATTTAGAAGTGGGTATTTATTCAAAAATGACAATGAAAGGTTTAGAAGTGGGTAGTTTTTCGAGATGGTGGTAGCTCAGTGGTTTAGCTGTTGGATTGCTGATTGGACGATTGTGAGTTCAAATCCCAAGCTGCCAAGCTGCCACTGCTTGAGCAATCCCCTTAACTCTCAACTGCTCAGTTGTATAAAATGAGATGAATGTAAATCGCACTAGATAAAGGTGTCTGCCCAATGTCATAAATGTACATTTGGGGGCTGCTTTGTGAAAGTGATTTACACAATAGCCTCCCATCATGTTCTTGTCATATTGGCCCTGGTAGTGGTGTTCAAAGTCCAGTATTTCCTAGTAGAAGTGCTCTGTGTACACTCCCATGCTCTCCTTGAATTTATCAAGATGAGCATCAAGGATATGGACTTTGAGAGACATCTTGTAGTCCATTGTGCTGTAGTTCTTCACCAGAGTCTCAATGAGCTCCATATAGTTTTCAGCTTGGTGATTGCCCAGAAACCCACGAGCCACTGCGACAAAGCTGTTCCAAGCCGCTTTCTCCTTCCTAGTGATTCTTTGGAAATTCCTTGCACTCCAAGATCTTCTTTATCTGTGGTCTGCCGAAGACACCGGCTTTGACTTTTATCTTAGACAGCTTAGGAAAGAAGTCTTGAAAGTACTTGAAGGCTGCCGACTCCTTATCTAGAACTGTTTCATGAGGCCCAATTTGATGTGCAGTGGTGGCATCAGCATCTTCCTGAGGTCCATCCATGGCTCCCACTTGACGTTGGTTTGGGGGGGAAGAATAGTAATTTTCTATACTTTTGCCGAATAAACATTTAGGAAATAACACTTACTACCCAAGGAAAAAAGAATCGTTATATAGTGTAATGTGTGATGTATCAATTAAATGTTGACTTGCCTAAACACACACAAATTTGACCAGATGTGTAAATGAGCATGGTTAAAGTCTTATAAATTAGATACACTACAAATTAAATGACCAGATATACCATAAATGTCCTCAAAATGTTATAAAATGTAAAACACTGAGAGGAAAGCATATAACAATGCCAGGGCAAATTATGCTGCAACACATAACCAGTTACAATTAATGGTAACACTTTACTATGAAGTCCACAAATAAACATATATTAATATTTAATAATGCTCTCATAATGATGAATGTACCTGCACTTATCATATCAGGAAATAATGAAGTATATGACTGAGTCTGTTAATGTATGTGTTTCATTATTTCCTGAATTCTTGTATTCATTCTTCATTATAAAAGCATTAATACATGTATTAATATTTGCTTATTTGTGGACCTTATAGTAAAATATGTTACCCAAGTAATTAAAGAAACAATACAGTACTACAAATGATAACACAGAAAAAGCTACTGAAGTGCACCAGGCATTTTATGCTGAGATATAAACAGAGAACAGTACACACCTTGGCACTACATAATGCATGATATATCCCCTTTTTCCTTCCATTGTTAACATTAAATCTAAGAGAATTCCAACAATATCCTTTTTTTTCCTTTTTTTTTCTGGTAAAATTACAGCTGAAATTACTGTGTGAGTGATTGCTCTCTCCTCAGTGAATGAAAAAATGATCCAAATCTCATTCCTGGGCTCTTTGTTGCCTGGTTAGTGTCTTCACAAGAAAAGGTTAATGCACAGAAAACAAGGGAGGACAGACAACAAGTGGGCTTCACTGGGGTAAAAATGCACAGATGTTGTTAAGGGTTACCATTAGACATCAGAAGGGGAAAAGGGGGCCTTGATTTGCTGAAATTGCCTTTGTCTATATTGTTTGCTGTGGTCTCTCACTGTGTGTGTGTGTGTGTGTGTGTGTGTGTGTGTTCTATGCTCCTCCAGGAGGTCTCTTCCTGAAGTGAAATGAATTGCACACATTATGTGAGCAGCTGGAGGTAAATAATGACAAGCAAATGCAAGCCTGTCTGGTTATGTGTTCACATATGTGAGTGTGCTCAGGACTAGTGTATGAGACCAGATTTCCAGAGACAGCTTCCGTCTCCTTCTGGCTCTTATTCTTCACTCCAGTCAGGAGTGAAATCGGCAGGACTGGAGCTTCGAGCTCCATACATTGTGGTTACTGGCTCAGCTCACTCAGCATACTCATCATATTTACAGGCATTACTATGGTAATGACATGTGTATGTGTGCAGGAGTGTGTGGGGGGGTGTGTGGGGTGGAGGGGCAACATCTGTAGCACAGTCAGAGCACGTAGATAAAATACAGCCTGCTGAGCTCTCAAAATGGAAAGCAATGTTGTCTTTTGTCTCCATTAAGCTGACACTGGCACGTGTGTGTGTGTGAGTGTGTGTGTGTGTGTATGTGTGTGTTTGACTGTAGAACCCTTTTTCCTGCCCCAGCATTCACATTTGTACCAACCTTACATGCTAACCTTCATAATCCATTTTTCCTAAATCACTCAATAACCCTCTCTTGTCTGTCTAGTTTTCCTCTGAAATAAATTACAACAACAAGAATCTCTCTCTGCGCTGGCACCCGGTTGAAAAAGCTAAATAGGCGGACCGAATGAGGCATTTTACAAACAGGCAAATGAACACAAGACGGGCATGTTTGCTATGGCAGCCAGATAATTGGACAGCATGTCAGGTGCTAGGCGTGACAGCTTTGACAGTCGTTCTTTTCTGTGGAACAGGATTCTCCAGATCAGTTGACGTTTAGTGTTCTGATTTGTGAGCAGATTTATGTATATCGGTGCCCACCAGATGAGTCCAATTAACCAGCTGAAATCAAATGGAGGTCGTTTGCGTCTGGATATGAAAATGCATAATGCTGCCTTGGGGAGAAATATTTCCCAAAGGTCATTTTTGACATGACTTTAACATGTTTGTGGCAAGGGCTGATTGTTCCCTGTGGGCCATCTACACATTAATTGTCCTTATTCTTACTCTGGAAGCATTTCAAATGCTACGACCTGAAACTGTTTAAAATGTAGACATTAAAATGTGTATGACCACAAGACAACAAAATCTATGGTAAAAACCAACATCTAATACATAATAGAAGCTCCAAATTTTAGCCAGCTACACATAACCAGGAAATGTGAAGAGAGAAGGAAGGAGGATGAAAACAAAGGAAGGCGAAGGGTTGCAGACTGTAAAGAATGACTTATTAATGCTTTCAGTGTCTGTGACCTTGTGGTGCGGCATTGTTGTGCTGTGTCCTGGAAAATAGGAAGAGAGTGAATGTAATGGACGCTGAAGCCTTTCCCTCTTATTACTGTGCGGTCAAATAACAGACATACAGTATAACACAGGAGGAAAAAAGGAAAGTTAATAGAGAGAAAGATAGATAGAGAGAGGGAGTGGGGGGTGGAGGAAGCCAGATGTTTAATTTGGGCCAGGTGTGCTAATCTATATCAGCCGATCTTCCGCTTTGTCGAACAGCAGATTAAAAAAAATATATATATATAAGTAACAATTTACATTAAGGTTCCCTTATATACCATAATTTACGGCATTAATCAACATTAACAAATCATAACCATTATAAAGTAACAAGAATTAGGCTTCTGTTGACTAACAGCATTTGCATTAGTTCATCAGCATTAATACACCGTAAGGAACATTAACACATTAATTAACATTGCTATTGACTGATGTTTGTTTAGACATTAACTAAATAATGAACATCTGGATTAACTGATGCTTATTCCATCTCTAAAATGAAAAAAACACACACACAGATTCAAGCATCTATTCAAAGGCTATTACCTTATAATTCAACAGAGAGGTTATTAATATTTCAGGAGTGTGTGGGTACTTGCTGTTCTCTCAAGGCACTGTATTTGAACCAATGAACTGCAGAACTTTCACTCTCTCTTTGCCCCCTCCCCTCTCTTTCTTTCTTTCTCCCTTTCTTTCTCTCTCTCCCCCTCTTTTCCTTTTTCCTTCATGCACATGGCCTGTATATTGAAAGCTGACCCTAAACTGTTAACAGCAAGAGCTGTCATAACAATTTGAAACGGCTTTCAGATACATAGCCATGTCATGACTGCATATACTATAGTACTTTGACAGGGGAAAAAAAAAAAACAACAGTTTTCACATATTCTCTCTATTCTTTGCTCTGTCTCATGTTTTCAGGTGAGCAGGGAGCAGTGGTTTTATGGTTTATATTCAAAAACTGAACATGGCATTTGAGAAATCGAATGGTCTTCTGAAATACAATGAATTATTCCTTTTCCTGCAACCCATTTTCTGCACCTGTTCGAGGAGGATAACAGCTCCCCATTGGTTTCTATTTGTGTTTTATCAAAGTTTTGTAAAAGAAAGCAGAAGTTTGAGACAGATGGCACGCAGTTTAATTGGAAGAACAGACATTATAATAGTCTCAGTTAGATATAATCACACGTTTAAACACTATATGTACCCTCTCTCTTTTTCATCTGTTTTTCTTTCTTCTTCCTTAATTTGCTTTTGGATCAGCTTCCCATAACATAAGTGTCCACTGCTACTCATTAGAGCTGCAGAAAAGCAGTAGATGTTTCTAAGGGAGGTTCTGGCGAATTCTGCCAATTCAGCAAACCCACTCGCACACCACAGAATTTCTATTTTTACTCCACTTCTTAACTGGAGTGGAAGATCATAATTTTAACAGCGCTATATGACTAGTGTAGAATTGCATTTCTATAATGTAATCATCCAAACATATTTATTACTCATTACTCATTGAATGTAATTGAATGTTAACACACTGAGTGTGGAACATGTTACACTACTCTCATGCGTACTTGTCAGTTCTGAACTATACTCAGTATGAGTATAGTTTTGGTTGAGGTAGATTGGCCTGTGCTAATTTGACATGGATTGGTATGTGTTGGGTCCAGTTGGCTAGTGTGTGTTACTTGGTGTTTGCTGGGTTAACATGAGTTGCTATGTGTAGGGACAGGTGGTAGCTTTGTATGTGTTGGGTCAAGATCAGTCTGTGTTGTATGGATTGGTATGTTGGGTTCAAATGGGATGATGTATTTTGGTTGACTGGTCTGTCTGTTGAGCTCAGGTGGACGTTCATGTGCTAGATTGATGGTTAATGTGGACTAATGTGTGTTAGATTAGGTTGTCTGGTGTGTTTTACATCAGTATGAAGTGGTGTTTGCTGGGTTGACATGAGTTGCTATTTGTAGGGTCAGTATTAGTTATGTTGTGGTAGCTTGGTGCATGCTGGTTCAAGATTGGTCTGTGTTGGGTGGATTGCTGTACTTTGTGTAAGTGGGATAGTGTGTAGATTGTATAGAGCTAGCAGTTGGAGTTTATTTGCTAGGTTTGTATTTTTAATGTCAATTTGAAGTATATTTAATAAAGGCAGGTATGCACTCAAAACTGAGTTTAGGTGAACTCAAGGATGCCCCTTTACACTGGAAGAGATCTATACAAAACTGAGATACAAATATATTTATATACTGTATGCAAATTTAATTTAAGTGAGTATTATCTCTTATTATTAGATATTAATTTAAATCTATCTATCTATCTATCTATCTATCTATCTATCTATCTATCTATCTATCTATCTATCTCACCTACCCTCTTGTACCCTCCCTAGTACTTATTTCTTTCCCTTCCCGCTGAAGACCATTGTGTAAGCCTCTAACTCTCTAGCTGTGCAGTAATTAGCAGATGGAGCAATGCTATCATCTGGCAGTTAAAATAAGGGCCAGGGTTCCCGGGTGGCAGGGTTGGCATGGGGCTGAATGCAGGAGTGAGAATGTGCCTCTCTCTTAGTCACCTTGTGATTTGATTTGCAGGGGGCATGTAAGTGAGGTAACACACAGTGATGAGCTGAGACACTGCAAATTAAAATCAGGACGTATTAGACAAGGAAGACAGAGTGCGCTGACACATATCTGTTAATCTCGCCGTGAAATATCCACACACCTTCAGAGTGGACGAAATTAGTTGCAGTATATACAAACACAACTTTAATATCATGCTGTTTTTGCAAATCTCCCACATACTTTTTCTTACACATGGATGAATTTTACATCTATTTTTCAATTTCTTTTTCTTTCTTCCTGCTTTTTCCAAAAAAAAAAAAAAAGTTTTATGCACATGCTCACACACCTACACAAACAAACAGATATTGCACATACGCACACAAAAGCCCGTTATTTAAAATAGTCAGCACAGAAAAATCCTTTCCGTGCTCTTTGGATTAACTCAGAATGAACACTGGCAACCAGCATCTCGAAGTGACATTTCAGTTCAATATTATATGATGTATAAAGTAGTTGACATTTGTATATATAATAAATAAGCAATATCAAACAAGCAAGAGTGTGGATATACTGAATATTGTGCCAATATTCAGTATAACCTAATTTCGAGTGTGATATTGCTTTTATACAACTGTTCTATAAACAAGAAAGTATTATAAAGTAACTGATATTTCGGACACAATATGGTAATATGGCAGCAGATATTCTGTTTACATTTGCTCCACTAGCAGAAATAGATCCTGAAGAAGCCACACTTACTTTATAGCATGTCGGCTAGCTGGCTACCTAGCTCACATTGATTTGTGCATTCAAGGTGCTTCCAGTGAAATTGGTGTCTTTTCCTCCTTTTCTTCATCTGACAAGCTTTCATATTTTAAGTCAAAAGTTAAATTCCTGAAAAGTATCGTTTGCCATGTACGCTGATGATTCTGCTAACACTACTGTAGTAACCGTTTTGAAGTAGGAAGTGGAACTTTATGTGACAAACACAGACCAGTGGAGTGATACAAACACTGAAACTTCCCAGTGTGGTTATACTAAACATAAGCACTCTTGGAACGCTGCTCATCCAATTAAATTGGTGGACCGGAACTAACTGTTGTATAATGGTGTTTTGATAGCAGTTTGAGCCTTTTTGGTCTCTTTCCTATCAATTTCTGAAGCAGTTAGGCTCCAGTGGGAAAGCCATGGGAGGTTACATCAACTGTGAATCTCTCCAGTGGTTACTGGTTTGTGTAATTTATACATTAATATGGAATGAGCTATATTGATGTCTTTCCATTAGTAAAAGGAAAACACATTTATCAAAGAGAGAATAAGAGTGAGCAAGAGAGTGAGAGAAAAAGGATGCAAAAGCTTGAATGGCATAATAGCATCTCTTAGTTAAGTCTCATATGATTTTGAAGCCCATAAGGGAGTGTTTATCAATCCTGGTGCTGGAGTTCCCCTGATTCTACTTGTCAGCTAATTGATATGATAAGACTGAAATAGAGTGAACTACGTGTTAGAGGGGGAACCACCAAAATGTGAAGAGCAGGGATACTCCAGAACCAAGATTAAAAAACACTGCGGGTTATTGAGGTGGGTTAGCAAGTGTTTGGGTTGATGTGCGGTAAGTTGGGTGAAAGGTTGGAGGTTATGGAGCAGGTTGCTGTATGTTGGGAATTGGGTTGCATGGTGGTTTGGGGTTTTTGAATGGAGTAGGACACTGTGTTCTGGGATGGGTTGGAGTGCGTTGGGATGGGCTAGGTAGGAGTGTGTGTGTTAGTTCAGGGTGGATTATACTGGATTTAGGTAAATTGGTGTGTGTTGGATTGAGTGGACTGGCTTTAGGTCAGTCAAGGGGGTGTTGGGTTGAAGTGTATTAGTATGTTAGTGGTATATTTTGGATTGAGGTGGGTTAATGTGCTGGGTTGAGGTGGGTTGGGTCAAGGTGGGTTGGTGTGTGTTGTCTTTAGCATGGATGGTGTGCATCAGGTTGAGGTGGTTTGGTGTGCTGGGATGAGGTGAGCTGGTATATTGGGTTGAGACAGATTGGTGTGAGCTCAAAGTATGTAGTTTGGTGTGTGTACTTACATGGGTTTGAAGGTAGATTGTTGCGTTTAGTTTAGATGGGTTTGTCTGTGTTAGCTTTAGACTGGTTGATGTGCATTAGGTTGAGGTGGCTTGTTGTGATGGGGTGAGGTGAGTTGGAGTGTTGGGTTGTGGTAGGTTGGTGTATGCTTACTTTGTATGAGGTGGGTTGGTGTGTTGGGTTAAGATAAGATTGGTGAGTTGGTGAGTGCTGGCTTTAAATGGGTTGGTACATGTTGGGTTGATATAGGTTGGTCATTGCTAGCTTTAAGTGTGTTGGTGTGTGTTGAGTTGAAGTGACTTGGGTCAGGGTGGGGTGATGTGAGTTGGGTAAATGTAGGCTGGCATTTGTTGGGTTAGAGGAGGCTGTTGTTGGGTCATCTAATGAATTGTTTTATTCCGTTAGGGTGACTTTTACTGGATTTAAATGAATTGCTGTGTATTGTGACTGTTAAAATGGGCTGGCATTTACATGAGTTTCAGATTCTAGTTCACAGACCTCCACATAGCCAGCAATCCAGCTTCAAATCAGTAAGCTTTCCATTCCAAGCAACCAGTGAACCTGGCCTCACAATTTATTATGCATCTGTGGGTCTGTTTCTCATATGTGTTCCTCTCAGTCCTTCTATCCTTTGTCTGCCCTCCTCTCCTGTTCTCTCCTCTTTTTCCTGGTCTCAGGCTTAATTAGGGAGATGGCTGCCTGATCAATAGATCTCCCTCTCTAGGAGAGAGATTAGGAACAGTCATCTTGCCTACTCTATATATAACATGACTATATGACCTTCATATACACACTCACCCACAGAGACAATGATTGTAGTGACATGATAGCAGCTTTGTCAATAGATTCTATTTGCGCAGTGGTGACACTATTTGTGCAGTCCAATAAAACACTCTACAAACCATATATAAAATGGTATGAAGCAGCTTCAACTGATTCTCAGCAACATAGAAAATGATGTTTAACTACCTTTTAACACAAAAAAAGTGAACTGAATTTGAAAATAATAATAGGGTTATGGCAAAGTTTAAAGTCTATCAATGAGCTACAAAATATCAACTATAAACTGGACCAAATAAGGTGGAAAAGGGACAAACTGATAGTCGATAGAAAGCGTATAGATTAAATACTAAACATCCATAAATAGCCATAAATTACTGCCATTTTTGATAGTCATGTGGACTATTCAAAGTGTTACCGATCCAGTTAAGAAAATAGTCCAAATAAGTAGTGCTGCATTGTCTGTGGGATTTTGCTGAATTCTCTGCTCATTTTGGTTTGGCCTACTGTCTCCACCCCAAGGTCCGACACAACCCCCCTAGATACACTGTTTTTCTGTGGCTTTAATGAGAAGCAATGGCTGCTGATGCTATAGAAACTTGGTCCAGCAGCAAATTAGAGAGAGAGGCAGAGTGAGATGAAAAGAGCAAAAAACACCCATTGCTCAGCTTCTCTGATTAGTGCCAGGTATGCAAATAAATAGTAAGTATGCATTTTATGGCCGCTGGTGCAGAAGCCCAGGAGCAGACAGCTCCACTTCTTTTTCCAGGCTCCAGAGAGCTGGCCCCAACTGCCTCATTAAGCATTCAGGGAATTGGCAGCCTCTAAATATAACTCGAGCGCAATTAGTAAATCATACGTAGAGAGTAGGAAGGTGGGTATTTTCACTATAACACCTCTCCCCCGACTCCATTAGCTGATTTCTGTAATTAAGAACCTGAGTCTTGGAGGAAAAACAGGTTGCATAATTCTTTACTGAAACTTGTTTGGTATGTCTTAGTCAACGTGTGTATCCATAGCTTGAGCTTGAATCCTTATTAACGCACTATCCTCTGTGTGTGCGTGCATGTGTGTGGGGTGAAGTTTCATTTAATATATTAACAGGTTAGGTTTAATAGCATTAAGCATGCATGAACAGACTTGAGCAAATTAGCTGTATATTCACAGCATATAGCATATTAAGAGTGCAGATTTTAATTAACTGGTGTTAATACAATGAACCAGACCAGGTGGAAAAAAATATAAGAGCATATATATATATTTAACATTTGTTAAAATGAATCTAAGTTCATTTTAAATACATTTCATAGTTCAAATTTCAAGTGCCTCATTCCATAATGCATTCCACTAAAATGCATTTCTGAATATAATGCCCACATACTAAGCACAGAATAAACAGAAAAGGCTGTGCTGTTATAGCTAAAGAATCAACCCTGAAATGTATTATTTTCTTATAACAAAATATCCTTTAGTGTTTTTTCCTCTAATGTTAAAACAACTTGCCAATGCTAACATGCTTATCCATGTACGTAAAACGAATACATGTTAAATACATTTCGCATATTGTTGTTATTTAGGAGTTAATTTTTCCTTAGTATTTTTATCGTTCAAGTTTAAGAACAAGAGATCAATTTTCTGATAAAAATGTGAATGAGATTCTTTTGCATGTACCACTTCCCTGCTAGCAGATTCCAATTCATTGGCTTCTATAAGCATTTTATATATGATGCCATGACTTTTGTAGAGCATTTCTCCTTTAACCCTAGCAAATGTGAAATGTTGTATATATATAAAATAGATTTATTTTTCCAATTCTTTGTAAACTCACTAGTTTTATTGATCACTTTATTTTCATACCGCTTTAGTGAATTAACCATTGACGAATTAACCATTGTATTTAGTATACGTTAGTAACTTAGTGTTTATGTCACTATGTCAATGGTGTGATCAGGGTTTATATTTATACACACCTCAGTATAACTACTAGGATGATAAATCCATTTTAGAATTGCTTTTAATTGCATTGCTTTTATTACAACAAACGGTGAGAAACTGGTCTCAGGTTAACCCTCCTGTTTTCCTTTGGTAGATTGGTAGATAAAAATGGTAGATATGGCTAAAGTAGTCCAGCTGAACCCATAAAGTACACCCAAGAATCCTAGCATCTCACAAATCTTTCCTCTGTGGCTCACAACTAAGTACATGTGCTTTGCTTGAAATTTTCTTATACCTAACATGTTTGCTTTGAAAAACATCTGCTTTCTACACTGGTTCTCTAAAATCATATATTTGTAAAGGCATAAAGTGGCTTTTTTAGCATCAGGCTGCTTGAAGCAGTTTATTTAAATTCCAAACACATCAGATCTGACCGCAAGAAGGAGAACTAATGTACAGTAAATACACATTGTATTTATCAAGGCAGTTTCTATCCTGACAGCTAGCTATTAGCTTGCTGCTAGTTTCTAACACAGTTGTTATTATCATGCTAGCTAACTTTTGAGAGATTAGCGATAAAGCTGTTGATAGTTATCCTTAGCTAATGTTCATGCTAGCTAACCTTGGGTCCTTGGTTTACCATCTATAACTAAAATAAGTGTGTGACTTGAGGCAGACATCTTTTTTCTTTTGTTCATCTTTTTTGTACTTTTTTTTTTTGTAAAGTTTTGGTAAATTTAAGAGACACTTTTCTACTTTCTACTTCAGTTTATTTATTTAGATAAGATTAATTGTACTTTTACTTGAGTAAAGAATTTCAGTACTTCTAGCACCTAACAGCAACTAAACAGAACTAAACTACAGCTCCTGAATTCTCACGTAAGAGAAATATATTTATACATAGAATAGTAGCTCATTGTAAAAGCACAGTGTTTCATAATTGGCCCTGCTTTCTGTAATTGACTCCGGAGCTGTAGATGGCTTTTAGTCTGCCTGTGAATTAACTCTGGTATAAAGTGAGCTGTAGAGAGGGTGCCAGATTTTTGCTTGGCCCCTGCATCTGGGCCAGCATCCAACCTTTTTTGTCCAAAATGGCAACGCGGACTGATCGTTGCCATCTTTTAAAGCCAGTTATTACCCCTGGTGTGTGTGTGCCATCATTAAGCACTTAGCACATGCAATGGCAGATCACCTAAATCCTGACAAAGAGAAAGCGGGGGTTGTGGGGTGTGCAGGCTTAGCAGGAACACATGGGAAATGTAAATAAGACCATGTGTGAGGCACAACAAATGATGCTACAACATCCACATGTCCAAATGGTATTAAATCAGTGGTGTTTTCTTCCCAACAGTTAAGAATTGAGTCTATTTCCACTATGTCTGACCAGGATTAAAGACCTATCCATCCATTTTCCACACTGCTTATCCTACACAGGGTCATGGGGGATCCTGGAGCCTATCCCAGGGAACTCAGGGGACACCCTGGACAGGGTGCCAACCCATCGCAGGTCACAATCGCACACACATTCAAACACCCATGCACAGTTTGGAAATGCCAGTCAGCCTACAGGCATGGCTTTGGGCTGGGGAAGGACCCAGAGGAAACCCTCAAAGCACAGGGAGAACATCCAAACTCCACACACAGGGTGGAATTGGGATTCAAACCCCCAACCCCAGAGGTGTGAGGCAAACGTGCTAAGCACTAAGCCACTCTGCCCCTGCAGTAAAGAGATTAAAATTTGCCATTATTCAAATAAAATACATAATGAGATTAAAACAATTGTTCTCTAACGAACAGATGATTGAAGAGCTCCAGTTTTCTCAGTTCTACCACACACTGTGTGCTCTGTAAGCACTTAAAGCATGAACAAGGTCAGGGTTTTTTTCAGGGTTTGCTAACCTGAGCTGAATCAGGAGCCAGAGCCACAGCTGCTGGTCTGTTCACTCTGTGTGTGAGAGCTGAGGGTGATATATGGGCCAAATGCTCTCTGTCAGCAACACACAGGTCTTCCTATTGCAAATCAGTCCAGGTCTGTGATATCATAAAACGATCAGAACTGAAGATTTCTGATGTTTTCTGCACGCTGTGGCTGTGAAACAGTCTTTCATACACAAAGTTGTGAGAAAAGTTATGAAGAATTTTGAAGAATTATGTTATAAAGAAAAAAGTTACGTAGAATTTTGCATACAATTGTCACAGTTAAAAATTGATCGTTTTTGACTCACTATTCAATTGTCACTTTTTTCTACTCTTATCGTTTGCATTGGTGGGTGATGCAGTAACAGAGGAAGTTGTATAGTCTGTTATTACTCGGTGACAAAAAGGTTGTGTTTTACAATAGAGAAAGAGCGAGATTGTGAGAAAGGAACAGTAATAGTACGTGGACAGCTGTCCTGAGAAAGTGAGAAGACGAGAAGACAGCTGAGCATCTAGAGCCTTCTGTAACACTGACAAGCACAGCAAAGCACGGTCACAGTACTCTCACTGGCCTCTGCACTTCGCTTCACTTTGCTCTGTTTTCTCCCTTGCTCTCTCACTCAATTCACTGTCTAATTTATCTATTCCTGGTTGTCTTTTTATCTCTCTCTCAGATGGCATGAGCGTACATACTGAACCACTCCATTTATTAACTCTGAAACAACTTGCCCTTTCAGCCAGGCTCCAATTAATGACTTGTTTACTGACTTGAAAGTATTTTCTTTAATGGTTGTGAGGGGGAAAAAATAAGTTTGTATTTGGCTCAAAGAAATTTCAGGTTATACACCAAGGTCTTGTAGTATTGCAGAATGTTTGTATTTTTTTTTCAAGTATTTAATGACTAGTTAAGTTAATAGGATGACAGCTACAGTGTGTGTGTGTGTGTGTGTGTGTGTGTGTGTGCGTGTGTGTGTGTGTGTGTGTGTGTGTGCACGCACTCTGGTCCATTAACATTCTTATGAAATGGCTTGTTTGAGAGAGGGCATGTGTGTGTGTATATTAATTTCCATTACAGTGCTTATGTTATAGACAGTCTAAGCACACACCCTGGCCTCTCTGCGTTTAGCGCTGTGTCTGGCTGCCTGTCCAGTGCAAATTACTGCGAGTGGTGCTTCACTCCTTTTAGAATCTCACCCCAGATCATATTGCTTGTTACCTGCCACCAGCTTCTCACTTTTTTTTTTACTTTTCAACAAGTTGTGCAGAACTCTATTTGCATGTGCATGAATCAGTGACCTCCTACCGTGCTGAGAGGCCATTTCAGTTATTAGCAGATCCCTGCTGTGTGCAAAGAGGCTGTAATACATGACTTTTTTTTTGCTATATTTGCTAGGTCATGTCGCGATAAAGGTTCTCATTTTGTTCTAAATTTGGCTGTACCTCTGTTTTTGTTCCTCACACATCACATTAGACACAGTGTCAGAAAATGCTGTTATTACTTGTGCTGCTGATGGCATTCCTTTGTCTGATACAGTATTACTTGATGCTGAGCGATTTTGATGAGGAGTTTTTGGAGGAACTCGGCCTGTTTTTTCTGCCTGATTATGAAAATGAAGCTTCCTCAAGTAGTCTTAGGTCTTATAATAAACTCTTCACCACGCACAGGCTCTGACAGCCAAACTACAAGCTGTGTGGATATCCAGACAGAGCTCATTATACAAGAAAAGCTGATGACCTTATTGTACTTTTAGCTCCGAAAATATCGCTACCACTACCTCACTCTGTCTTTTCCCCTCTCCCCTCTCTCCTCTACATTTTTTTTTTTTTACTTATCTTCTGTGACTTCTTCTGAAATACACTCTCTTTTATGAAATGGCGAAGGCAGTAAAGTGAAATGGGAAAAAAAGTTGACAAAAACTGATTTTACACTGCAAAACAGATTCAGCAAGTGAGCCTTCCAGCTTGCCACTCCTAAAAAAATATATATATATCCCTTTCAGGACATGCTCGTCATATAAATGAGAGAATTACACTTACCCTAAGCTGGACTGCACCCAAGAGCCCGCAAATAGTTTCTGCACAAGTGAGTTTGTGTGTGTGCCTGTGTGTGTATGTTGTTTGTAACATGGTGTGTAACTTTTTGCTACTAGCAACTTGCCTGAATATTTTCTGTTGCACTGTCATGATTGGATGGTCAGGCTTCCCAGAAACAGTTTTGCACATTTCCCCTCATGTCACTCTCTGTATAGCACTAAGTATTTAGTTCTCTGCGCAACCGCAATTTCCAGCTCTCTGTCTAAAACCTGCTGATTGCAGGATTGAATAAGCACAGCAACTAAAATGCTGCTGGAGGCAACCGGACCATTGGCAGAGACTTTTTTTTTTTTTTTTTCCATTTTTGCAGTGAATCATGCTTGACACAGCCTTTGAACCCTTAATTGCAGGGTACACCTGCTACCATGACCAACAAAACAGGTGTGATCAATGAAACACAGAGCCATGCATTTAAGAGCCTTACAAGCCTTTTATCTGTCCATATGGCAACTCGGCTAATAGTAAAGAAATAGCAAATCTATTTGATTATCTGTCTATATGTTTTTCACATTGTGCTAATCAGGGTGTGTTGTATCTTTTCTTGTAACTCGTGCTAACAACACCCTTTGTGTCTGAAAGCACAAAAAACAATGGCTAAATTTATTTATAAATGAAATTTAGTTAAAGCTCCCAGGGTGAAGGTCACAGCGAGGGCTGCTCTCTGCTGTCTACAGGTTAAAAGTGAAGCTCCACGGCCATTTCCATAATTTTAGAAAAACGAAAAAAGCACAAAGGCAGGCGTATCTGGGTGTACCCCAGGCCCGACTTTAGACATCTGACTCTCGTTTTATGATAGACAGAAGCCATTGTCTCCCAAACAACAGTAGCCATGAAGTTGGCCTCTGGTGGCCCAGGGGAGACTGGGGGGAGCTCCCTAAGGCACCGTGCATCCTTGCTATGGATGACGGTGACATAAATAAAGAGCTGGAAGAGAGGTTTATGCCTGGATACCCTCCCCAAGGCACAGCTCTACAATAGGCAGTGGAGTATTGTAAATCAAGAGCTAGCTGTGTATGAGAGAGAGAGAGAGAGAGAGGAGGAAGCAGGGGAGGAAAATTCTAGACAAAATAATGGCTGGAAGATATACAGTGCCCGTATAGGATTAAAAGAGCAGAGGTAAAGAGAAGAGAAGAGAAGAGAATGTATAGTACATGCATGCAGAAAGAGACAAGATGGACAGTATAAATGTATGCGTTTTCCAAAATTGTATGAAAGTTATAGGGAGGAATTACTGCACTGACATTAATCTCTTTCATAGGCAGGGGCAGAGCTAAAGGGTGGCTCAAGGTTGCTGTCATTGGCATATCATTGGATACGCCACAACTGATGTTGTTGCTGTGGATTTTGAGAAACAAGATATTCAGTAGTGACACAAATTTCAAAAATAAAGCTATTTCTGACAGCTTGGTCATAAATGAGCATGTCCTTATATTTTCATGTGTCCATAGAAATGAGAAAACAGGGCTTAAGTTCAGGGAGAATCCGTGAGAATCCCTGAACAAAATACAGTTAAATCTATTCTAATTCATCCCATATTTAAGATTTGCACATCTAAACCTAAAACAAATCTAACTAAATAATATTTCAGCATAATGATACACTATATGGCCAAATGTGGACACCTGACCAACACTTATACTGTATGTGCTTTCTGAACATGCCACTCCAGACTTAGTCCCTCCTTTGCTGTTATAATGACTTCCACACTTCTAGGAAGTCTTTCCGCTAGAATTTGGAGTGGGGCTGTGGGGATTTGCCAATTCTGCCTGAAAAGTATTAGTGATGTTGAATATCGGGTGAGGAGGCCTGGAGTTGCGTTCCAATCCATCCCATAGGTGTTCAGTGGGGTTGAGGTTACGTCTCTGTGCAGCCACTCCAAACTTGGCAAACCATGTCATGTTCATGGACCTCGTTTTGTACTCAGGAGCATTGTCATGCTGGAACAGGTTTGGTTCCACTGAAGGGAAATTGTAATGCTACAGTATACAAAGACATCATATACAACTGTATGCTTCCAACCTTGTAGCAACAGTTTGGGGATGGCCCACATACAGATCTGATGGTCAGGTGTCCACAAACCTTTGGCCATATAGTGTATTTGTTTCCAGGTCAACTGGATTAAAAATAGCCTCCCAGGTCCTTGTGTGGTACAATACAAAACATTCGCCCTATTGTTGGGAGTTCAAATCCCAACATTTCCACAGCCATCTGTGGCTGGGAGCATAAGGAGCAAAATTGTCCATACTCTCTGCATCTCTCTCCCCTCTCAGTCACAGTGACATTAACCAACTATGGATGTCTGTGAGCTCATGTATGTGGAAGAGGGCAGATAGCCCTTTCCTCTGAGTGTGTTAAGCTGCCCTGTGAAGCAGCATGAAAAAAATGTCTTCACAAGTCTCAGGGGAAGAAAGTGTTCTTTCTCCACCCTCCCTGGTTGGTAAATGTTGTATGATAGCGGTGGTCCTTCCTGTGAGATATCCTGTGAGATCAACACTCGACTGGAAACACACACTTTTCATCAGAATCGCAGTGTTTAAGAGAAGTACAGAAAACACAGATTAAAATTTTTTATAATGCCACATGGAATTATGTTATTACATTAGGAAGGTGTTTAATATGAGTTATGGCTATACTGTCTTGTACTTAAAGTACTTGATTTTTCTAATCAACAGTCAATCTAATCCAAAATCCCAAAGTGGAAGCAATAATCCATTCTCATCAACCATTCTCAATAAATAAATAAATAAATAATCAGCTACCTGTTTAAGCTGGTTATTGTAGCTAGTTGTTTGATTGGTTGGTTTTTGAGGGGATATGTAGAGTAGGCCTGCATGTCATCCTTTGATAGCTGTTTGCTCAGATTAGCTTTTCTGGCTGATTTAACTCCACATTGCAGTGCGAGTTGGCCTAGAGCAGACTGTCAATATAAGAGTTACTCAGTATTCATTTTTTGTTTATAGATATGTTGCATAAAACAAAATCACACTCTGAATTGTGCTTTTGTACTGAATATCAGCACGGCTATGATTACCTACAGCCATGCTTATATTCAGTACAAAAGCACTCTTGCTTGTGCTGTATTGCTTAAATATATTCCCAGTGATTATTATATCTAAAAAAGTCAATAATTCATTCAATAATTTATTGTTTTACAATATTTCTGTTGTTTCTGTCTGTAACCACTTTATTGTTCCAGAGTGATATGAATTTTAAAAATTACTTTGCATTCCAATGTGATCCTGGCAAAACATATTAATTATTTAAAAAAAATAGAAGTTCAAATAGAAAACCTTAATACTATATAATATTATTTTAAATTTAAACTTTACACGTTAAAGTTAGCTAGGATCAGGGATTACAAATGTTACAGGGTCTGAAAACAAATGTTTTTCATTGAACATAATCAAAAACATGAGCAAAATCATGAACATAATGTTATGTTGTATTATTTATTTAACTCTATTTGAAAAAGTGCTTAACTGTTTACTAACATTTTTGTTCCAGTGTGATTTCAGGAAAGTATAGCTTAAACCCAATAATGTTTTTCCAATGGACCCAAATTCTTGTCCAGCATTTGTCACTTCCTGTACGCCTAGCTACAGGAAGGTATAAGGTCAGGTTCTTGAAGCTGTGGCCACAGCAAAATTCTTATGATTCGGCAAACAAGAAGTCGCACTGCAAAGTGTTGCACTGAAAATTTCGGGTTGAATGCAGTATTTGGTGCATCGTTTCTAATCCCTGTCTAGGATTAAGTCTCATTTTCACTAGCTTTGTGTCCCACCTTGGCCATGCCAGTGAAAATGTTCTTGATCCTGCTCACATGACTTTAAGTATATAAATAGCTGGCGTACATTCCTGTGAGATGATTAGTAGGAACATACTGTATGAGAAGAAGTGCGTCACTCTTGATTGATGAGTTCTGCATCTCAGAGAGTTGGTTCTAGTCCTTTTGCTCCAATACTCATTGCACAAACCTCATGCATCAGTACACAATGTGCAGGCATAATGGACACACTCAATTGGCATTACAGCAATGTTCATTCCCTTAGTGCTATATTAATGCAGTACACTCTTACACCATTTAGTTTTAGCATCTCTTTCTCTCTCTCTGCCCACTGTTGTTTATCTAGTCTGTCAAAGCAGGTTTATTTTATCGGCTCCTGTTTGGTGTTCCACTGCTTGAGGCCCCCTAGTAAAGATATCCATGTTGTAAACACGCTTCAGGAAAATTCCCTTCTCCCTCTGGAGTCTTTCTAACTCTGCTTTGAGTTTTCTATCTTGAGTTTTTTCCCTACAGCATTCCAGTGCCCTCGCTGACATTGTGATAGATATGTGAGATGAACCACCAGTGTCGTTTTCAGCCAGACTCAGCATTCCATGTCTACCATGCCGCCGGCCATGGGAAAAGGTGCAAAAGAATCACCTCTCACCTTCAGAGGATGGCATGAAGGAAGAATGTTCTGTGATTCCTGAAAAGTTTTCAATGCGGATATCTTACAGCTTCTGCTCCAGTGTTTGCGTGTGTTTGTTTCTGATTGTGTGTGTGGGCAGATGTGTCTGTGTTATTAAAGACCCTTAAATTAAAATATCCTCCACTGCATTCACTCTAACTGAAGATGAATAACTTCTGTCTGAATTTACATTTGCAGAAGTACGGTGTCTAAATGTTGATTTTGAAGTTTGAATCTCATTGACATTTAATCATGGAGCAGCCTGGTTTTTAATTTCCATCCTTAGATCAGAAATTAATTCTGCCCTGCTTTAGTGCACTGAGCTGAAGACCTGATAACATTGATTCCTTCTCTCGCCTCCCTCGCTTCCTATAGCCAATGAACCCAGAAGCCATGAGGTGCTGTGACATTTTGCATTTATTTAACGTGCAGTGCTGTTTAATGGCTTTTATTTTCCATATTCAAGAGCAGTTATATAGTACACTTAGAGCTGCATTGTCTGTTAAGTACATTTGTTATGCTGATTTGTTCAGAACTAACAATAGGGCTTTCGGGAAAACGAGGAGCTATAGGAAAACCTGGAGATAGTCCATTTTTTGTTCAAAACCTTTATATCAAATAGCAAATAAATAGCTAATTTATAGGCAAATACGAATATATTATAAAGAGATGCTGCAGAGATTGATAAAGAAAATTGGCTAGTTTAGCATGATAGTCAGTGTCAGGCTTCCAAGAACCAGACTGAAGCTTGAAGCTCAAGCATGTGCACCAGAGCAGATTTCCTGGGAGCCACTGGCCAGTAAAAGCTATAATTGCTGTCTTCTCTCTCTTGAATCCTGAAGCAGACTGTGGGAATTGAAAGAGTCATTTCCTCTCGAGGGAAACAAAATGATGGGGGCTCCAATTTCCAATTGAAGAAAAGAGTCAGAAGCAGGGTGTGTTGTTAGTGAGCTCGTCACACCATCTCAGGGGTAAATTATAACTTCTGCAAATCTTTACGCCAAGACAGAGAGCTGAGACTTTGGACATTGGAGGGAAGCTAGCACCGCAGAGCTGCTGCCTGTCACTAATAGGCAGAAGCTCTGCTGGTTTTCCGGCTACACCTTGGCACAAGCACCCCACAGCTATCCAATTAGCAACTATTTCTGTGTAGGGAAGACCTGACACTACACCAAATGTGAAAAACACTTCATTAGATAATTAGGCTTTGGGGTCAGTTGTCTGCTTGAGATGTGAGATCTAACATGTGAGAGGTTAATGCTGGATTTCCAGCCAGGTCTGCAGGCTGGGACACATGGGACATGGCCCTCTATTACACACCAATTTCAAATCCTTTCAGAATGAAGCAGGTGAACAGTGAGACCTTCTCGTTCCACACTGTGACAATTAAGATGGATTCAAACAGTGCGATTCAGAACAAAGACTGTGTGTGTGTGTGTGTGTGTGTGTGAGAGAGAGAGAGAGAGAGAGAGAGAGAGAGAGAGAGAGAGAGAGAGGGCATAGCAGTATCAATACAATGGAAATTGAGCATCTAAACGTGAGCGTCTGTCTCTTGAGATGATGACAGCTGCCAATCACATTCAGATGCAAATCAATGAAGAGAGATATTGCTATTTTCCACCAGCACCCTCATAATCAATTAATCTATAACATAATCCTTCATGTCCCTAAAGGCCTTGGGTAATAGTGATGCCTTTTTCAGTGTTTGTGACTGCAGCACTATCTTATTGAGCATAAAGTTCACTTATTATATTAAAGACACTGATTTATATTTTTATCTTGTGTTTGAAAAACATCACCCTGGCATACTCTCTGATTCGCTGTTATTTGCAAGCCTTTGATTTTCTTGATGCCCACGGCTGATTGTGTTGTAAAATCAGCTGAATTGCTAGTCAACACAAAACAGCACATCCTCACATCTGGTGGTTTTTCTGTGGCAGTGGACATGACACTTTTGACAGATTTCCATGATTGTCTTGTAAATACTATGTTGTCTTGCTATTTCCTTACACTGTAATATTACCACATTTACTGTATTTTCTGTTCTGTTCTTCAGCTGGAGTTCATTGTGTCAGACAGACAGACAGACAGACAGACAGACAGACAGATAGATAGATAGATAGATAGACAGTATATTCTTTATTGATCCCAGAGAGAAGAACACAGATCATCAAATGGTAAGAAAAGCAAGTACATAAAAAAAGGGGAAAAAAGAAAACATGAATTAATTAAGCAATATGTAAAGTGATAATAGTGGCAAGTAAGTCAGTCAGGTTGTTATGGTGGAAGTGGACAGGATGATAAATCATGTTTAATCATGATAAGTCATGATAAATCATCTTGTACACCTACATTCAATCGATCAAGTATATGAAGGTGCAGAATTGTTCTGTCAACACTGTCACTATTAATCCATTCACACTGATATTCTGCAAATATTTTGTAGTCTTAATCTCAATTTTATTCCCAGCCTTGTGTATTTAGGAGTGTAAAACAAATTCTGTAGTTGTATTGGAAACTTGAGATTTACTATCACATACTGTGATATCAAGCAAAACATATTTGTTTGATTGGAACACAATTATCAATATTAGTTCAGTAAGAATATTAATTCATCACAATATTAGATAAACAATTGGTCAAAAGGTGTTGATTAATTTTCTATAACAGCAAGGCTCAGACTGTAGTTTTGGCTACAAGGTTTATATCAATGCACTCGTTCTAACATGTGATTGGGTTAAAAAAAACATTCAAACAAACAGTCAGTGTCAGTGATTTGTAATAGTTAGAGGTTTTTGGCCACATGATTGCTGCTCGATGGAGTAACATGCCAAGTGTCATGATTGGGAGACAAAGGCAGAAGATTTTATTTAAATAAAATGCAGCCAGATAACCAAAACCATGAAAACAAGAACCAGAACAGAGAATCTTAGCCAATGAACAAGACTGTGGAACACACAAAGACACACAAACATAACAACAGAAGCTTGACAATAAGATGCTAAAACACAGGAACTTATATAATGGTGCTAATCAGGGTGAAACGAGACACAGGTGCGAGTGATTCAAAACATGTGACATGGGCGTGTGACATGCTGGGGCTGATGGGTAATGTAGTTCAATGCCGATTTTGGTGGTACGACATCCAAGGTGGAGCACGAGCATGGAGTGACGGCCAATGTGAAGCTGTTGGGGGTGGGAGCCAGAGGAAGGAGCAACGTTCTCCATGACGGGGAGGAGTGACGTCATCAGTGGTGCAAGAAGGCAGGGCGATGTCCTCAGCAGAGCAAGGAGGCGGAGCGACGTCCTCAGCAGAGCAAGGATGCGGACTAACGTCTGAAGTGGAGCCGGGTGGCGTAGTGACGTCCGAAGTGGAGTAGGGAGAAGGAGTCACACACATGGAGAGGCTGAGATCTGTAATGGCATCCTCTGTGGGGCAGAGGGGCATGGGAGCACCCTCTGTAAGGCAGAGAGGCAGGGGAAACAGGGAGGCAGAGCAACGTCCTCTGCTGAGTAGGGAGGCAGAGCGGCATCCTCAGCCGAGCAGGGGGGCAGAGGAGCGTCCTCAGCCGAGCAAGGAGGCAGAGCAACATCCAAAGTGGGGGAGGTTGGGAGATGGTTTTTGTTGGGTCGGTGGCCCCCTCCTCAAATTTTTGAGGGGGCGCATGGCTTTGAGCTACTCCTGATTGGCTGTGACCCAACATCCCTTCTCTTGTTGCCCCCACAGCAGGCGGTTCCAATCTAGAAAGTGCAGCCAGATATCCAAAACTGTGAAAACAAGAACTAGAACAGAGAATACTAGGCAAAAACATCTAACAGTAAACGAAACTGTGGAACACAACGACACACGAACATGACAACAACAGAAGCTTGACAATGAGATGCTAAAACACAGGAACATACAGTATATAATGGTGCTAATCAGGGTGAAAGGAGTGCGAGTTGACTGAAAAGGCGTGTGATTGAAAACATGTGACATGATCATGTGACATGCTGGGGCTGATGGGTAATGTAGTTTCGGCATAACCATGACAAGCTGCTTTTTTCTTCAACTTCAATAGAGAAAGAGAAACGACTGAAGGAACGACTGTTTATAGCAGTTGTAATATTCAATTCAATTCAATTCAGTTTATTTGTATAGCGCTTTTTTACAATGTCATTGCCTCAAAGCAGCTTTACACAAA
>CM074961.1:10278623-10289053 GCA_037577455.1 Pangasius macronema
TAAACACTGAGACTGTGTCTGCTTCTCGAACACTAGCTGGGAGGCTATTCCATAACTTTGGGGCTTGGTAAGAGAAATAATATAAGTGATAACAGGAACTAACTTGTTTCATGGATATTCCACAAAATTAAAAGTATCTAAAATAGATAATAGAATAAAAAAGATCATACACTGAATTCACTATCCAACTTTAATTTGAAAACTGCTCTTCATAATCAGTTGGTTGTGTCCTATTGCTAAATATACATTGTAAAATCATTGTTTTGCTAATTTTAACTCATAATATTACAACAAAAACTTTTTTGGAGTACATACATTACATTATCTGATCAGTATATAAATTTATAATGGTAAGTATAATGGGTAATATGTTATATTTCTTTAGTCTTTAAAATTCCAGTCGTGCAAAGGCAAAAGAAATCATCTCCATGTGCCCTTCTGACCGAAAGTGCCTGTGGCCTAATGGCGTCATTTGCACTTGCCGATGTGACACAGCCACAACTCTCCATTATAACACGATTATACAGCTAAATTCATTGACTGCACACTTGTCTTAGACGAGTCCAGCAAATTTTTAATGGGTTCCAGAGTAAGGAGCATTCGTCATAAGAGAGATGAAATGTATTTAGGGGGAAACGACATCATGTTTTATTCAATTACACACGAAAGCTCAATTCATCAACTTTTGCAATTAAGTTAAACAGGCACATGCATGAAACATGAGGACAATACAAAGGGGGCTGGCTGCAGAGACTACTGGTTGTACATGGGACCTTAAGAGAGCCTGATTGCATTCTAATGGGAATATAATGGAATAAATTGTGTTTTGTGGAAAGAATGAAGATAAATATTACGGCTATATTAATGGAGGTTGGTCTAGCTTTTTGGGAAACATAATAAATAGCTAATGGTAATTATTCCATTAGCGGACAATAAAACCTGACAGCGAAAATTGTATGACTCCTGGCTTCAGCTGGATTGCAGGAAACAGCACTAAATGAGGCCGTGTGATGTGATGAATGCATAATATTGTGTATACCTGTTTTGGGATTTATTGCTGCTGTTTTTCAGAATTGCATACAGACTGCTACCGCCAAGTCTTATTACTTGCAGCAGACACACAGCTGCGTGTGTGTGTGTGTGTGTGTGTGTGTGTGTGTGTGTGTGTGTGTGTGTGTGTGTGTGTGTGTGTGTGTCTCACCATCATGAGGCACTGCTGGTATTACTTTTCTCTTTCAATCACATCAGAGAAGCACACAGCAGCTTGGACTGAAATCAATGTCTTGGCCACGAATGCTGATTCGCTTAAGGCCTGAAGTGTTATCAAAACATTCAACTTTGTATTCTTGTCTTACTCAGTGTGTCTAAAATTGTGAGAGGTCAAAAGTTAATTAAAAGCCACTTTTTAATATTATTTCATTTTTTAAATTTATTTATTTATTTATTTATTTATTTTTACCATAACCACTCTTTGATATTAGGTTTGTAATAATGAATTAATACTTGCACTGATCTATATCACATCAGGAAAAAATGGAAATGTATTCTAGTGGAGGTTTTGGATGGCACTTTGGATGGTAATTTGGGAAAGAATATTTTTGTATTCAGCACAGCATCTGAATAATAATAAATCAGATAATTGAGCTCGGCAATACACACAGAAAGTTAAGCCTTAACAAATACTCTGCTGTAAGGTTATTTCTGGTGATTTAAGACCACCAATAAGTTGCTGTGAGACAACATGATCAAAATCAGACAGATTTACTGGAGGGATGTTATAGAAATGGGTGTGGTGGTGGTGGTGGTAGTGGTGGTGGTGGTGGTGATAGCGACAGCAGTTGCTCTATTCAAGCACCTGGTATAGTCTATGGCATATGATGATAAAATTATTTGTTAAGACCTAACTTAGAGTTGTGTAGAGGTGATTTTAGCACACTGTGTTGTAAACTTATGTTTCATACCACATAAGTTTTTTCTTAAGAATCTAGAGATATTTCATTTGTCTTTTCTAATATCTCATGCATTAGGGTTACATTTAAGATTGGAAAAGTCTCAAACTGCTTGAACCTACATCACGGGCTTGGGTTAACTTGTGTACAATGTGTACAACAAACACTACATAATGCAAATGATTTTTATTTACTGCAAGTCATGCTATTAAACACAACCATGAGCCAAGATGTCAGGACTTAATTTTTAGCCATTATTAATGGCTATTTATATATGTCTCAGTTGGCTGTTAATGTGCTGTATACGCTTCATTATTTCCTGATCCACTAAGGAATAGTGCCGGTATTAATTAATCATTACGAAAGCTTTAATTAAGTATTAATACAGTATATGCTAATTTTTGGATCTTACAGTGGAGTCTTGCTAGTTTATTTTCTCATTTTTTTCATAGAATAGAAGAACAAATAGTCTAAAAAGTGTAATAATTGAATCATTTAGACAGTCTGACAGTGTGGGCAGACTCCTTTAGGTAAAGCAGGTGAATTATTTGCTGTTTTCACAAATATGAGTAAATCAAGGGTCCTTTTCTTCCCTCTACACATAAACTCCCTCTACAAATAAACTCTTACTAAGCTGCATTTGACATGGTGCATTATCATGCTGGAAGTAGCCATTAGAAGATAAGTAAATTGTGGTCATGAAGGGATGCACACGGTCAGCAACAATACTCAAATAGGCTGTGGCATTCAAGCGTTGATTGATTGGTATTAACGGGCCCAAAGTGTGCCAAGAAAACATTCCCCACACCATTACACTACCTCCACCAGCCTGGACTGTTGACACAAGGCAGGTTGGGGCCAAGGATTAATGCAGTTGGTGCCAAATTCTGACTCTACCATCTGTGCGACTCGGCAGAAATCAAGATTCATCAGACCAGGCTACGTTTTTCCAGTCTTTAACTGTCCAGGTTTGGTGAGTCTGTGCCCACTGCAGCCTCAGCTTTCTGTTCCTGGCTGACAGAATTTGAACCCGACGTGGTCTTCTGCTGTAGCCCATCCGCTTCAAGGTTTGCCATGTTGTGCATTGAGCAGCTTTTCTGCTCATTACAATTGTACAGAGTAGTTATCTGAGTTACTGTAGCCTTTCTGTCAGCTTGAACCGGTCTGGCCATTCTCCAATGAGATCTGTCGTCAACAAGGTATTTCCAACGATAGATTTGCAGCTCACTGGGTGTAATTTCTTTATTGCGCCATTCTGAGTAAATTCTAGAGACTGTTGTGGGTGAAAATCCCAGGAGATCAGCAGTTATAGATATAGAAATATTCAAACCAGTCCATCTTGCACCAACACCATCATGCCACGGTCAAAATCACTGAGATCACATTTACTTCCCCCATTCTGATGGTTGATGTGAATATTACCCAAAGCTGCTGGTCTGTATGTGCATATTTTACGCATTGCATTGCTGCCACACGAGTGGCTGACTAGATAACTGCATGAATGAGTAGGTGTACAGACATTCCTAATAAAGTGTTGTATGTGTGTGTCAAAATGTGACTTCCAACATTTTCATCTAAAATATAACATGAAGCTGTTCATTTTCCTGGCTATTTTTTGTTTGTTATTGCATTTTTCTCTATCTTATGGAGCATGACTTTTTCCTTAATGACTGCGACTTGAAACTGATTAAAATGGTTTTAATTCAGATGTTTTGACAATTGTAAATATGGCCTGCATCATTATTAGCTGTGTTATTTAAGCCATTTGTTAGCTTGCTTGGTTTTACCTTGGAAGTTAATAAAATATACTGTATGTACTGCCAAGGTCTAGCAGTCATTCTTACAAATCTGAAAATTTTCCTGAACACAGAGCCTGCTCAGTATTATTCCAATTCAAAGCAACCTAATGGGAAGGTAATAACTCAATCTGGTAATAGATGTAGTAGCTGCGTACTGGTTTTTTTTTCTTTCTTTATTATGTGTAATGCTCACATGTACACTGGGGTAGAATTGGTCAAGATGCCGTTTTGTGAACATTTAAAAAAAGATGTTTTAACATGCTGTTACTAAATGCGGTGTAAAGGGTAATGTTGCCATTTTTCGCATCTTTTTGTTTATATTGCCGAGCAAGGACCAACCACTGATCACCACTTTTCCCAAAGCCCAATCACTGATCACCATTGTTCCCAAAGCCCAATCACTGATCACTATTGTTTGTCTCAGCCACACTTCTTTGTTCTTTGTTTTAAACTCTCTTCTTGGCTATATTTACAAATGCTAAAAGTGAGTTACTCCATGCGTAACCATTTCCATCATGTCTATTTACAGACTATTCACTACTAATGCTTTTGTTCTCAGTGTTCTTGATAGAAATTATAGTACTTTTTAAATACATAAATTATTGGTTTGATTGTGGGTGTGTCTCAATAAGCTCAATAGATCCCTAAGTCAGTATATTGTGTACATGGGTTCTGGCACTGGTAATGACTATGTACTTGCTTTGTAAAACATCACCACTGGCATTTATCAACAACAGGCAGGATATCTTTCTGACCTTATATGGAACTAATAAACACTTAAAAGTGACTCAAACAAACCGTATATATATATAGAATGTCAAATAAAGTTTTGTATCACTAATGTAAGTAATCATTTGAGAGCTAAAACAATGATAACAAGCTACTTTCATTTATAGACGAGGTGAGTGTGAGACAGCTGAGTGTTTGTCCTCCATTTTTTTCTTTCAAGCCAAGAGGCTTCAGAAAATATGACATCATTTCCAGTAATGGAGCAAAGTGAGCGTGGATGCTCCCTGGTTTTTGCGGTGCATTGTGGGATTTTTTAGGGCGCAAAAGTTCCAATGCACTGGAAGATCAACACTGATCAACACACTGACTACTGAACCAGGGAGCTGACTGAGAACCACCCTATATTTTGTAAAGATGTACGTAGATAGTTTGTGGCACCATGATCAAAGATTTCTTCCTTCTATAAGAAACAAGCTTTAATCTATTCTTTTCAATTCTTCTAAAACTATTCTCACATTCTTGATATATGTTGTTGTTCCTCTTTCGGCTGCTCCCCTTAGGGGTTGCCACAGCGGATCATTAGTCTGCATATTTGATTTGGCACAGTTTTTATGCTGGATGCTTTATGTCGTGTGCAACCCCAGTGGCTATGGTTGGTTCCTTGGCCGGCAATCGAACTTGGGCAGAGAGAGCCCCAAGGCCTAACCACTAGTCCTCCAGGGATCCACATTTCTCATATATAACACGCTTTAATAAGCAAATGATCATGATGATCGTTGCTTGAAATGAATGCAGATGATGTCTATGACGTTTTCTGGCAACTTCTAGCGACTTTTTGCGCATTAGCTACTTTCCCCTGAAGCAAACTGGCAACACTGGTAGCACGAATTCATGAACATTTGTTAGCCTGGTCAACAGTGTAGCCTGCACAGTGTTTTAGAATCAAATTAAAACTTTGATTAAAAGTTGGATTTAAAAAGATTTAATCACTAAGATGAATTGTAATAGGGGCACGGTTGCTTAGTGGTTAGTATAGTATATTTGCCTCGCACCTCCAGGGTTGGGGGTCGAGTGCTGCCTCTGCCCTGCGTGCGTGGAGCTTGCATGTTCTCCCTGTGCTTCAGGGGTTTCCTCTGGGTACTCTGGTTTGCTCTCCAAGTCCCAAGCCATGCATTGTTGGCTGACTGGCATTTCCAAGTTGTTCGGAGTGTATGTGTGTGTTGTTCGGAGTGTATGTGTGTGTGTGCCCTGTGATGAGTTGGCACCCCGTCTAGGGTGTCCCCTGCCTTGTGCACCGAGTCCCCTGGGATAGGCTCCGGTCTCCCCCAGTGTAGGACAAGCGGTACAGAAAATGGATGGATGGATGAATCATAATAATGACCGAAATTAGTGAGGTCCATGGTGAATCCGGTGTGTAGGGTTTATGGTGCTCCTGTCTCTTTAAGACGCGCTCCAGCGACACGAGCACTGAAGGGGGCGCGAGGCTGTAGCCGTAGGCGCGCGCTGCGTGGAGCGGCGTTCATTCATTCATCCACACTCAGAGAGACTGCGCGAGCACGGAGCGCGAGCCATGCGAACTACCCACGTGAATTAACAACTCTACCAAGAGTCGTTTACTTTTGTTTCCAAAAACAAAACAAACCAACAACAACAACAACAACAAAAGAAGCTGGGTGCTGTGGTTATGAGTGTGTAGTTGCTCGCGCCGCTGAAGCACACAGGACTGGAGATCTGTGCTTGAGTGGAGTTAAATGGCCAGATGGTTGAAGGATGTCCGGGAGAGTCAGGCTGATGCTGCAGTGTGAACTGTGAAAAAGAAAAGAAACAAACTCTTATATGTGTGTTGGATGGAGATGCTTATCGTCTTGAGGGTTTGGAAGTGATCAGAGCGCTCTCTCCCACTGCTGTGGATCCTGTGGATGCTGGTCTAACCCGCGGTGCTGCAGGGGGTGATGGAGTTTCCCTGGCCTTTACATGCTTTATCCGTTATATGCATGCTCATCTGCTGTGTACATGGTAAGTTCCAGTTAAACAACTAACACTTTAGTGTCAGAATGAATTCACGGAATCAAAATCGTTCGAGTTTATGTGCAAACTCGTATCAGAAAGTTAGAAACGGTTCCAGCTTGCGGTTCGCACTGACTGCTTCTTTCATAGTCGCTTTAAACGGCATACAAAACAAATGCTGTTCCTGCCGTTGTGCGCGCGCTCCGGTTGGATGCTGTGCTTAATGCACACTGATCTGAGAGAGAAGATGAAGTTTCTATGTGTGTGAAGGTTATAAGCGCTGTATAGGATATTATACACACCATGCAAGGCAAAGTGGAGTTAATAACAGCGCCTTGGTGAAGCAGAAAGCTCGTTATCCCTCCTCATAACAAAAGCCTGTTCAGCTTTTTCTTTTCTTTTGTTTTTTAAAGTGCAGTCTTTATATTATGGTTTCAATCTGGGTCTTTTTTTTCCTCCATCGCAAAGTTAAGCGCAATGTGACACCCGGCTTTACATGTCTCTGCTCTGAGTGAGGTGTTTAAAGCCTTAAACAACTTTTATTGCACTTTACGATGTCATAAGCTTATATGAATATTTAAAATAGATGTACATCTGAACAGATGATTTTAGGTTATTTCATTATAGACAGTAAAACACTACATTGCCCTTTTACTAAAATAAAAAAAAAACTAAATCAAATCATTATGTAGCTATTTCCATTAATAATCTATATTATATGCTTAATCCTGAATAATGTTGGCTCTTTACTTTTATTATTTTCCACTTTAACTGGCTTTGCCACTTGGCAATAGCTTGTTTTAATGAGGTAGTAAACATTGTCTGTGAGATTTGTGCCTGATCCACCAGCCAACACAGTTGTACAGTGAATCAGGAGGCTACACAGGGAGCAAGCAGGCAAATGATATTCACACCAATACCTGACTGCTGTGAAATAAAAATCTGTGGTCCTGTGGTCTCAGTTGTGACATTTTACTCTCTGTTGACTTTCCAAAAGCTTGATTTGCACACACACACACACCGAATCAGTCCAGGCTGAACTTCTGTCCCTATTTGAATCATTCGGCTGAGAAACTTGGTTGCGTTTGGCAGTGAAACCCTGCGGTCCACTGATGGTCTCTGGAAGCCGTTTTAATCTACCGGTGGTATGCGTGGAGTGGCTGCTGGCTATCTACTCACCCTTTCTCACCTGATAAACGTGTGGAGAAAAAGAGGCTAGAGTTACACCTAAAGGGCTCAACTTTGTCATAGTCGTCTGCTCTACTCCAGGGCAGTTTGGTGTATGTGTGTGAGCGTGTGTAACTAGAGGAGTTAGTGCAGTTTCTTTTGAAGGGTTTTGGAATAGCCCTGAAACAGCTGTCACTTCTCTCTTGATTGTCCTCAAACCTGCTCTAAATGGGAGTGAGGCAAGGAGAAGCTCTTTGACTGTGAATAATGATACAGTAAGGAGCAGACGGACCTTAATAGTGTACGTGAGAAAATAGCTGTACAAAATTCACACCGTGTTGTGTTTTGTCCTTCATCTGTGTGAAAACTACACTGGTTCACTTGAAGTTCATTGCCGCGAATGAGCAGTATCTTTCCTGTAATCTAAATGAGCATTTGTAGGGATTTAATACCTCCCATAACCTGTTTGTTAATATTTACTGATGTCCTGATGAGTAGGGAGCATTGTGTGTGTTTGTCAGAGGATTGGCCCAAAGGGTTGACTTGCTCACAGCCACACTAGACGTATATACACAATGCGGTCTCGTCAGATAAAAAAAAAAAAAATAGCATCCCCAGTGCTCTGATGTTTCTGTTTGCAGCCTCTGAGCACTCGTACCGGCTATCTGATCCTCCGCAGGGCACAACAGAAGCTTCAGACCATTCTACTCTTTTCAACAAGTCCACTGATAAAGCATTCTTCCATGTCAGCACCACTTCAGACAGGCTTCACTGTTATTAAAAGAATCCAAAAATCTATTTAGACATCTGCATCTTATTGACTCAGTATTGTATTTGTAAATAAGGAGGTATTTTAAAATAAAAGGATTTATATTATTGAACGTATGGCCAAGGGCTTTGGAAAGGAAATCATATTAGGTTAGCGAGAAGACGTCTGTGTTGATCCTTGTAAAAAATCTCGCTCGGGCTGCTGTGGTGCTGAAGGGTTGAATAGGGCCACAAAACAAAGCGTCAGCATCAATCTGTCGCTCCTGCGGCCCTGGCTGGCAGTTTAGGACAGCTTAATGACCACTGCACATTAGTTCCAGTTGGTGTTGTAGTGACCCCAAGAATAGAGACTAAGGGACAAGTCCTCGACCTATCAACACAACTGTGAAGTTAATGGTTAGAGTAGAGTTGGACGATTTTCAGCTTAGTGTACATCGCTCCTTATTAAGGTGTTGACATTTAGAGTTTGTGGGTGGCTTAAAGAAAAAGGCGCAGTGGTATTGTGCCTTTACTGGCAGCAAGGCCAGCACTTGGTAAGATTTGATAAGGGTCAGTGTAAAAATCTGTGCGTGTTGCCTGTAATTTCGGTCTGTTTTGTATTAAGTGGAGCCTTGTAGTGCCCCAAGGACAAACTCTGACTTTAACAGTAAAATAAACTCATATCTTCCTATTTCTGATATAATCTGACAAATGGAAACAGTATTTTTATGGTGGGCGATTTAAGGAACATCTTATCTTCATACTTGAAGACAATTTCTTAGCACACAGAATGCATCATGATAATTGGTTTTGCTGAGGCTTGCTATCATATAAAAAAAAAAAAAAAAAGCTGTAATGCCACATTAAGTACGTGTCATGAGTAAGGAGTAAAACATGACAGGGCGTAATGTTTTTGGAAAATAATCAATGATGGGGTGGTCCTTTTTCGTTTTAAGTTAATAAGACAGGAAAAAAATATGCCGCTTATTAGTGAGAAACTGGAAAGCACAACGTCTTTCATCCTGAAGACTTTCATCCTGAAGATGCTTCACTTCTGAATGTTGCAAAGTGCCAATAGTGGAGACTCCTTCCAAAAATGTTAAATAAATGTCTCCTTAAAGAAACCTTCACCATATCAGCAATCAAACGTTTTTCTTTGTTAAATGGCACATTTTTAACTCACCTCAGATTACCTGAAATGTCCATCATACAAATCCCTGTGAATGAGTTGTTACTCTAGAAATGATAATATAAAATACAATAACAAGAACATTTATATGAACCTCAGATTTGCACCTTCTGATCAGTTTGATTCGACAATTCAACCTTGATGTGCTATAAAGGTATTTAACAAGGAACAAAAGGGAAGACAATCAAATTACTAAAAATAAAAATCCAATGGTTGTTTCTGTGAGTAACAATGATATTCTCAGAGAAGTCCATTGTGATATTATTTATTGCAATATCAATATCATACTATTTACCAGCCCACCCTTCACCTCATTTGTCTGGAAATGTTCTTGTTTACAGAGGGTAAAATAAATAAAGTGTGAAATATTACATTACTAGCCACATAGAACAAATATCTACATTACTAGCTGTATAGAACACATAAAAAAATTAGACATCAGACTCAGTAACTAAAGCCCCAAATAATAACAAAAAATATACACGATGGTGATCTTCTTGACACGTTTCTCTTTATTTGAATTACAGTCCGGTCCAGAAGTATTTGCACAATGACAGAGTTATTGTGATTTTGCCTTTATACACCCACAATGGATTTGAAATAAAAACAATCAAGATGTGATCGAAGTGTAGACTTTCGGTTTTATTAAATAAAAGGCATTTACCGTTTAGGAATTACAGCCATTTTCAGCAAAGTACTTCCATTTTCAGGGGCTCAATGGTATTTGGACAATTGACTGACAAGAAGTTAATTGACCAGGTGCCACCCATTCCCTTGTTACTTCAAGACAAATGAAGCAGATAAAAGGTCTGGAGTTGATATCAGGTATTGAGTTGGCATTTG
>CM074961.1:10298257-10317305 GCA_037577455.1 Pangasius macronema
TGGGTTAAATGCAGAGCACAAATTCCGAGTATGGGTCACCACACTTGGCCACAAAGTCACTTCCACTTTTCCACTTTACAAGCAGGGAAAACTCCATCACACAAGCCTGTAGAATCAGAATAGATAGATGGCAGTAGAATAGGTGAAAGAGCCATACAGTAAAAAGAATGAGAGATTTGTGATGCTGGCTGCTTCCAGGTAACAGATGTTTATTCAAGCCACATCTTAGTTCTCAGGGAACATCTCCAGGCTCTAACAGAAGGACTTCTTATATACAGTGTGGTATAATCAAATATAGATGGCACGATTCGATTACCATCATTCGATTATCGGGTAACCAGATCATGTGTTTATAGCATCGTGTCTTTTCCCTTTATTTAGAAAAAGCAGTGTATTATGCCTGAGAGTCACAGAAAACAGAGTGTTGAGCTAGACTTAGTTTTACTTAAAGAGACTGCTAGTCTTCTGTTTGGACATCTCTGTCTTTGTTTACTTACTGTCTTTAGAGACATGCTGTAGCCCTGATCTGGTGTTGGTTGCCCTCAAGACAGACTGTTTAAATGCTTTACCATCTGCTGAGCGTGGTAGATGAGGGTTAATATGCCTCGCTTACTCCCACTCCCGGGAGAGAGACGGGTGGTCTGCCAAACTAAAGTAGTGTTTCTGGATAGTTAAGAATTCAGAAAATTACAGTCTTCTCATTTTTTTTTGCTGCATGTACTTGGCAGATTGACTTTACCTTGATTCCAAGAAATCTATTTTTCTCTCTGCTGATTTATATGACCTTCATGGCTTGTGTGATGAAAGTGATTAAAGAAAAACATTCAATAGCTGCTTTCTCATCTTCTAGTGTTTTATAGGGTTTATTGCATACACAAATTGGCCCTTTATTTATAAGTGAACTCTTCACCTTTTTTTATGCAACACAACAATAAATCTGAGGCTTGCGTAATGATATTACAGAAAATATGAATCTATGTTTGCAGAGTTCAATGGAAGTGCGTTGCCACATATCACTTCCCAGGCTCATTTGCGGGTTCATTTCGAGTTCATGGTGATGTTCGCCGAGTTGCATTATGAGTACTGCTAATCAGACGGCTGAGTTTACAGAAAGGGGCTTTCGTAATCAGTGGTTTCCTTACAAAATTACTTTCAGAAATAATAATCTGTAATTATCTGATTTATGATACCACATTGCCCATATTGAATGATTGCATAGAATCTTCACTGTCCTACATAATGTTCATAAAAAAGGTGATGTTGGAAAACCCTGACACAGAGCAGTGTCTGAATATTAGTTGGAATCTGAAATTGTTTTGATTTAAGTTTTTTATTTTGCGCTGTCTAGTCACAACATTTTAGGGTTAGCGCCTTTTTTAGCGCATATTGACAATGTTGTGACATAAGCTTTCTTCAGAGCCTGTCTCTAACCTTTGTACATATCAAAGCAGTGCCATCTAAGCCACTGGCTTATGAGATGTCATAGGCAGCAAGGTATCAAGTCAGCCCCTTAAATTTACCAAAAAAAAGAGAATTAAGATATTTAGTTGGGAAAAAAATAATTAAGCTAGCTAGTTACCTGATGCTGCTGTGCCCTCACTGAATACAGACCTGAGTAAGATTCACTGAGTCACTTCAGTAATCACAGAATAACACAATAAGCCCTGAGAGAGAGTGTGTGTGTGTGTGTGTGTGTGTGTGTGTGTGTGTGTGTGTGTGTGTGTGTGAGACACTGATTTTATCGCAGCTAAGCATGACATGAAAGAGTGTCTAAAACCTGTGGGAAAATGACTGTAACACACACACGAGTGTCTTATTGCTTTTATAAAATGGTGACAAAAACCATATTAACAAATGCAGTGTTTAATAACTAATTTAATGTATTCTTCTTCCACACAATGTCGTCTGTTAATAGTAAGCTTTGGTTGCTAAATAATATAACAGACAAAGATTAGGGGATTCTTTGGATCTTTGGACAGAATAATGGCTTAGGTGTAACAGATGTATTGGTTTAGGATCTGGCACATTAATACAGAAGTCAAATATTGTGATAAGGTGTGTGTATATTGAGGAGTTAACAATGGTTCGAATGTGGCTCAGCCAGTCAGATTTTGGAACTAAATCTATCCATTTGATTTTTCTAGATTTAGGATGCTTGTCTGGTTTAGACTTTTAGGACCATACCAACCTTTTTATACTGCTGTCAGTGATCCTCGTGGGACTTTAGTCATCTTTCTCAGTTGAGAGACAAGAATCCTGCTTATTTTCTAGTGAGTTCTTAGTCTGAGCTTCCCTCCGCTACTTCAGAATGAGAGAGAGCTAGAAGGAGACACCGGGCGAAGGTTCTGTCTGCATAAAGTAATGAAGGGATATGACACAATGAGCGAATCTGCTGTCAAACATAAAGTCTGTCTAGCCTCATACTGACCATGATTTTGCTTTTATATTGAAACACAATGTCAGTTTAGTCGAGACTATCTACAGGCTGAGGCAGTTGTGATGATCAAACGAAATGCCCCATATGGCAGGTGCTTCATGTTCATTGTTAAGCCGTCTCAGGTTAATGGTGGAGTGATTGAGTAAAGCCCATGGGCACATTCTGGATTGGTGGCAGCATTCTGGAGAGAGACAGTGGGAGGGGAGGGGGTTGAACCATAGGGACTCCCACTGCCAGCGCTGGCATGGCATCAGTGAGCCTTGCTCCAGCAGGGCATGGAGCCAGAAGGCAGGTGGCGGGCAGGAGCTGAGGGGCATAGGGCTCTTCAGCTGCTGCTCGGGCCTGCCACACTGCTGGTGTAGGGCACAGGAGGTGGAGCCCATGGGGGGAGATGAAGAGAGGGGATGTGGTAGAGAAGGAGGTGGGAGCCAGTAAGAGTGAAGTACACAGAGAATAAGGGCTAAGAAGGAGTGGAAGAGACTGAGAGTGAGAGAGAGAGAGAGGAGAGAGGAGTGGAGTGAGGACCTCAAATGCCAAATGGCTCCATCTGGCAGCAGCAGGCAGCATGTTGTACATTATGGGGGCACTGATGAGAGGCGTGCTGGAGAGCAGCGACAGGCAGCGGCTCAGTGTGTGTGTGGGAGTGCATCAATGCACACAGGAAGAGACTCAGTTACTCTTCTAAGCCTTTACATGCCATTTTTGTAAGATGATATTTATGGCAGTGAGGGTATTTTCATGTACACTCTGTTATAAGCTTAGATGAACAAGCTGCAGTTTAGATGATATGGAGCGGCAAACAGTAGCTGCTTTGCAGTAAATGAGGGATGAAAGTGACTGTTCTTGAGGGTGCATTTCTGTTTATCAAGTTTAAATGGTTAATTTGGCTTGTGCTGTAGATTGATTGATGTGTTTGTACCTGATGGAGAATCATTTTGGAATCACGTCACAAGACATTTGCAGTACCAGTTGATTGTTATGGATTATGTTGCTATTTTCATTGTTAGTGTCCTCTCAAAGGATCTGAAACTTGAAAGCTGAAAAATTTAAACTGCATCTTCTTGTGCAGTGTGCGCTTATTGCAGAATGCAAGTGCATAAATGCAATATGTTTTATTTAGGGCAAGCCAAGAATCATTGTCAAAAGTGTGTAGCGCACAGGTAGGCAACATTAAACAAGGATAATTCATAAGCCAGAAAACAAAACCACTAGCACTGGTTAAAATAACCAACCTAGTCAAGCGGAGACACAGAACAGGTGAACACATTAGGGTAATTGACCAATCATGACAGGGGAATATACAGGAATAGGATTGAAAAAAAAAAAAGACATGGCATAACATAAACAAAAGCAGCAGTGAACTCAAGACACAAGAGCAGCATAGCACACTGAGATTTTGACATTTTGCTTTTGCATAATTTCCCTTCAAATGGAGTAAATAGTTGACAACCATATAAACCAATAATATTATACCATGTCTCACCTCCACTATTCATGACCCTGACTCCATGTTCTGATACCCAGTTTTGCTGAGGGCATTTGGATGATTCATAGTCATGTGATCTTCTGAAAGAAGGTTATTTGGAGGTCAGGGCTGATTTCCATGGGAACAGGTGAGGGCAAAGTGGCAGCTGTCCCAAGAAATGCTGGGAATGAACATGTGAAAGGAGAACCTGAGAATCATTGTTTTGATTGGTTGAGAGTGGGGATTTTCTCACATTGGGGAATTTCACTGGCAATGACCATAACTTGAGTAGATGTTCCCATAAACACTCATTTTAGAGAAACATCAGTTTCAAGCATTCTTTTTTTTGTAAATTAGGTAGGATCTATTTTGCCATTAATCAAAGACAATACAGTCCAACCCTCTGTAATAAATATATTAGTGTAAGTATTTTTTACTGAGTTTTTAGCACAAATAACCTTGTTCTAGTGTGAGTGCTAATAGCTGCCATGTATGACCTGACACATCCATCTCAAGCGTGGAACATGCTGTGTTGAGTAGCCGTTATAGGCAACTGAGCTTACCCTGAAAAATTCAGTGTAATGTCAGTTATGTTTAAAAGAATTTGAAGCTCTATGGACTCAACAGAGAGAATAACTACATACCACTTTGTTCGTTCAGTTTTTATTGTCAACAGTATTTTTAAACAAGGCATGTCACTGGTTTGCCAATGCCACAAAAGTGGCTAAATAAAATGATAAATCTATGACAGTCTTTGAAAACTCTCTCCTTAAGCTAATATATCTAGCCCTGCATGTGATTGGCCAAAACAGAAGATCTGCTACAGAAGCCACAATGGTTCATGCTTTCAAAACTAGAGTCACTGGATGGCTGCCAGTTTTTTCATATATCGATCAGCTTTGCTGTAGCATTTTTCAAGTACTCAGTTTGATCCGCTGAAGTACTTTGTTGGGTCCACATCTGGACTGCCTGGTCTACCTGTTGATGACCCTTGCTTTAAGGAGTTTTTTGTAGGTGTGGAATACAAAGTGTTTAAACCAGGCTCTGTGGGGTCTGGTGTTTTGGGCTGGTCTCTTGGGGATTAAGCAGGGACGACAACACAGATAAGACTGTCTGCTTTCAGGTCAGCTAGGCCAGGCTGAAGCCACAGAAACTGTGACTTATGTGCATCAGGGCGTGCACTCTGCTCTAGGGCTGGCTGCCGTCGATGCTATTAAACCCAGACAGTGCAGCAAACAGGATTGTTTTGAAAAGGTCTGGTGTTAAAAAAGTCTTCAGCGCAAATCAGTGATAAAGTGTTACTGGCAAAGGGAATGTTGCAAAGCATTTTAATTTCATCAGTGCAAAGTGTGTTAGTCTTAATGGTTTGTCACACCCAGATTTTATATAGCAATAAAAACTAAATGAATAAGATCTGAGCAGTGTTCATTACTTTGAGACTAGAAGTTCAGTTTAGGTCAGCAAACGTGTTAATGACACATCAAAATACTTCTGCATACTTTGTAAGGTTAATGTGGAAATCAAAATAATGCTGCATCATTATATTGTGATCACATGAACTCTGGTCCTTTGACATTGTCTTATTTTGGTATGGTGTGGTCCGTGGCAGTTTTGCACACTCTCTGACCCTCTGTGTGTGTCCAAGCAGCAGTAATGAGATCACTTAGCCTGGTGGGCCGCAGGGGTCAGGGAGACTGCTGACAGGGTGGGGTCATACGGACAGAGGAAGTCTCATCCCTTGTATAGCCTTCGTACTTAATTAAAGCGGGGACTAGAGTGCCCACCCGGCACTGCTGACTGCTAAATAGAGGGAGGCAAAAGGAGCAGGGTTCAGACCGAGGGAGGCAGTTAAGCTGAGATTTTAACAGGTGGTGTGAGGCGGAGCACTAACAGCTCCCTGTTCGATATGAGTGCATCTGTGGGGTCGGGGTTATGGGTAGAGCATACTGGACATGGACAACAATATAATGTCACACTGATTCTGGCACCATGATGGCTCATGTCTTTGGTTACAGCTCAAGTACATACACACACACACACACACACACACACACACACACATTGACAAAGAATTAAGCCTACATCATATTCTCTAAAGGTTGGAGGAGATTCAACTGGTGACTAGCTACACACATAAAGACAAAAGTCATTTTTATTCCAGAGGCGCACAGCTATATATTTGTGTGCATATTCAAAATATTAAAGTCCAATAATGCAGAAATGCGGCAGCTCTTTAGTTTGCAACACACGTGTTCAGATTGCAAACTTGATTCAGCTCCCTGTCACTAATTGGTTTCTCTCTTTTCCTGCCGCTCAGCTTTAGAATACAGACAAGAAATCAGCAAACGAGAAAATTGCAATAATTAAAGCAAACATTTTGTCATGTGGCCGTTGAAGAGTTGCGTTCTTAAAGTGATCTCCCGCTGTGCGTGGTTTATCACTGCTAAAAAGTGCAGTTTGTGCCCTGGCACATTCTTGCAGTAGTAGCGATTTTTATTAGGCTTTTTCTTCATTATTATTCACACAAGTGCAAAAGTATCATTTCATTCATAGTGTACAGATCAGGTTAATAAGACTTGGAATTATTCTTTTAATCAATTCTCTAAATAAGCAGTCAGTTTGAAGAAGAGGCTTTTAAGGATGATTGCATTTCATTTTCTCCCACATGGTAAACGTATGAGCTCAAATGCAGGTATTAGTCTATACAAAATAAACCTCTTTAATTTCTACAGCTTCAAGATAGCTGCAGAGATACGCATGCTGCAGAACTTTAGACTGGAATTGCAGAGAAACAGCAGAGAAATCGCAATCGGTTTACTAGCGTTTGTTTTGTTATGGTACTTATCTATCAGACCTTTTAGATAGTTTAGTTCATTTTGTGTACGCTTCAAGAGGCTGCACAGACAGTAGCCCTGGAATTGGATGATTGATTGCTTTTCTCTCGTTGGCAGTGCCAACAGCCATGTGAGGGAGGGGAGAGCAGGCAAAAAGCCAAGTTCTAGCTCTGAGATTAGTGGGTACACTCACAAACCTGCATAACCCAGCAGCCGTTAAATTACATCCATTTCACACATATGATCATATGGTTTTCACTTACAACTGTGTGTGAGATTTGATCATGTGCGAGAAACACGTGAAGGTACATTTTAGCATGTGAAGTACACCCGTAATGTGATGTGAATAAAATGTGATCATATCTGTAAAAAAAAAATCACGTGAAAATTAATGAATCATGTGAAAGAATTACAACTGAAACTAAACGAATTGTGAAGAAAAACGTGAAAATAAATGAAGCGTGAAAAAAAAACCAAACGTGAAAATAAGTGACTCACGTATGCAAAGAAATGAATAAAATTTATGTGAAAATCAATTAATCATGAATCATGTTTAAAAAAAATCACATTTGAAAATAAGTAAATGATGTAAAAATCGCAAAGGAAAAGAAACAAATCAGGAAAACCCACATGCATTAAATTCGAAAAGTCCGCATGTGAAAAATGTGTGAAACGTAACACGTGAGGTGCCTGAAAACTCATGCGACTTCTCTGCAAGGCTATTCACTCATTTTCTCTACAGGCTTGGAAGAATCCCAGTTACTAATTAGCCTTTTACAAATCCTTAACATTTCTACGGAAGTGAATTGGCACGTTTTTTGTGCTACACACACTTCCCTGGGAACATTCTACGCAGCCATGGCAGTATTTAGATCTTTCCTGACTGTAGCTTTAATGGCAGAATTGTGGCAGGACAATTTTTAATGGCATCCCCAACAGACAAATCACCGAAGCATACTAGGACCAGGAATGACAATACTGTCCCATTAGACAGCTATACTCCATCATATGTCCTGAAATGAAGGAGGCAGGATAATCAAGTATCATTTCCTGAAGAGCCTTTTCCTTTTCTGTCTGTGTACATTAGTGATGTCTGTGTCAAGCCTCTAATGTCATTAAGCTGTTTGAAGTAGATACATAAAAACCTGAAGGATCAGATGGTTATCAACCAAATTGCTATAATGTCAGGACAGATTCAGAGAGCCGGTCTTGTGATGTGCTCAGAATATTATTCACATCATTCCAGGGTCTGTCACTCTTACTGGGTCTGACCCCTGTCTTTTCTCATGATGTCTGAGTGGCATGTGTTGAAGAAGACAGCGAGGAACAGTTTGTGTTCATCCCCTGGAAAGATTAGAAGAGAATGAGTGAAAAGGAGGCATGCATCACTAGCATGCATTTAAGGCTTAATCTCTACTCCCCCTGACATTTATTGCTTGTTTCCTGAAGCAGTGCATTATGATTGTGTTTATAAACCAAACGTCTTTTATAGACCACTCAGCCATGCATCAGGAATCAACACATTTTCTAATTCTCAATTATTCATAGCCACATTTAAACACTCAGTGCCACTTTATTGGGACACAATGACAAAATGCAAACACACTTTATGAGTAGACATTAGTTATGTCATTATAATGATACAGTTGTATTTTGGAGCATTTGCCATAGGGCTGCACTGACTCTAAACTCTGTGTATCAGGCAAAAGATACGAGGCTAAAGGAGCAGGTACAGAAACAAGGCACAACACTGTAGCAATAAAGTCTCATAAAATATGTGCATTGGTCTTTATTGCTGTTATTTGAAAACTTTATAAAGTACGTTTCTTTGACACTTTGTGCTTCTTTCTTAATCTTTCTGTATCCTATTCCATAATTCTCCGTGCCTGTCATTCAAACTTTGAAAGAGGTGTGGCCTCTGAGTATGTTATCCTCAGTGAAAGAGGCGTGGTCTCTGTACCTGTCAGTCCCAGTGAAAGAGGTGTGGCCTTAATGCTTGTTAGTCTCATTGACAGAGGTGTGGCCTCTGTATTGGTCAGTCCCAGTAAAGAAGGCGTGGTCTCTGTGCTTGTTAGTCCCAGTGAAGGAGGCGTGGTCTATGTATCTGTTAGGCCAAGTGAAGGAGGTGTGGTCTCTGTATACGTTAGGTCAAGTGAAGGAGGAGTGGTCTCTGTATATGTCAGGCCAAGTGAAGAAGGTGTGGTCTATGTATCTGTTAGGCCAAGTGAAGGAGGCGTGGTCTCTGTGCTTGTTAGAACCAGTGAAGGAGGCGTGGTCTCTGTATATGTTAGGTCAAGTGAAGGAGGTGTGGTCTCTGTGCTTACGCTGCATTTGTCTAGGGATTGTAACTTGTAATTCCTGACCTCTGACCAGGAAAAACCAAAGAAAATGCCCTCTCAACTCAGAAATCCTCCTCAGGAACTTGGGAGGTCCTCAGAGTTCTTCTTCACTCTGAGTTCCTCTGAGTACCACAAGTGACATTAAATCAACATGGCAATTCCCAGAATCAGCAGTAAACAAAGAAGCACTTCTTACGTTTAATTGAGTTATTCTGTATATAAAAGTATTTGGATATCGAAAATGAGCTCTGACTTCCCACTTCTGAGGTAAATTGAATGCAGCATTATTAGTCCCAGTGAAGGAGGCATGACCTCCCATGCATAAAGCAATAATGTCACAATTCTTATTTAGTGTATGTTGAACGGATCTTAAGTATAGATATATAATTTCGTATTGATATATGCATTATGTCATCTCATTACACATCCCTATAGTCTACCTCAGTGCCAGTGTGCAGATGGGCATATCAATATTCTGTCAGTAAAAGAGCAGTTAATTCCGGTTGTTTTGGTCCACCCAGATGGCCACATGGCAGTAAACAGGGTTAAAGTGGGACATTTGTGGGTGAAGGCGGGGGACTTGGGCAGTCGACAGTTGCCTGCACCATATCCTGTTCACTCATCATCAACATTTAGCCTCAGCCCCATCACTAGATTAAAATAATCCTCCTTCCCTCACAGGCGGTATCTCCATTACACCCACCACGTGCGCCACACATGTTGGATTAGACCACTTCTCTAATAGACGTATTGTTGTCTGTATCTGCATACAAAAAGAGCCACGTATGGGGGTTTTAGGGGCTCCCCTTTCCTGGTCATAAAAACAACAGCTTCCTTTCTTCTCTCCTCCTCTTTTGCATTTCTCATCCCTTCATCACTGCCACATTTGTTCTTTACTCAGACGTTAGCAGATCAGCCTTCTGTCCAGTATTGTTCAGATAATCACAGGTCTCACATGGCTAAAAACAACTGAAGTGTACATTATTGTGTGTGTGTGTGTGTGTGTGTGTGTGTGTGTGTGTGTGTGTGTATCTTTGTTTGCTCTAGACAGTTGACTGCCTGTAGAGCAGACCTCATCTCCCTGAACCAGTCTTGTGAAGTAGTACTGGGACTTCAAGGTCTTTGAGCCTCTTTAGAATACAGCTAGGGAAATAGAGGGAAGGGAAGTTTACTCACAGACTTTCTCTCCGAGGTGTCTACCTCCTCTTCAAAGACCAGAAAATGTGAAGCTTGTCATCATTGATTAGAGGGAATATTTTTGCTCAGATTATTTATGCAGAAGCAGAAAACTTTTTGGTCCTCAAGTAAAGCTAAAGTAAGTAACTATTGTCAGACAGCTTGAATTTCTAATGATCTGCTGCAGCCTGTGAGATAAAGGTTTGTTGTATGTGACAGATATTTTACCTTTGGGGTCAGTATTCAAATTCCATGACAAGGGAAACGGTTGGTTTTGTAGCCACAGTAACCAGAGCTGAACTGACACAGGATGCCAGAGGAATTCTGGGAGCTGAATTTAGTTAAGCAGGCGTTTGAAATGAATTTTATGTTGTTGTTTTTTTTGCATGTTTCAGAATTTTGTAGCCAAGATATGTGTTGGATGGAACATATTTGGTGTGTGTGTGTGTGTGTGTGTGTGTGTGTGTGTGTGTGTGTGTGTGTGTGTGAAACCTGATGTGGTCTTCTCACCACGGTTATAGTGATTATTTGAGTTACTGTATCCTTCATGTCAAAAAAGTCTGGCCATTCTCTTCTGACCTCTCACATCAACAAGACGTTTCCATCTGCAGAACTGCTGCTCACTGATTGTTTTTTTTTTTTTTTGTCTTTCACACCATTCTGTGTAAACTCTACAGAAAATCCCAGGAGATCAGCAGCCCCAGCCTCATCTACAACCATGCACTTGCCAAAGTCAGAGAAATCTCACTGAAACTTTCCCCCCATTCAGTTGTCTGGTGTGAACATTAACTGAAGCTCTTGACCTGACCTATATCTGCATGATTTTATGCATTGCACTGCAACACTTTACTGCAGTATGACAGATGATAGATTTATTAGCAAGTCCACAGAGCAACTGAAATCTTTAATGTGCTGCCCCATATTTTGTTTGGCTGTGGTAGCTAATGAAACTAATAGCATTGGTAGCTAATGTACTATAATAACACATGCCCGGCTAGTGAGCTACACAGTGCATTAATACATTTGCCTATTTTGCTGAAAGTTAGACTGGAAAATATAAAGTTTATTGAATTGGAATTCCCAAGGCTTATTATCACTCTTGAGGAAAAGTTTTCTACAAATTGAGATGATGTTATCACCCAGCACTAGTGTGTGGCATTCTGTACTTGCAATCAAGAGAAGGTGTGAGGATTAACTCCACAGAGAGCTGAGCTCCAGACATGAGCAGATTACTGGCCCAGCGCAGAGGCTTGAGGTGTGTGTGTGTGTGTGTGTGTGTGTGTGTGTGTGTTCATGCATGTGTGCATGTGCATGCATGTGTGTTTCACCTCCTACTGAAGTGACTTAAATATAACTCCTGTCTGATTAGGAGACAGACTGAGCAAAGAAATACCTTTAGCAAAGCAATCCTTGCTGACACGTACTAGTAAAAGTGCATATTCAGGAGTTGGGCGAGAAATATATCAAACTGTAATTTAATGCATAATAAAAAACCAGCTCAGATGTTAGTGTTCTGGTGCATGATTACTAACGCTAGGTTCTAAAAAAACACACACGAAGGGTCAGTCTATTATACTAGCTCTCTGGTTTCTAAAGTATTATTATACTACAGATGTTAACCTGCTGTTATATTTTTCCTCTGTATATTAGTAAGACTTTAGAATAGGACACAAGACCATGTTAGCCTCTTAGCGTATAAGCATCTACCACGGTATTATTCATGATACTTTGATAGATGCTAGCGTGTTAACCTGCTAACATCTAACAGGGGATCCTGAATAATACCTACCATGGAAATCTTTTAAGCGCTTATTTAACATCCAGTAACAACAGTCGTGCTTTCCGCAAAATTGTGGCTAGAAATGAACGAGTCAACACTTTGCTATTCCCAGATCAGCACTATGCTATTAATGAACGGTTCACAAAACTGAAACATGTCAGAATTGCATAAGCATCAGTTTACTTGATGACAGCATACAAGTATTTTGAACACAAAAGTGTTTTGATTCAAATTCTGATTTGTTCTTTGACTATTAAATAAAAACTACAAAATCATTCATTCATTTATTGTCAGTAACCGCTTTATCAGGGTCAGGGTCATAGTATCTTGGGATGGCGGGGACACAACTTGAACGGGATGCCAGTCCATCGCAGGGCACCACACACACACACACACACACACACACACACACACACACACACACACACACACACATTTACACCTAGAAGCAATGTAGTGTAGCCAAGACATGTTTTCAGAAGGTGGGAAGAAACCCACGCAAACACGGGGAGACAATAGCCCATGCTCAGAATCAGACCACGGACCCTGGAGCTATAATATTTTGTATTGTATATATTATTTTGTATAGGATAGTATTTCAAAACAATGTAACAATATGTAATCATTTCCTACAAAAGAACAGGTAAGTTCGTTTTCATTAGATTTCAGATTTGTATGTTCAAGACTCATAGCCTCATAAAAGTAGACAATACTCTCTCTTTCTCTTTCTCCTTCTCTTTCACTATACTCTCTTGTTTAAATGCGAGTGCGCTGTGCCTCAGGCAGTGGCTGAGTGATTTTCAGTGTTTAGGTTACAGGTCACAGTCACCCCTTTGGCACATCGTCTGCTGTAGGACCCCACTGCCAGTTGGACTCTTCTCTCAGATCCCATCCTCCCTTTCCTCTCATCCAGATCTGTGGACTTCTCCCCCACTCGTCTCCCCGTCTGCTTAATGAGAGCCACCTCCAGTGCAGCACATGCGACGTTGCCATAAAGCACCTGCATTTATTACATCAATTTGTCGCCCCTGACACGGCCGGGCGTGTGCTGTAGGGGCTGCGTAGCGGGGAGCACCAGTGTGTTTAGATGCTCTTAAGAGCTTTGAAACGACGCACCTTGACAGCCCGTCTCGTCTATTTTTCCATCTTTCCATTAACTGCATCCATATCAGTTTGGTGCTGCCTCGTGCTACCAGGGATGTTTTGGGCTTGTAAACTAGTGAAATATTACTTGTTATTTCGGAGCACACAGGCTGTGGCCTCAGACATTTTATAGCCGTCTGATCGTAAAATCAACGTCTGTAACCAAAGCCACAAACAAGCAATAACATCACACACACTGGTACAATTTATGCTGGACTGTTTTTTATTGTTTTAACATTCTTAAATGAATGTTCCATGTTCCATATATATATATATATATATATATATATATGTGTGTGTGTGTGTGTGTGTGTGTGTGTGTGTGTGTGTGTGTGTGTGTGTTGCCAAAGATGACAGGCTCATCACTTTGTTTTTTTCAACAACTTTTTGATAGCTGTGTTGTTGCCTGCTGCCAAGCTTCATTAGGTCAGGTCACAACACTTTTCCTTTACAGTGGAAATTATTTTTCATGCTCAGTCATCACAACAATGTACACAGATGCTTCTCATCAATCAGCTGTAGAAGGGGGGAAGCTGCATGAAAATGCAGAAGAAAAGAGAAAGAGAAAGTGAGAGAGCGAGTGAGTGAGAGGGGGGACAGGGAGAGCGAGTGAGTGCTATTCCCAGCTGTGGTCTCCTAATAGGACTCAGGTGATAGCTAAGCGACATAGACAGCTTTCAAATGAGCGCCTCGCCGAAGACAAACACTCACACACTAATGCCATGACAAACAAACACAAAAAAAAATTGCGATGGCTCTGGGTTTCCCCCTATCCCCAAGGCAATAAGGAGCGTGGGCGTCCTGCACCAGCTTCATCACACCCTGAGAGGCCTCTTTGATCCTATCGGGGATTGAAATGATGAAACGTCAAGGGGAGCACATCACTCTCTCTCTCCACGCCACTCTCTCTCTCTCTCTCGCTCTGTCTGTGTGTGTGTGTGTGTGTGTGTGTGGTTCGTTTAGATGGGTAGCTGATGGGGGTGGTGTATGGGGAGGTGGGCAGATGTCCGGGCTGCACGTGCCTATTAGTATGAAGCAGCCTCCTTCATGCCCCCTTCCCCCATCACACACACACGCACACATACACACGTCCCCTCCAGTCAGTAGCACGGCCTGGCCCAAGGGCTTCATGCTTTATGACAGCTGTGTTCAACACCAGGTTTTACTCCTGTCATCAATGGCTATAACAGTTTCCCAACACAGAACAAGGAGAAAGACTAATTCGTCCCAGAAGAACAGAGGGACGATTAGTGAACCTACTTAGGGCCTCAAAACAACTAGAACTCCACTACTACTGAAGCAAATGTTCTTCTAATCAACCAAAAATCCAGTAGTGTAAATACAACAAAGTATACAAAACGTTTTATATTAAAACAGTTTGCTTACCAGGATCACCCCTTACGGTCGCATTGTATTATCGACTTACAATCGGTTTAACATGTAAGGAAGGAGTGTCCAGTGTCTCCAGTTTTTTAACAATCAGTAGATTTTTGACCACAAGAAAATGATCAGGATGGAGGAAATATGTAACTGTTGGTAAATTGCTGTGAATACACATTCAGGACTTGCTGTTTTAGGAAAACAATCAACTTCAGTCCTCCAAAATACTTCAAACAGTACGCCTGATCATGAAGAAGCTGTTTATGTCTGCTTACTGGAAACCGAAAAGACTGGGGAACTGAAAATCACACCATCACGGCAGTGTTAATAGACTACTGGTGGTTTTTAAACTTGTCAGTATTCCTTAAAATCGCTTAAAAGTCAAATGCCTTTCTCCTTTTGCTAAGTTCCTTTTGTATAACTTTTGTGTCCTTTCCACTTAACTCTTCCATCGATTGGCGCTCCAGCGGCTAAGAGCCGTTTCACAGTGTGTTTTCTCACATAAGTGATGGCGGGGGAGATGTGATGTCTAGTCTTGCCAGGCTGTTTGGAGAGGGAGGATATTGAGATGTCCCTTTGATGTGGGGCAGAGACAGCCTTATATAAAACACGGCTCCCCCAGAGCTGCTGTAATTGTGTCAGCACCATAAGGGAATGACTTTTCTTGACGTTAAGAGAAAGAAAGGAAAATCAGTGACAGCTTGAGAAGAAAAACTCCAAATCGCTGTCTTTTTTTTCATCTTTTATCTATAATACCTGTCATAATAGTAACTCTCTTACTTGTCATTTGGTTTTTTTTCAGCATGTGCGTTTAAAAGTTTTTGTTCCTTACTTAACCCATTTTTTTTACACCAATCTGACACCCAGATTTTGGCCAGGTTTGGGTGCTAGGAATATCGTCAGGGGTCATAGGTAACGAAAGTAAAGATCAGTTTGATAAGATAACAAATGAGAAATGACCCTAGATGAATGGTTTGATAAATATGGTAAATGTGACCCCTGGGTAAAAGAGGGTAGCGTAAAGAGGGGGTTGATATGCTTTAAGCAGGTGTCCAGATGCCACAGGACAAACATCCTTTTTTTAAGCAGATGAGAGGGTTGAGTGACCAGCACCCAGGCCTTGAGCTCTCCATATGTCGCCATACTCGTGATTATTGGCTCTATTGATCAGCTCACCATTAAATTCTTTCCTTTCATACATCTACCACCTGTTCACATCCATCACTGAACAAAGGTGGCATTCTGACTCCTCATTATTACTGGGAGCGGGGTTGTTACTTCCGTAGTGGAACTGAAATGAAAAGACAAAAATACAGTTCAGCACAGTTAATGGGAAAATATGTGCGTTCTAATGAAAGATCAGTGGAATGGGCAATGTAATTCGTTTTTATTATTTAACACAAAAGGGAAGCCGTCATCAGTGCCCATGTCAGACAATTAGCGCTGGTGACTCAGCACTATGTGCACTCCAAATTAAATTCTCACCACAAAGGAATGCGGGAGATATTTAATAGAATGCAGACCAGAGAATTAAAGCTTGTACTCCTGATGGAAGATGACATGCTCAATGGATTCATGACTAGAATTAAAAAACATTCATTTAGATACAAATTGTAATATAATATTATCTGCCCTGATGAAGCTGTCTCTAAGTTGTATGCACTTGTGTGTGTGTGTGTGTGTGTGTGTGTGTGTGTGTGTGTGTGTGTGTGTGTGTGTGTGTGTGTGTGTGTGGTACAAGCTTTAGAAGGAAAAAGACAGATTGACAGACAACCTGCTCAAATGCCAGCAACAGGAGCCGAAACATAAACCTCTCATCTGAGCAACAGAGCCATTTATCATCACCCTCCTTCACGGAAATATTTATTCATGAGTTCAGAAAATGTTTGAGACTTGACGAGAGACAAACGCTGTTCTTCGCTTGATCAGACATTGCTTGATCTTTTAATATGTTTAAGTAAAAGATTAAAAGCAACCAACTGCATATAAACATTGTATAGTGTTTAATCCGAGTTTCAGCTCACATGATAACATCTCACACTGTTGAATGTTATCTTCAAGCTATTATAGTAAGCTCATTATGGTTTTAGGACAGAGGGCAGAGAGCACACACCTCAGGTCTGATCTTTGGCTGAGAGAGCACGCCTTAAGGGAGGTCTCTGAAATGCAAACCAGCCATAGTGGCACATTGCTAAAGAAGTCTTCAAATGTGCCTGTCTGCACTTCTTCATATTGATTTTTAGAAATCTTTTCTCCTACCCCACACTTACTCAGACAAATAGACTCATTACGATACAGGCAGACCGGTTGGGTTAATGCGATGGGCCTCGCCGATGAGGCTTTAGACATTTCTCGCACCGCCGAAACTCCAACTTAAAAATGAATGAAGGTTTGAGGATGAGGAATTGATTTTGCGAGAGGTGAAGGGTTGTGAGTCGAGGGATTTATTAGCAATGCCTATCAGAATGCAGCTGTGCCGGCTGGAGGAGGGGTAATTGAAGTGGACTGCAGTGCTCACGGGTAGGATTACACTGCCTCTATTGTGGACAGAGAGCCAGAAAGAGAGACGGACAGACAGACAGAGAGGGAGAGGGCAGTTCCCTTGAGGCTGGCACTTGAAGGGTGAGGGTCAGAAGCTTAATCCTCCTCCCCCTGGGCTTTATGGGTAATTGGCAGAGCCTAATCAAGCTCCAGAGGGTGTGTGTGTGTGTGTGTCGGTTATGGCAGATGGGACTGACCCGGCCCAGACCCAGTTCAGAAAAATCCCACTGTCTCTGGTTCCCCCTGTAACAGTACTCGAGAGGAAAATCAATGAAGTGGCTTAGTTTACAATTTTAATCATTAACTGATGCAACCTGTCTTCTCCCTGGCAAGTCATGCTTGTGTGTTAGGTTTCGATGGGAGTTAAGTGATTTCGGGGACATGTCTAACCGTATGTTTGAAACCTTAACTTTTCCTATAGAGTATATATCCAGTACACTCCTGAAATCCCACAATGCACTCCTGTAAGTTAGTGTCCAAACAATGGGCCTCATTTATCAATCTTTTTATGAAGTTGTGTGTAAATATTTTCGAAGGCCAAACTAAAAATTCCCACCAGATTTACAAAAGTTTCGGAAACACTGATTTTCTCTTTTCTGTGCCTATGATGATAAATCCACTTGCAAATGACTTTTTGCATTAAATTAAACTCCACAAAATTCCATACCTAAAAAAAACCAGCTAAATGGTGAAAGAATGCCTCCTAAACACTGTATGCACTATTTTTTCCAGTAATGCAGCTCAGCCACTGCAGCTACCACACGAGACACCCACTAACTCTTCCTAACTGTATGGGCTCCATTTTTGTGTCATAATGGAATGGCTAACCTTGTTATCTTATACAGTACGTAATTCTACACAATCTCAGGAGCTTTCGTAAGCTATGAACTTTTTTTTTCTGAACTAACTGCATCTTCAAAAATACCACATTTCTTGTATATACTCCTATGAATGATTTACCAATACATCGATTCTTGTTGGATTAATATTTAATTTGTACCTTTATTTTGATTTTTATGTTTCTCCTTTAACATTGCGTGTTAAAACTGGAGTGTGGAAAGGTTTGGCATCTTTATTAGACAGCAGAAAAGTAAAGGTGGAATGTGTTTAAGTTGTCTTGAAAAGTTACAGTACATTGTGTTGAACTGATTTTCAGGGTTAATGCATTCTGCCTGGCCATGAGCGTGTGTCTTGAGAATATTTGTTATCAGATGGCATTGGAATTACAGTCACATTTCTCAAGCCAAGACTGTCATCTATCACCCACGAGGCCTTTGTGCTCTGGCCCACTTATGTATATTCATACCAGCAGCGACGCTATGCTTTTCTGACATTTAAAGTGATGGAGGAAATGTAGCAGAGCCTAACTCTTATCCATCAGACATGAAGAGAGGGGACGCCCCAAGGGTTAGCATTAAAATCCATACTTTCTCTTATCCAGCCTCTTCATTAGAATGCAGTCACTCACAGACACACACCGGCAAGAAAAGACGCTTCATTTATCTCTCTCTTGCTCTGCCAGGGTGACATTGTAGCGACATTAGCTTTGTAATTCAGGCCTAATGACAATACATTCTCCCCAGAAGACAGCACACACACACACACACACACACACACACGCACACACATGCTGCATAGGTGCCCATTTATTTCAATTAAGCACAGAATAGTAGAAGTCAGACATAGAACCTTTACAACCTATTAATTGCTGCTAGTATGAGACTAATTATCCTGTCCATGATGGATTTTCAGTAGACTGAGCATGTGTCAGAACATGCAGCCTTCATTTTATAGCCTGTGCTTCTCCATATCAATGAAATAATATATGTATATTATGTATGTGTATATGAAATATATATGTATACTCCTGATCAAAATCTTAAGACCAGGGAAAATATTACAAGTATTCACACTTTGCACTGGTGGATCATAACCAGGTTGTAAGAACTTCTT
>CM074961.1:10325695-10335714 GCA_037577455.1 Pangasius macronema
TAGTGGGTGCAAGTGTTGAGGATGCAGAAGATAGGGATAGGTGGAGAGTGATGATTCACTGTGGTGACCCCTGAAGGAAAAAGCTGAAAGAAGAAGAAGAATTTTCTTAATTCATATGTAAATGATTTTCTAATTAAATTACAAATATGAGCAGTTTATCTTAAAAGTGCTGTTATATGTAAGTGATTATCTGCAACGGTCATTAAAAAGTATATAGTTACACAGGTACTGCAGTGCCATTTTTCTTATTCCCTGTGTAGTGAGAACATGTAGTGAATAAGAAGCTTAAAGGTGCTCAAATAAATTCTCTTTGAAGATGAGCAGTTTTTTATGGATCTTGAGAGAGTAGAAATTTGAGCTATGGGAAAAGTAGAAGCTTATTTGGAATACTAAACCAGAAGTAGTTGAAATTGAAATGCTATACCGTATATACACTGTATTTTGAAGAAGTGTTGTAGCCCTACTCCAAAATTGTTTCTGCGTAAACTGTGTTCAGAGGCCAACCCTCACTGAAGTGATTTATAATGTTCCGCTGTGTGCCACAAAGTAGCGCCAACCCTCAGCATTCCTGTATGGAAGAACACTGTTAGTGAGAATAAACACGGCGCGAAAGGCAAGCAGCACATGAAGAGAAGAGATAAAGAGATGATGATCGCAAGACTGTTCACGCTGAATAAAACAGTGGAACCTCGAGAACTGTCGATCGCAGACATCAGGGCTTGTACGCTACACTTTACACTCTTTTTTTTTCTTAATATTTTGTGTTGCTGCACATATATTTGAATGTGAGAGGGAATACGAGCGAGGTCATATGCTGATTGTTTTTATGGAGATGCAACACAGCACATGCTGTAGTGTGAGGAATGGAAAGGAAAATCACTTCAGTTGAAGATACAGTAGTTGCTGCTGAGTTCCACTGTGACAGCTGAGTTAAGTGTAATGTTATAACGCTGCACAGTTCAAACCTCTGAAGTACATTTTTTCATCGAACCCAGAACAATGTTACAGGCCACAGCAGAAACCACTGAGGTCTGGCTCCATCTAGTTCTCCTTAGCATTCTTCATAAATAGCATAAAGGCAACACGAAGCATGCTTTTAGAGCCTGGCCTTAAGACTGTGGCTTTTCTACAGAGCAAAGATGAAGGTGCAAAAATGACCACTTCTCTGTCTGATTAGGTGAATGGCAAAGATGGATGCTATTTTTTGTTGAGGCCTAGCTTTGGAAGTTTGTTTTTTTTTTTTTTGGAAGGAGAATGACAAAAAAATATGTGTCTGTGTAGAGTAGTAAATTTTGCATAACTCATTATGGACCAATTACTTTCAGGATGTCTGCTTGTGTCTTGTATATGCAACATGAAAAGCAATTTGCGCTTAGCTCCTGGCAACATTTTTAGTTATTCAGGTCAGTTTAACGTCTAATGAAAGTAAGAAATGGTGATGCATGCTTTTCTTAAACACTTATCGCAGGGTCTTCATCAGTTCTACTTAATTACGTAAAGTTTAAACAGCATGTGAATAACACACACATTACATACAGAGGTGTGTGTTGCTTTGTAGCTAGTCGGGTAAAGATGTGTGGAGGAATTATAAATAGGGGATGAGTCATGTCTCAGACCTTCCTGTTCAGGGATGTTTTTTGTAGGTGTCATTCTTCATATCGGTTTTCTTATCTGCCCATAATGTGTACGTTGTTCTCCTTCAGCTGTAGGTTGAATTCTGCTGGTCTTGTTCTGATGTGTTGCTGTATAATATAACATGTTTATACTGAAAAATGGGCTATTTGAAATTTAATGACTGCAAAGCTGTGCTTGCATGACATGTGAAGAACATGTGAAGAACGTTCAGAAATGTCAGAATGAGACTCTAGATAGGAAAAATTTTAATACTTCTGATTTTTTTTAACTGATAATCCTCAGTTTGAAAAGAAACAGTAGTTGGATCATTCCCTATTAAGTAAACTTATCATGCTGTTTTCTTTAATGGCTTGTAACTTTTCATATTCAAACAATATAGTGGATTTCCAACAAGCCATTGTGACATGACCTCATGTTAAGCGTATACAGACATCTGGGCCACATAGGGGCTGTCGTGCTTCTCTGCCTGTTATTTGTTGGTTTGATGTTTGCTTGCTGTTGGCCCCTGATGCTGTTCTGGCAAAGACCTTGTTCTTAGGGCTTCTTACATTGTTGGCTTTGAATTTCAGAGCAAAGTTGTGTGAATGGAAGTTGCTTTTAAATTTCTCATAGGCAAGCACTTCTTGCCTAGAATGATTTAGAAATAAGAGGAATGGAGGAAAAAGAATGAGTGAAAAAGAGGAAACAGTGAGGGTTCTGACCTGCTCTAAAGATGAAGGATCTGTTTCATCCTGCACTCAGTGGCAGGCCATGAAATAATCCAGCCTGCTCATTTCCTTAACTGGCCTCTTCATTAGCATGTGTAAGCTGGGGAACAATAGAGATGAAATAAGCCCGTGTAACAGCGGTTTATTCCCGACTAAAGCCTGCTGCGCTGGGCTGCAGCCCCCTAAGCTCATTATGGAAGCAGTAAATCTGCAATAAAGGTCTATTTTAAAAGCCTGTCACTGTGGCCTAGCCAGGGCAAAACTAGTGACATTTTCACAATGAGTTATCATTTCTATGTATTGCCTTTTTTCTTGTGAAAGTGGTGTAGTTTGAGCCATGCTGACGCAGCTGACTGGAGAAATAAAAAACTACTGTATGTGTTATACATGATTTTGCCAGAGATAACTTGAATCCTTTAAAACCATCCGATGGTGGTTACAGTCTATAGGCCATGTTAATTGCGTGTAGGAGTTTTAATTGCATTTGCACTTACTGAAGTGTGGCTTCCCACCATGTCTGTCTGCGCAACTGTCGGAGCATGACAAGTGCCTGTCAGTGTCATCCCACTGGGGGTTCCAACTCAGCACACTGGCAGTGGTGTGTTACATGCAGCTTGTGATCTGGTGATTTTGAGGTCTGTGAGTGTGTATCAGGGAGGGTAGGCAGAAGTGTGTTGTGTCATGGCTGGATGATCAGGCATTTTTCATGCTGGTTTATTTGTGTGGTAAGAGTGCTAACTCCTCCTCATCCCTGGGGGAGTGCATGTGAAAGTGGAGACACAGCATGTGTGTTTCAGATTGTTTCAAAAGGGAAAGGGAAAGCAGGAGGGGTATTTGGAAAGTCTGGTGTGTTTAATGCTGAAAACGAAAACAATGAGCCACGCGTTAGCTTAAGTCGTATGTTTTGCGTGTACTGCAGACATTCTCATAAACTTGCTAAACCTGCATAAAGTTGCTTCAGCAACTGTCAGAATTTCATTGTGATTTGTTCAAGGAATTCTTACCTTTAAATGCACTGATTGAGATGATTAAGACCAATCTTCACCTGACCAGTTTCAGTGAGCCTGTGCCCACTTTAGCCTCTGATTGTTGTTCTTGGCAGACAGGAATGGAACCCAAAGTGTTCTTCTGCTGTTGTGAGCCTCAAAGTTCGATGTCTCGTGCATTCTGAGATGCTTTTCTGCTCACCACGGTTGTAAAAACTGGTTATTTGAGTTACTATATCCTTCCTGTCAGCTCGAACCAGTCTGCCCATTCTTCTCTGATCTCAAATCAACAAGGCGTTTCCACCCACATAATTACTTTCACTGGATGTTTTTTTTTTTCTTTCTTTTTTTTTTTTGCACCATTCTGTATAAACTCTAGAGTGTGTGAAAATCCCAGAAGATCTGCAGTTTCTGAAATACTCAATCCAGCCAGTCTGGCACCAATAGCCATGCCACGGTCAAAGTTTGAGTTGAAGCTTTTATTTTATATACACACACACACACACACACACACACACACACACACATACACACACACACACACACACACAGTAGAGTTCCCTTTTTGTTACTCAGTTATGCATTCTTAAATTTTTCTCTTTGTAATTTAATGGCAGCATTCATAAAATCCCCTCTTGTTCAGTACCTGATAATTATTTGTATTATTCTCAGTTTTTTTTTTAATCTTTGGCCCATATAACGAGTGTCTGCTTTAGAAACGAGAGTGCTCTTACATAAATACTTATTTTTTTAAAGAGGATGCTCTTAGATAAATGATTATTTTTAAAGAGGGTGCTTGTATATGAAAATGAACATTGTTTCCTGTTACATAACTGACCTAATCCTTTAGCATTAAGGTCTTCACACAGCATTTCATAAATGTTTGTTTGGTTGCATCAGCCTAGCTGAGAGAGAATGACAGGATCGATACACACTGCTTAGGAGATGGCTATTGAGATCTCAGGAAACTGAAATCATTACGTGCCGTGTTTGCTTTAAGGTCCTTTGGAGTTGGGTTCAAACTTATAGAGAGGAAGGACATGTTGTGGTTCTGACCTCTCTGCTAACCTCCTGACCTCCGTATCCCACCTCACTGTTGGACTTCATTCCATTCCAGAAAGCTTCACGCTTGCAAGCTGTGCTTTGGCAGCACCCTGCTCTTTCACTGATTGTTTATTTACCGTGCAGCCAATGAGGCAGCTGTTGACTGAGAGAGAGATGGAAAGAGAGAGAACATGAGAGATGAAGTTAACAAGAATGCGTTTGTTAGATGCGTTTACAGAGAAGGTGTTGAAGTTTCAAAGCACACTAACCTGATGGATTGCCTTAAAATGAATTTGTGACATGAGCTAAAGAGGATACCTTGCCCTGAACATGAGGTGTCATGGCCAGCCGTTTGGTCTGGACGTGTGTGAAAGAGAGAAGCGTTTTGCAGAGGAGAAATCAATTAGCCATTGAAGGTTAAAAATGGCAGCATCACCCCTCCACAAGCGTGTGCTAAAGAGCGATAGATCTGAGTTTAATCAATATTCCCCTCCTCCAATCCTTGCCAAATAGCACTTTCAGAAGGAGCTCACACAGGAAGCGTGCTAGTATGGGGATCCGTGCCCACGCAGGGCATACTTCAACAGGGAAGAAGTCTTTACAGTGGCCTGCAGGCAAGATAAAGCCACAGATTAACATCCACCAGCAAGAGACATTGATCGTGGCAAACTGAGGAAAAGCAGAAACCACTGCAAGAAAGAGAAAGAGACTGGTGCTTGCTACAGAGGTTATGTTGCATATTCAAGATTATAAATTTTTCCCATAGCCTGCATTTGGCACACTTTACATTTTCACATGAAATCTGCGTCACAGTTATGTGCATATAAGGAACATCATTTATATTAAAATTTACATTTAAATTTACAATCATGTATTCAAAACTTACTGGATGTAGTAATCATATGTATCCTCTGTTATCAATTTGTATCCTGTCCCATAACTTAGAACTCAGAATTACGTCATTTTTGACCTCCATGATTTCAAGTGACAAAAGAAGGAAGAAACCATGGAAACTTCCATGTTTGTCTTTGGTTAGCAACAATCTAGCCAGCTAACTGTGATGAGTGATATATTTACCTCCTCTAACCAGTGAACTGTTATAACTTTAACAAGTGAATATGTCTGGATGAAATAAATACTAGTATATAAAGCATAACTCATTTAGGTATGAGGTGCTACTATGTTTACTGCTCATGCTATGAGCAGCCATGTTGATTTGATGCCACTTGCTGAACTCAGAGTTGAGGAGACCATCCCAAGTTCCTGAGTAGGAATTCTCAGTTGAGGGGAAGTTGTCTTTGTTTTTTTTTTTTTGTAGTTGAAGGTCAGAAATTCCACGTTACAACCTTTATTTAAATGCAGTTTATAATGCTATCATTATTTAGTATGCTAGCTGAATGTTCACTTGCTTTACTTGTGTTTAACACAAAACAGTATTAGCAAAACTCCAAATGTTCTTAATACACAGAAGGAGCTGAAAAACAGCACACGTGTCTCACACAGCATTAGCTTACTTGCAGTAATTTTTAAGCATTATTTCAGGTTTTGTGAAAGCAAATTCTTTCTGTTGCTACTCATAGATTACTCACTTTGTTTGGTCAGAGAAAATTGTCATTTTTATTTGCTCCAATTAGTAGCTAGAAAAAGAGGGAAGAAACGGAGGGAGGGCTATATGTCGACAAACAGGAAGCAAAGCCATTCTTAGTTGTTCTGTGCCCAAATCTGTGGGGACTTCATCAATGTTTTTGGAGTCCAAGTCCCCATTAGCAGACAAAACAAAAACCTTCTCTTGGAAATATGATCTATGACAACAAACTCCTCCGATCTGAGCCGCTTATTTAGTTCCACAGGCCTGAATCCCACACGCTGTTAGATGTGTAGGGCTTGTTATAGCACTCCTACACACACACACAGACACATACGTGCATACACACACACACACACACACACACAGAGAGAGAGAGAGAGAGAGAGAGAGAGAGAGAGAGAGCTAGCAGCCCTGTGTAAGCCCACACAACTCCAGTGGAGTAGTACTCTTCAGAGTCCACTGTGTTCTGTGCCATATGTTCTGAAGAACCTGCATGAGAGCAATAAGAGAATAAAACCCTGCCAAAATGGTGCTCTTCCACCCATATAAGATTTCATCAGCCAATATTCCAGCAACAAATACCTCCATGTCAGTGGGAATCCAGCAATGTACTGATAAGATAAGTTTATCTTATCAATATAATTGTCAAAACAGAGTTTAAATAGGCATACTTTGTGAAGAAACACATTAGCATAGCATTATAATTGGCTATATTATAATATGGTTGAACGTTTCACTTTCTGGGTTAGGTATCAGTGTTGCTGTCCGTGGATCACACAATCTAAATAACACATCCAGTCGAAACGTCATCATGCTCTGGTGGCCCAGAAACCAAGCAACTGTGCTGATTATCGCCCATGATGGCCTCACTGCATGACACACACTTGAAACTTCAGAGTAGATGTCACAAAAACTGGACTTGTTATGTAAGAATAAAAAATGCTAATGTGTGCTGTTCCCTGGTCTCCAGTTCCTCCTCAGATTGTGGTTCGTCCCCGGGATCAGATCTCGGCGCTGGGACGTACCGTGACGTTCTTGTGTGGCACTAAGGGAAACCCACCACCTGCAGTGTTCTGGCAAAAAGAAGGAAGCCAGGTAAGAGAGGACAGATGCAAATTAAGCTTCCTAATACTTTTAGAGTATGACTCGGAGTGGTTTCAGTCCTGCCTGAAGTCATGCTTTTTTAGTTTCGCAAGATATTTTCTCAAGGAAGAATGAGAATGAGAATGTTTATTTTTAAATTTTTTAAATGTATTTTTAAATATTTTACTAATTTCACCCTATTTAGCACTTCATAGCATTATGAAAAGATTTGTGTTACCTCTACATTCCCAAATATCTGTGGATCATTGTGTCTTGTGTGCTTTTATGTGCAGACCTAAAATGTTCTTTCCCTTTTAGACAGTACATATCGCTATGATCAACACCACTGCCAGGTCTAAAATTAGGCTTACGTACATGGATGCAAAAGGAAGTGCGGCACCTGCGTAGTCTGGATGTACTTATTTGGGCTTTTCCATCATCAAATCATGGTTGCAATGCAAGCTGAGGTCAATACACGGGTAGACATGGGCAAACAAGGCAAAGCCATGATCATAAACTGGGGAAAAAAAGGCACGGGTGCTAAGTACAACAGCAGAGCTCATAAAGAGAGAAATACAGAGAGTGAGAAAGGGAAAGAGACAGACAGGCAACAGGCAAAGAGAGAGGATTTTCTTTTAAGTTATTTTAGTCTGCCACACCCATACAATTTGCATTTATATCATGTATGGAATATACTGTCAACCAACATATATATATATATATAGTATAAATGTATAAATAATGTTTGCAAACCTGGGTGTGCAGCGCTAAGAATTCTGGGAGAAAGTGGGTGCTCTGGGGTTGGTGAAGAACCTGTCTGTTTACAGGAAAAAATTCCAGACCCTTTTGTCTGACCCTACCATCTATCCACATGTTAGCATGAACATATTTCGGACCAGTCTTGCTGTCTAGATTTGTTTCTAAGAGACACAGAGAGACAGTGAAAGAGAGAGAATCACATAAAGGGCAACAGATTTAGACACCAAATCAAGGAGCTTTAGAGAGACAGTGGTCAGAGCCAGAGGGTAGGATGAGGGGGTCAGTGAATAATATCCAAAAACAGTAACAGACACACACACACACACACACACACACACACACACACACACACACACGCACTCACTCCTCCCCCCTAGCCCAGCTCAGACAATGGAGCAGCTGTCAATGTTGCTGCTTTCTGCATGAAGAAGGCTTCTTATCCTCAACCTTTTGTGCGTGACCCCTGTCTCTCTGACACCCTACACACATAAACCCTTAACCACCAGATGAGATAGCTTTGCCATTGTTCTTTAATGTGTACATAAATCTTAATGGTCATCCGGATTTTATGTCGAAACAACAACTATAGTACTCATTGTTGTAATGGCTTTACAAATGCAAATTGACCGTTAACCGCCCTGTTTTCTTTCTTGGATCTATTTGCTTGCATCTTCTTGGTATATAAATGAATAAAACATAACTCATGTTAGATGTCCATTTGACATCTATCTATCGACATATCTTTTATATATTTATATTGTTACCAATGAAGGGTAGCGGTTGGAATTTTCAGGCATCTCATGATACCCTTTAAGGTGCCAATATTAAAATTAATGTATAATTAAAATGTATGAATGTACATGTTGATTTATATAAATATTGGATTCCTAATATATGAGCCTATATATAACCTGCTGCTTTTAAAGCAAAACTGCAATATTGCAGCAGAATAAATTTTTTTCCATTAAGAAAAATGGATATTATTGCATTCACTACATTCACTAAGGTAAAATATTGTAGCATGTGTGTTTGTGTGGTACAGTGCAGCATTGATTCATTCCTTAAAAAATATTCCTGAATATATTTATTAGCTTTGGGGTCATAATTAATTACATTGAGTATCACGGTCAGTGTGACTGGAAGACAAAAAACAAACATTTGACATAATTTTATTCTCATAAAGTGTTTTTTTTTTCACCTTTTAATCTCAGATGCTGATGTTCCCCAGCCAGCCCCCAGCGCAGTCAGGACGCTTCTCTGTGTCACTGAGCGGCGAGCTCACCATTAGCAATGTGCACAGCGAGGATTCTGGGTATTATATTTGCCAGGCCATCAGCGTGGCAGGAAGTGTCCTCACCAAAGCCCTGCTGGAAGTAGAAGACGGTGGGTAACAGCACCAGTGTAGTTGGGCTGCTTTTTTATGTGTGTAACCATCACATACATCATCCTTCACTCCTACACAGAGCTGCTAACAGACGACTGGTATTTTAATATCACTCTAACAACATTAAGTTTCTGGGTCCATGAATGTAATTATATTATTTGTGCATGACCTTATCACAGCAAGCTTTACCCGGTGTGGCTCATTTTCACCCGGAAAATAAATTAAAACCTCTTCAAAGCCGTCCCAAATTAAAAATTCCACATCCTCAAAAGAGTGAACAGCAGGAGGCAGGGAAGATGTAATCAAAAAGGACAAGCCATCGTCACACTATGCAAATAGCCTTGACAACATTCGCCCACTCCCTCCTGCTCCCCAATGACCAATAAACTGTTTATGCATCATGTGTGGAATTGTGTGTGTGTGTGTGTGTGTGTGTGTGTGTGTGTGTGTGTGTGTGTGTGTGTGTGTGTGTGTGTTAATGCAGGCACATGCACATCTCCGTATGCTGCAACACCTTCACAAACACACCACTGTATAAGGAGCTGGCACTGGTTATACACCATCCGGTGCCATATGAGCACCATTAACTACGCTCTAATATACATCTCTCTTTATTCGGAAATTCTAAATAAAAAGCCAGCTGTTTTGAAATATAATATCCTTTTCCCCCAGTGTTAATGATCTCTGTCCACTATTACTGTGCAATGACTAAACAATTTAATACTGTACTATTTTTGCGATCACTGGTGCAGGCGGTGAAGATGTTGAGGTTCTCTTTGGGAGTGACGAGGTTGGACAGGATTAGGAACGAGTACATCAGAGGGACAGCTCAT
>CM074961.1:10340640-10376823 GCA_037577455.1 Pangasius macronema
AAAAGCTAGAAACAGGGAAATTCACTTATATAGTCTTCTTGTACACAAAGGTAAAATCATGATAATGATTAAAATGTGTGATGTAAAATTAAAACACGTGTCTGGGTGTACAAAATTTTCCAAAAATATTTTCTGGGATGTTTTTTTTTTTTCCTTAAATGTTTAGTCATTATTATCTGTCAGACCTGCTGCAGCCCATCAAGAGCCACAAGGAATCAAAGGGAAAAGTTATCCCATACTTCCTTCCTTCATCTATTTGTTTAAATCTTTTTAATTTCCTGACCAATGATTTGTTGTTAAGACAATTAAAAGCTTAATATTTTGCCATTTTGTGCTTGGCACTTTTTTTTTTTTTTTTTTGTGTGCCCAGGAGTGTACATGCAGAGTACTAACACATTGTTTCCTGTGTATCTGTGTGTTACAGAGAGTGGAGATGTGGCTATGGCTCCTGTCTCTGAGCCGTACCAGTTGCCCGGGCCGCCTCACAAACCTGTCGTGACTGACGTGACACGGAACAGTGTGACGTTGACCTGGCAGCCTAATGCCCATGAGGGAGGCTCTGCCGTGACCTCCTACATCATTGAGGCCTTCAGGTAAGAGGAATAATATTGCAAACAGACTCTTTTACACATACGCATGTACTGCACGGTCTAAAAGTCTGTGTCCACTGACAAGAAATACTTTTAGAGAAGTGTTCATGGAAAATGAATATATTCCTTTCCATAAAGGTTATTTATTTATTTATTTTTTAAACCAATAGCGAGAGGAGTGAATTAAGCTATTTGATAAATTATTATTAAAATAATTATTATTAAAATAATTTTATTTTCTTAAAGTGTGCCATTTCAAGTGCCGTATGTGGCAGCAAAGCATTTTTAAAATGTGAAGAAAATGATGTGGAAATATTGATTTTCAGGGATTTCTTATTTACTCTGAAATAATGCAGTTTTTAAAGTGATGGAAAGAAAAAAAATGTTATCGGATGACATTTCTATACTGACAAACACACACACACACACACACACACACACACACACACACACACACACACACACACACTTGTGTCACAACAGCACTATACCTACAGAGACATGTGCTCACTCCATTGGACACATACATTCACTGACTCCCCATTGCCTTGTCTCGTCTGTCTTTTTTTTTTATTCTGCTGGATATTATTGTCTCCTGCCAGAGGCAGCTCTTATAAGACATCCTTCATTTTTTATTAATTGAGTGTCAGTGTGACAGTTATGCTAGCCAAGCATGACAGACATGAGGAAGTGTTGCCCTGTAGGTGCCCTATGATTGACCCCTTCCCTCCTCCTGTATCTTCCTCTCTCATCGCACATGCACATTTCAGAGTGTGAACTTGAACCTGCACTTAAGACTCTCAGTGCCATGTGTTTAGAATCTGTGCCTGTTTTGTATTTGGTATTTGGTACATCTGTGCATGTTAAATTTAGCTGTGGAATGTGGACTGCTCCCTCAGACGGACTGAGAGCGGGAATAGATGACATGCTAATGAATTCAAATCCAGTCCACCCGGATGACTCTTAAGGCTATTGTAAGCCTGCTGTAATGGGGCTCACTCTAATTACAGAGCCGAGGTCCTGTGGGCTTCACAGTGAGGGCTCATGGAGGGTGCGATGCTCGCTGAACAACAGAGCACTGCACACTCACACACACCAGCACTGACACTGTGCTTTACTCCCTTTCTGGCCCCTCGGGCAGTGTTTGTGGTGCCGCATGACCCAAAATTGATTCTTTATTGAGTGTCCGGGGTTTGAGTGTAGTGTTTACAATAACATTTCCTTGCCTGTGGTGCTGAGGGACATATAGGAGGAAGAAAGGGTAGAAGATGAGAAATGGATGGAAGATGAGGAAAGAGGCACAGGGTTAAATGCGGAATGGTAGAATGCAAAGGAAAGCATTGTCTCGTCACACCTCAGTAAGGAAAGGCTTATATTTATAAATGCATCAGTTCTGTTGTTTTTTAATAATGATAAATGAGTACAAAAGGGCAGAGTGGATTCCTTTTCTTTGTCTAGTTGTGTGCATTCATACTGTAGGGCAAAGGACAGAGGAGGAAAGAGGTGTGTGTGCGTTTGTTCCCAGGCAATGGCCAAAGTGACCTTGGATTTATAGCCTCTCTCTCTCTCAGCGCTGCGAGCTGAATATTTACGAGCCTCCCGGTGTTCATGCCTCTCTAGAACATTGCAGGTTGTCCGTGTCTACAGCAAGAAGGAGCTCACGGGGAATATAAACATCTAAATGCAGAATGAATATGTTGGTTAACCACTGACAATTAAAGTCAGCAGTGGACAGATGTGTGGAGTGTATTATGTACACTCCTGGGCAGAAAAAAAAATGGGCCAAGCCCAAAATGGCAAAATATTAAGCCTTTAATGGTCTTAACAACAGATCATTAGCCTGAGACCATTAAAAGCTTAATATTTGCCATTTTTGGCTTAGCTCTCTTTTTTGCTAGGAGTATATATGTATAATACAGATGTGGGTAGTGTGTAAAACAGATGTGGGTAGTGTGTAGTAAGACCCCAGTCTATTATCACAGCTAGAGTGAAGTCATTTTCTAAACTGTGATTATACTGGAAATAAAGAAATACTCTAGTGTTCTTCAGCTTAAGCTGTATCCATGGCATCTCTAACATACAGTATGTAAGGAACGAAAACAGCTCAGGAAGTGTTTTTATAGGAAAATATTCAACAACAGGGAAGCGCTCTTACCGCTCCGAGCTTGTGTTTTATTCTTCTTATACCACAACATTTTGCCAACTCTAACCATTTTTATTTATTAAGGAAGGACACATAATACTTTTTATCCATTTCTAGTTTATCTGTTTACTTGAAACTTCCTTGTAAAGAGCAGGGCAGTTGTTCAATTTAAATCAATAAGCAGCTAAAATGCAAAACTTCACGAATTACAGCAATGGAGCAATTGTCCTTATTCAATTCAATTCAATTCAGTTTTATTTGTATAGCGCTTTTAACACTGGACATTGTCACAAAGCAGCTTTACAGAAATAAATGGATTCACAAAAAATATATTGTAAATATTTGAATTTATCACNAACCAATAAATTCATCACAGTTTCCGCAAGAAGTCCGGTTGGTTAAAATCTATCCTCTGTCCACTGATGGAGTCCTGGGTATGAAGGTGCTCGTGGCAACTGCAGCCCCAAAGCCACTACACCAACAGCAGTCCCAAGCCATTACAGTACAGCTGGCACCATCCCCAGGAAACCAAACGGTTCTTCAGGCCGTACATATGGGGCCACCCCCAGCAGCAGCAAGCGAACTCAACCGAACTTATCATTTCTGTTCTTAGATAGTTTATTCAAACTTTCCAATACTGGAGCAACACACAAACACAAGTAATCCTACCTCTTGAGGTTTTCATTTTTGTGTTTACTTTGAGCTGCACAGATGTTGTTAAAGCATACCCAGAAATACCCAGTCTTATCTCTGAAATAATACACTCTATGGATTTAAAGCTTCATCTACACAAACATCACCTGACTAAATCAAAAATCCAGAAAGCTTTATTGACGTCCTCAGCAATTTCACTTAGACCTCCATTAAGCAGGCTTTATGTTCTTTCAGTTCACAGAAACGTCAGAATTCTTGTTTGTGTGTAATCACACATGCTACAGATGCATTGGATAGAGATTATTTTGAAAAAAAAAAAAAATCAGGTATTCCTTTAAGAAGATTTCGGAGCTGTTTGTTTAGTTGTAGTTGAACCATAACTTCTCAGGTTAAAAGTGCATTTCTCAAATGCGTTTCTGCCTGCACATCTTAACTATATTTTCAGGGGCACAATTCTCTCTCAGCGAGACGTATACTACATGCCCCAGGCTATAAAGCAGTCTTGTTGCAAAATATATTTTGGAACTTATTTTAGTGTTAATCATTTGGTTCAAAGATTTTTGGACACACAAGGTTACATGGTTCAGCCTGTGTCGTGTGCACTGGTTGCATTTTGCTATTTGCTTCCTGGTGTGTAAACCCGGCTAAAAATATCTGTCATCACAGGGAACTGTCATACATCCAGAATGAGCGGCATCATTCAGTAGAGCATGTAATGGCTATCTCTGAGCTCACAGATGAAAAGCCATAAGAATGCCATTTTGTGTTAAAGCATATACACACACACGCGCACACACACACACACACACACACACACACAGACACACACACACACACACACACTACTGATACAAACGAATTCACTGGAATAAATGTAGTTCGATTCACTGATTTTATACTCAAGACATATGCTTGGTTTGCTAACTGTGTTGACATTAAACAGTCATTCTCATTTTGCAGTTCTGGAGGTCAGTGATTTGTGTAATTTAATAAGCTGTCTGACTAATGAAGATGTCACTTTTTTTCCCTTGCAGCCAGTCCGCAGGCAATACATGGCAGACAGTAGCAGACCTGGTGCGATTTGAAAAACACACAGTGACTGGCCTCTTCCCCAACACCATCTACCTCTTCATTATCCGAGCGGTTAATGCCTACGGACTTAGCGACCCCAGCCCAATCTCAGAGCCTGTGCGCACACAAGGTGTATATTTGGGACTCTATCACTCTTTTCTCATTGTGCTAGATGAATCAATATTAACAAAACTGTAGAAAATTGGTAACATATGGATTATTTTGGGAGAATGGACAAGATAAGGTAATCCTGAAGATATGGTTTAACATTGATTTTACAGTCAGGATTGGGATGCTAAAGACATACAACAGTAACAGTTCTCATACTTTATTATGTTTAGATGTAAGTCCAACAGGGCAGGGTGTGGACCACAGGCAGGTTCAGCGAGAGCTGGGGGAAGTGGCTGTGGAACTACAGCAGCCTGTGCTACTGACCGCATCAAGCATCCGGCTAACATGGACTGTGAGTACTGGCCAGATCCTCTCTCTGAATCCACAGTGTATAATTAGTGAAACATATGAGTAAGTCACTTGAATTCAGACAGTGCCAGAACGTCCATCAGAGAATAATTGGCTCTGCTCTCAGGCTTTCCTCTCTACACTGTTAACCTAAGCTAATTATTGGCATTTGTTGTGTGCAGAATTGGACAGTTTGGTTTCACCTCCAAGTAATGGCTGGCTTCACAAGTCTTGGAGGAAGCAATTACCCTTTAACTTTAAATATTGGTAGCTTTCCTGAAATAGACAAGGTCTAGCCGGCAGGTGGACAGTAGCATCAAACTTTCTTTATAAATAAAGTAACAGCTACAACTACATTAAAATATTGTACAGTTAACTCTGTGAAAGTGCATCTCTACTTCAGCCTCACTCATCTACATTTACAGTACCACTGATATCTATGGTTTATCTAACCAAGAACATAACCGCCCCAGGTTGACCGCCAGTCTCAGTACATCCAGGGCTATCGCTTGCTTTACCGTCCGACTGGTGGCTCCTGGCTCCAGCAAGATGTAAAAGCAGCCCCCGAGCATAGTGCTGTCCTCAACAACCTGCTCAAAGGCACTGAGTATGAGGTCAAAATCAGGCCCTACTTCAATGAATTCCAGGGCATCGACAGCCACCCACTGATCCTCCGCACTCCAGAAGAAGGTGAGACTCTTATATTGTGTCGTTTATGTAATACACTTTTACTGTTTGGTAAAAAAAAAAAGTCCATATAGATATAAGAGCTTATAAAACATAACTACAGGATTTGGTGTCAAAGGTGATTTTTGAATTGTGCTATTTTGTTCTCTTTTTAGTCCCCAGCGCCCCTCCTCAGGCAGTCACTGTGTCAACAGTTACACTCAGCAACAGCTCCAGCATCAGTGTTTCATGGCAGCCTCCCCCTGCTGAGATGCAAAATGGTATCATCCAAGAGTACAGGGTAAGAGAATTGGAAAATCAGAGCAGAAATAGAATTGAATAGCTTAGCAAATTGTTAAAATATAGTTTTATATTTTAGTTTTTATGCATACTGTATATGGGCGAGGACAAGATATAAATCTCTCAATGATCAGTGACATTGATGTTTACTGGAATACAAAGCAGTTGGAAGATGCTTTCTCAAGGTGAAAGTCTATAGAGAATCTGCAGCCTTTGTAACATTGTTGGATTAATAAAGGTGCACTTAAGAAGAAGGTGAAGCTCTTGTGTTGGGTTCCTTATGTAATGTAAGTTTACTGTTAGGTAAAAATGCTTGATATAGACCTTAATATAGACACAGTAGGCCACTAAAGGAAATGAGATTAAATTCATTATTGTTCATTGATAACTACAGTATTTTACACACTGGAGCCTTTGCAGTATTGCTGTTATTACAGTACTAAGAAAATTGGTGTCTCTGTCAGATCTGGTGCCTGGGAAATGACTCTCAGGCACGCTACCACATTAACCAGACAGTGGACGGGAACGTGCTGTCGACAGTGGTGAAAGGTGTGCTGGCTGGCGTCCTCTACCAGGTGGAGGTGGCAGCAGTGACCAGCGCTGGAGTGGGCATGCACAGTCAGCCAGTCCCTGTCATCATCAGTGAGTGGCTGCTACATCATAAGCTACAATTCCTTTATATAACAGATACAGTAATAAGTGATTTTTATCTACACAGGTGGTATTGCAATGGTATTGTGTCCTCTATAAAAAGAGTATGATTGAATTTGTTGCACAGCATACTGAAACAAAACAGAACATTTTTAAGCTGTCTAACTGTCTTTTGTTCCTTCTCTCTCCTTCACTCTCAGAGTTACCGCCAGAGCAGCCTGTCCCAAGTGGGAACGGAGACTCGGATCAGAACGTCAGTCTTGCTGAACAGATCACAGATGTGGTAAAGCAGCCTGCCTTCATCGCAGGTATTGGTGGGGCATGCTGGGTAATTCTCATGGGCTTCAGCGTATGGATATACTGCAGACGCAAGAAGAGAAAGGAACTAAGCCACTACGCCACTTCATTCGCATATACACCAGCAGGTAGACATAGTAACATATACAAACACACTCAAACGTGTTCAAGCATGCAGTATATAAACATAACCTTATTAAAATAGACATAGCTTATGACATTATATGTTCTCCTCTTGCAGTTGGATTTCCTCATGGGGAAAATGCAGGACTAAATGGAAGGTACGTGCCTCAGTACACAGTTAAGGCTGTTGTGATGAAGATCTTAGAAGACTTTGGAATAATGATCTGTTTTGTTTTCTAGGCCTGGTGTGTTGGGTTCTAATATTGGAAATTACCCCTGGCTAGCAGATTCCTGGCCCACTACAAACCTTGTGCATAATGGCAAAGATTCGGTCAACTGCTGTAGCTCCAAACATGATACAGCAGAGAGATACTACAATGGTGAGAAACCTTGGACATAAAGTCTGAGGAAACTTAAATGTAAAGTTTGATTAGAATTACTCCCTAATCCATAGTAATGGCATCAGGTACAGTTTTTTATTATCATTTGTGGGATAAAACTCCAAATATCCAACAATACTACGGAATTCTAGCACATGATTGGTTATGGGGTAAAGCAGGAGCTACATCTTGTTGGTGAATGATCACATCAGTCTAACAAAAGAGTAGTAAAGACAGGGTTATATGAGGTTACTGGACTGTAGGTACACGATAAAACTGACTCAAACTAGTTTCTTGGGTGGCGCCAAGAAATCAGAAACTAAAACCTTGAGGGTTTGATAAAAGGAAAACATCACATCACATACAGGGTCGCTGCAACCTCAAAAATATGATAAGGATTAAATCATGAGTTAAATATGCATGCAGACAATCAACAAGTACAAACTAAAGTCAAAATAGAAATCAAAATGTTAAAACATAACGCAGATACAGAATAACACTGTTAATGAGAGAGAGGATAAACTATAAGTAAAAATTTGACTTCAATCACAAAGAAGTTTTTCTGGCATTTTTTGGAGGACTTTTGAAGAGCAGGAAGTTTTATTTCTAGAATAGTCACTGTCTATAAGCAGGTTCAGGGAACAGGCAGACACGGTTAGCAAAGAAAACGCTAAACACTAAGATCACTACTTTGTTTCCTTGCTGATTTTAGAGGCTGGAATCTCCAACTACCTCAACCAGACTGAGAAGTACAGCAATGGCTCCAATGAGGGCCCCATCTACAGCACCATCGATCCTACTGCTGAAGACCTACGCAGCTTCTCTGCCCAGTACTCTCAGCACACCACACCCTATGCTAGCACTCCCATCATGCCTTTCACTAACCAGACCCCCTGCAGCCCCGACCAAGATGGTGGCCACTGGATTAACCAACCAGGAACATCCAGTGTGCAGTATGCTCAGCCAGACCGCTCTAAAGCAGATAATGGTACAGATTATATAAAAATGATTGCGATTTTCCCATTTTACAATATGTTTTACTTTAACTCAGACTGATTGTAGTTTCGATGCGAATATTTTGTAACAATTTCACTCACAGTGACAATTCATCCTTCCTATAGCTAAACCGTCAAAGCAGAAGTCGATGGGGAAGGCAGTGAAGACTCCGTCTCTGAACTGGATGGAGCCTTTACCACCTCCACCCCCCTCTTCGGAGTTAGAACACTGTGCAGATGATGATGAGGACGAACATATAGACGACATGGGGTAAGAACGTTCTACTACTGATTATGGGTTGTACGAATATGCGTTTTTAGTAGTTGATTAGTAATACAAAATGTTGTCGAGTAGTTATTTTTTTTCCATAGGCTGTTCTATTCTTAAGCAATTTCACTGTTGCAATGAATTGCTGATAAACAACAGCAAAGAATGCATCACACCACACTTCAGAAGAATGCATCAGCCAAACAGCCGTACAAATTACATTTCCAGCTAACATAACATATTACACTGTTTAAAGCCATTAGACACTGCTTCAGGACTGGGTATCACAGGATCACGAAAACAAATGTCAGGGGAGCAGGGAGTCAGATATGAAGCTAGCCGGACAGAGAAAAGGCGCATTGGCCGGGTACAAACAAAAATAACTCCAGGGATGGGCGAAAGTGGAAAAAAATGTCACAACAGAAATGCGTTGACCCTATTGTCGGGAGTTTGGTTTCAATCCTGACAAAGCCACAGCCACATTGTCCTTTCTCTCTCTCCTGTCAATCAGAGCAACATTAGCCATCTTGGTTGGCTGGTGTCTTTGAGCTTATGTATGCAGAAGATGGTAGATAGCGCTTACCTCCAAGTGTGTTACGCTGCCCTGTGAGGCAGCATGAGATGATGCAGTTCAAAAAGTTGCTGTTGGCTGCCTTCAGGTGTCTCAGAGGGAGCATGTGTTAGCTTTCACCCTCCCATGTTGGTAATTGTCATAATAGGGGAAAAAAAAAACATCCCCATGCAATTATAGTGCTATAGAATTAGTTCAAAAATAGTTCCATACTACCAAAGTACATTTAACGTCTTTACCATTTCCCTTGCAACCCCTTAGTGTTTATTTGCTTTTAAATGTATTTAATTATAAATCTGGACACACCTTTTATGAATAACCGAGAATTTATATGTGTATAATGTAAGAGGCCGTTCTGTTCCTTTAAGCTGTCAAGAATATAGCAACGGCACACAAACCACTGGCTGTATGTACTATGGGAGTTGAGGACAGTCAAAAAGACATTTCATTTACAAGAGTGAGTTAAAAAAATAAATCCCGAGGCTAAAAGACAGAGTCACATTTTGATGGATGTGTCTCACTGAGTTCATCTGGATTGAATCGTTGGCTAAAATGAAATAACGTTTGCTCAGCTAGACAGGTGTGAGACAGATAAAAAAAAAAAAACACTTTTGGTGCGAACAGGCCATACCAGACTTTGACTACTTTCCTGATAGTATTTTTCGGAAAGTTTCTGAAAGGTCTGGCTAGACTTAATCTGCTGCGTGTCCTGAAAGGGACTGCCCATATTTTAGAAATCTTGTCCAAATGGAATGAATTGTCAGCATAGCGTCAGGTTATTTGTTAGGCTGTGTAAGGTTTGGGGTCTGATGGAGCATTCATTTTTTTCTCAGTTTTTTAACTTCCATTTTCTTATGTACTTGTCCTTGCCAAAAGTAATGACATTTTGAGTTTGACATGAATCAAATTTCAGTCATCAGCATGTTGGCTGGATGAAAGCCAGTCTCCAATGTCATGTTTCATACTTATTTCAGCACCAGTTGCTCCATTAGCTGTGCTGCTGGTGTTATTGGGCCTAACAGGGCTCTCAGTGGATACTAACAAAGTTAGTGGCATACTGGCTGTTGCTGTGGTCTGTGGTCTGAATGCTCCTGTTCTTTCCTCTCTCACTATAACATTACGTTCCTGTTAGCCTGGAGAAGAGTTAGCTCTAGCTGGTGAGCGGCCTGACCACAGGCATTGTGCGTGTGTGAGTGTGTACAAGTGGAGACAGGTGGACACACATTCATCACTCTCCACCACCTCTCCACCTGGGCTGAAGGGTTCGCAGAGGAGGCAAAGCACTTTAACCACAGACGTTAAACAGAGCTGATTTGCAGATTATACTGCTGCGATGAGGCAGGCGATAGCGGTGAAGCAGCCTCTCTCTCTCTCTTTTCCGCTCATGTCTAGCCGGTCTGTGGTAACGACGTTTGCCAGCTATAGGTGCAGCCCTTCTCGTGTTCCTCGCTCCAAGCAGAATAGGATCATTCAGCACGTCGACATGCGCAGCCACACATCCAAACTCGATTTCCATTACTAGCCTACAGTGAAGTTCTCCAAGTTGCGATGAACTTGAGGATAACATTGTTGACCTTTGCATGGACCCTGAGGTCTTTTTGAGTGAACGTGGGTCTGATTATTGCATTAGGTTGATAGCTTTATCCCTGCCCTTTACTCTATGCTTTGTCACAACAGTTTAGCAACATAGTTCCAATTCTGCTACATTAACAAATCACAACCTTTTTGAAAGTGGACATATTAAAGATCAATTTAGTGGCCTTAGGGTACAGCAGAGAGTGTCACTCAAAAAGTATTAAGTGATTATTGTTCTTTTTTACATGGAAACCACACGTTAGCCAGAGGCTAATGAATGCTTGCATTGCTGTGGAAGTTGATATGGTGACTACTAGAAACTGATTACTCAGGTTGATTGATTACAAAGATTTAGCAGTGGATGTTAGTGGTGTTTGTTGCAGTAGTAATAGTAATAGTTAAGTTCTGTTGTCTCTTGATTCACAGCACTGATGAGGAGGACTGGTGTCCACCACTGCCAGAGAGGACCTATCTAATGGATGGTGTAGCAGAGGACGGACCATGTCCTCCTCCCAGAGGAGATGCCTCATCTCCAACCATTTCCTACAGCCACCAGTCCACAGCCACTCTCACACCCTCACCAAGAGAGGAGGCACGCCACTGCAATGACACACCACAACGCCTGCACCAGCCTGAACAACACCAGCCGGGACGGTGAGATTATCATTATATTGACATTTATTAGGCATTGATTGCAATTTAAATATTATGGATATGACACAGTGTGGCTGTTTGTATCCGTATCTGTATCCGTATTTGGATTTTAAGTGGGCGTGGCCTAGGAAATGTTAGCATTGCCAGCATGGTCTATGAATTTTGATTCTGAAAGTTCCTCAACCTCAGCTACATCACTCCAGTTCATAATTGGTCTCAGTTAAAGATGTGCATGGCACTGTTTTTTTTTTTCTTCTTTAGTTTATATCTGCCTGCAATAGTTTATAATGGATGTAGATGGTTTTATTTCCCAAAATATAAACTAACTAGCAGTCTAATTTAAACCACTGGCAACCTGCCCTGGCAGTTATAGTTAGATGCTATATCCTGTAAATAAACAAAACAAAAAACAAAAAAAAAAACAGAATAGTGTACCTCCTTAGAATATCTGTTCATTCTGAATATTTGTATTATGTTACTATTATCTCAGTTATCTATTATCTAGACATGCTGTATTTTCAGAATAGACAGTAGATAGATACTGACTGTAGTATCAGTCCATTAGCCAGTCCATTAGCCAATTAGGCAAGGTAAATACCCTTGGGTTGGGGTGGTCCCTCTTAACCCTTCTGTCGCTTCAACAGCATGGTTCTTAATATTTCTGTGTCCAAGCATGTTTAACTGAGCAAGTCTCGTACTTGCTCAGCAGCAGCAGCAGCAGCAGCAGTGTAGCAGATCTATTCCGCCAAGACCAAACCTACTTACTCTTCATTCTTATCAATAAACGCTTGCTAATTTCATTCCGTGAGTAGTCATGACTGAAATTTACTTTTGCAAAGCTGCTTTGTGACATGTCCATTGTTAAAAGCCCAACACAAATAAAGTTGAATTGAACCTGTATGGCTTATGTAAAGCTAAAATGAGGAACAGGTGGAACTTGTTACGTGAAACGTTAACAAGAACTGGAAACAATTACCAAAATATGGAAAGTGGAAAATGAAGAGGGCCAAAAAATGCCATCATGTGAACAGGAAATTACATGTGGCACTGCTTATAACTGCTGAAGATTTATTTTTCTTTATATTATTCATATGTATTCTCATTTAGATTAAGATTTATTCTCACAGCAAGCACTAGTGTGTATCTATATCTAACACACCTTCTCTGTGTATTATACACATGTAGTTCCCATGTGTGTGTGTTTCGAGAGATGACATAGTCCTGACAAGATAATGTGTTTGAGAGGCAGATGATGTTCTCCTTGCCTTACTGTAACCATATATCACACACATCATCATGTATTGTGATATTGTGTGTGTGAAGTAGATGACATTCTCCTCACCTCACTGTGTCTGTATATCACACACATCGTCCTTCAGGGAATTTGCTTCCTGCCTTTTACCTCCCTGCTATGACACTGATATTTGATTTGTTTTCTTTCTCTCTGGAGGTTTTTCACCACTTACTCCCCTGTTTCTCCCTCAGAGAAATGTACCTACTGAATAATTGATCCCGCTCCCAGGTTCTGTTTATTGTACCCATTATTTCCTGATGTTTTTTTTCCTGACACTGATGTTACATGTCTTCTCTGGTGAAAGTTCATGACAACAGTTCATGTAAAGATTTAACAGCTGTCTATTCATTCAGTCGTTTGTTGATGTGTAATGGACCTGTCCACATTCTGCCTCATTTGATGTTGACAGAAGGTTGCCATGTGGACCAGTGCCCATCCCACGGGCACCGAGCCCTCCCCTCACGCAGTCCAACCCAAACCTGTCAGCCAATCAGGAGAGCTCTGAGAGCGGCACACCACACCGCGCAGCACACAGGCGAGATCTAAGCCAAGGAGCAACACAGAGTGTAGACAATGTCAATGCACCAGGTGTGTATGTGGGGTTTTTGTGTGTAAGCACGCAATAAAGATTTTGTATCTATGACAAGAATCTCAAGAGCAGAGTCATTTCAAATGATGAACTTTCTACCATGTGCTACAGTTGTCAGCACTGAAATAATGTCATGGTACAAATTCTAGGCTATCAGTCTATACTGATTTCATACAGAAACTCGCAAATGATTCTGTCAGAGAGCTTTACAACAGCTACATCAGATGTAATAGGTTTTTTATTTGTTTTGTTTTTTTTAATTTCTTAGGGCGAGCAAGAACCTCTGTAGGAGAGCAGGTCCAAGCAGGTCCACCTGGCCAGAAGGCTCGGGTAAAGAAGAAAAGCTCAAAGAGCAGCCAGTACCGCAGAGACATGATACAAGGAGGTAAGAGCAGCTCAGCATTTTATAACTCTGTGTATGTTTCATTATGTGTCCTGTCTGTAGAAGTTGCAGTTCACATATTGGTCCCTCTCTATGTTTGTGTATACGGACAAAAGCAGCGCATGGCTGTAGATTTTGATGTGGCACGATGACATGAATAATGACATAGCCTCAAAGATAATTAAGTCAAGAAGCTGTCACAATTCACTTATGCAGTAGGCTCCTATCTAGTGAATTGTTAGAATAGGAAATTGAGAGTTTACAGCATACAGTCTAGCATGGTTTTAAACGTACCTTTGTTCAATTGTATTTGATACATCAGGTGTGCTTCCTGTGTGTGAGATCAACACATTAGAGCTAGTAGTAGACACCTTTTTCTTCTTTTTCTCAGCCTTACCATAGGAAAGAAGGTCACCATAGTGCACATGCCTTTCTGATATACAGACAATACTCTATAATCTTTCATTCCCTCTCCCACTATTTTGTATATATCTTATACTAAAATGGTTCAGTACACTGTCTGCACTTAGAGTTTGTCTTTGTTTGAGAAATTTTATTAGATTTCATTCTGATTACTTGCAATAAAACAAAGGACTTGGTGGCCGCAGAGTATTTTTAAACTGGCCCAATTTGTCAATAACTGTCTGCTGCTCCTCCACTGAAAAATTCATAGAGGAAACACAGAGAGATTCCTTCCTCAGTGGGTGTCTATTAGTGCTTGTGGCTAGTTCCCATTTTTGACCACTAGGTGTAATAATAACTCTGCCCCACAACTGCACAACATCTACAAAGGTGAGCAGATCAGTGGAACTTTGACTTTCGTCTGTCAGGTTTGTCCAGTAGCAGCTCAAAGAGTTAATTAGTTAATTATTTCAACAGAATTTAAAATGTATGGGGTTGTGAATAAGAATGGAGATGATCGTTTGGTGGCTTTGCCCCTCCCACACCTATAGACACCTATAGACAAGTTAGTGGGTGCAAGTGTGTTAACGTTAATCTTCTAATCACTTGCACAACCACATGCAGTCGATGTCAGCCATCTTTTTAAAAATGCCTTTGATATATAATATTCTCAATTATTAGCAGTTTAAGCTATATGTGTTAACCATGGGATTTTATCATTGCAGATCTGCCTCCTCCTCCAGAACCCCCTCCTGAGGACGAGCCTGACCAACTCCCAGCAGGAGACCTGGAGTGTGGACACACATCTTTAGAAAGGGATGGGGGCTCGCTGTCCTCCATGGAGAGGAGAGATCAAAACACACGCAAGAACTCGGCTCAAAGACGCAAAGATGGTGAGAACACTGCTTGCAACTTAATACCATAATGAAGTACGCATCTACATTGTCTCTGTGCATTATAGATTCATCACACACATGGGCTTATGCACGACAGAGGCACATGTGCTCACAGTGAAATGTAGTTTGACTCATTAGAGGTCATGGTTCCCCAAAGCTCATAGGTAGCATCTGACCGATGTGCTAAATATATCACTCCACAGATGACGAGATGGTCCCTTACAACAAGCACAACATTCTGTCCCGCGGTCAGATGTCCAGCAACTGCTCCACAACAGGAAGTTCTTCGTCGCGAGGCTCGACAGGATCCAGAGGTCAAGGAAACAGCCGCAAGAGGAATGAGGTGAGAAGCTTTGGAACTGAAGATATGCATCTTATAGCAGCTTGAATGTTGGGAGCTGAGATAATTATTTAAACATAACCCTGTAGGGGCTGTAATCTGTTTTAAATAGCACTGAGGAGGCAAAGCTCTCAATCAGTAAAGCTTTAATTGCCCCTTAAGCCCTTACTTTCTAATACTAATCTCACACCAAGACCATAATTGTCAGCAATTAGGCACAATACATAAATCTTATGTGCTCTTTCTTTACTTACTATGATTGAGACAGAGTTGGCTCAGATTTCTAGCCAGTTTGGGTCTCAGGTGGATCCTAAGTGCTTGCAGAAAAGAAGCACATTTTTTGTTCTCAGATGGAGTAAAGGATTTTCAGACTGTCATGACAGTTTGCCCTTAGTCACCATTTACCACTTAATCAATCCAATCAGATTATAAAAATATTACAAAACCAAGGTTTGCATTGAGTGTTTAAAAAATTCTGAGCTTGAATTTCAGGTCCATTCTTGTTTCCACTGCTTGAAGAGTGTAGATATAACCTTATATGTGAGGCGGCCTAGAAAAACCCATCGGATGTTGCTGTGTCTGAATTCTGGCAGAAAGATTTTGAGAAACTGTCAGGTTTTGATAAAAAACTGGCTTCTCTGCATAACATACTTCGACACCTCTGCTTTAAGAAAGCTTAGATACATTTTCCCCAAATGATGTAGAAATGCTTTTATTAACTTTCTGAACTTACCTTGATTTTGTGCAAAGATCATGTTACGTAAATAAGGAGCCAGAGTAACAATCGTGGCTGTAAAAACAGCTGTTGGCTATTTAAGAAAGGATAGTTTTCATGGTCATATTTATTATTTTTCTATTTTATTTATTACATGTTAAATTAACTCAATATATAGAGGTTGCTTTTAGACACTCATTGCGATGATGTTTTTGGAATCTTTAAAATTTTATTACATTTTTATTTATTATAAAAAAAAAATCCACAACTTTACTCACAGTTGAAATATGTACAAAAAAAGAAACATATTTCAGAACTGTATATAGTAGAAAGGGTCACCTTGCGAAAGCTTTTCCCAGGCTACAACACATGCATGTATACTGTATATCATTAGCAAAATATTGACAATATAATTTCAGCTCAGATCCGTTTGTATTCCTGGGTTTGATCTCTAAACAAAGCTCTATAGTACTTTTGCTGCAGACTCTGCGTCTGACCTGAGCTTTGATCAGCAGCACAGAAAGACTCAGTATAGCCAAAGAGAACACACCCATAATGCCATCCCAGTGACCCCTTCTTTTTATGATCTAAACCTTTTTTTCTCTTAAGCGGCGCAGTCCTGCCATGGGAAAGAGGGCATAAACCCGTGTCCTTCACAGACCCCTGTCTCAGATCTATCCCCCCTCTCAGGTTTCCCCTTCGGGAGCTTTAAAAGCAGCCCTGACAAAAGAGGGCTGTGTGTTCCCGGGGGAGGGGGTTTCGGGTTACCCTTTTCCTCATCGTTATCTTTCCCAGCCTCACAGGGCGCGTGAAAAGGTGCTCAATGGCGAGCGAAGGGGGCTCCGAGAGACAGTCTCAGATCACATGATAACCAGTCGTGATATTGAAAAAAAAAAAAAAAAATGAATGCATTGAATTTAGCAGATCCAAGTGTGTACATGGTTTCCTCATGAATAAAATATCACATCAGTGCGGTTGTGTGTGTCTGTTAACGTACAGTGTGTTTAGCAGTAATTGTGTTGATGCCCTATATTTTGATGTGGAAATTGTTTAATTGTTTATAATAATTATTTTTATTATAATTTTATTATAGCGCATTTAGGAACATCGTCACAAAGCAGCTTTACTAAAACTGGATGGAGGTTTAGATTCCTAATGAGCAAGACGGAGGTGACAGGGTCAAGCAAGACCTCCCTGAGATGACTGAAAAGAAAAAAAGAAAGGGAAAGAGAAAAAAAAAACAACTTCAGACAAACCAGATTTAAAATCCCTCCTCTTCTGGGAACCAGATAGTAAAATTATACATCATTACTCACATATTGTGAATAAAATCCTGAGATAAGCACGGGACAGTGTTTATGATTCCAGCAGCAGTTCTTCAGGCTACATTTGAAATAAATGTATTTAATACATCAGTTTTTCAGTCTAATAATTTGGGAACCAGCTGAAGTTTCTTCCTGAGTGTTTGCTTTGCTTCCCAAAAGAAATGCTTGACTAGAAAAGTGCCGTTTTGGCAACTAATTATTGCCAGTGTGATTTGTGTCTTTTTTTTATTGTAAGCCTAAATCTAATCTTGTCTTTATTTATTTATTTTTTTTTTAGGAGAAGAGATAAATGAATGTCAGTAAACAGGAGGAAAAAAATCTTCAGTCAACACAGCCGTCAGTATTCTCTCATTTTCTTGCCTGAAAGAATAGATGAGCGGAGAGGAGGATGAGGACGGATACGCAGATTCCTTATCTGCCTCGTCCCATCCAAATCATGGACATTTCATTACCTTATTATTATTATTGTTATTTATGACTTTCATGGGGCCATTTTAAATCCCATCGTCACTGTAAATAGTCTTCTCTTTAAGCTTTTTACACGGGGTCCAGATCAAGAGAAAGAAATATATTGTATTTATAAGAAAAAAGACGTAAAAAAGAAAACATGTCAAAAAGGTCCGATATAAATTTAAGGAAGTTATCGTCTGAATGTGCCAACCTCTTTTTTGTAGAAATGTACACAGTACTTTTTTTTGATCGCATACATGATATTGCACTCGCGTCGTGTTGGGGAGCAACGAACGATACAGAGCACAATGTGTGTTTAAGCTAAAGAGCATTAGCTTTCATTTCCCACTCCAATAACGTCTGACCAAACTCCACATCGTGTGTGTCCATTATGGAAGGCTGTCTCTGTCTTATTTTTTTTTTAAGGACTGCTTCAGTGACAGTGTGAAAATGTGTTCCACAGAAAAAAAGGAAAAAAAAAAATCTGTTCAGCTGACTAACTTTTTGGTAGTCCTTGTTGTTTTGTAAAAATGAAATAAAAACACATTTGGTGAACCATATGTAGTGTCAATTTTAATTTGAAAAATGTTGGAAACTCTTATCTGAGAACTTCCTTGAATACTAACAAACACTAGACAACAGTTTAGACATAGCAGATGATTATGGCTGTGATGTGTGAGTGGGAGAAGAAGAAGAAGAAGAAGAAGAAACAAAAGCTATCTAGTTTCTTTCAAGCTTAAACGTCCATAGAGGAGATTCCATCTGGCAAATCAGCTCACGGAAACAAGGTATGATGCCACCAGCACGGCGCTTCAAGCAAGATCAGCGAGAAGAAAGAGAGGAAAGGGTTTAAAAAGTGACAAGAGAAAAATGGGTGAATGAAGGGACGTGAACTAGTGAAGAGTAAAGAAATGCAGACAGAAGGGAAAGAAGGGGACATGGAGAAAGAAAGAAAGAAAAAACTCATTCTCACACACGACCCTGAGGACATGGAGTGAAAGATCCGAGACAAGGAGCGCAGAGCGAACTAGGGAAGAGAAAACTAAATGGAAAGTGAGAGGAAGGTAACTGGAGGGTGACGAGCAAATAGTGAAAAAGAAGTGGATAGAGGAGGGAAAGATTCTCTTGCTTCCACATGAGACATGCTGGCCTGAGGTGACATACGGAGAGATAAAAGCAAAATAAAAAAGAAGCATCGGTTTAACTTAAGAAGCCCGAGTGTGAGGAGTTGCTTATCATGCTTAAGGATCTGTTTGGAGTCAGATCTTGTTACAGAGCTTTAAATTATTGGAAGCTTTTCCACTGGACTACATTTGGACACGTTTCCTGCTCTTATATCTATTAAGTAGAATAGAGAGTCTTTAACTCTCATTGTCCTTTTAGTAATAGTGCTTATACAGTGATGTATTGCTGACCATCAGTGCAAGATTGGACAGAGATGGCCAAAACTGTGACCTTTTGAAACACACACTCTGAACCAAACACACACACACACTCTCTCTCTATCTCTCTCTCTCTCTCAATAGAGGTTTCCTTATCCATAAATCACTAGCTCATTCATTAGTTGTGTGTCGTTGCGACACGCCCATCAGGACTGGAGGGGAGCAGAGAGCAGTGAAAATACCGCTCGGCAATTTCCATGTTAATTACCCAGCTGAGAGATGGATGCTTTTCACTTTATTGTTCGTTTAATGTATGCAAAGTGTGTGCGATTGCAGCATGAAAACTAAGAGGTGATTGTTCTGGAAGCAAAACACGCTTTGACATTTGGCTTCTTTTACCATAAACACTGGTTTAAATGGGTGAGCATGTTAAAAAGACAAGATGCCGGGCCGTAATGATGGCCAGCTGCAGGAGTGTGAGTAGTGCGTTATGGAGAAAATGAGAGAGCCGCCTAATGCCTTTAAAGCAGCAAACTGAATAAAATTTACTCATCTAGCAGAGGATCTACAATTACCACACTTCATTCCCATAACCACACTCAAGCTCGATAAATCATAAGTGCTTCAGTTTGCAGCATACTCCAAAGATTTAAAGTACCTCGGAAGTCAAAAATGGGATTTAACTCATGCATGGCTTGCGTTCATTCAGCTTCAGTAACTTTATCCTAGTTACGGTTGTAGTGAATATGAAGACACATGGACACCTAGGGGCAATTTAGCATAGCCAATCCTCCTACTGGCATGTTTTTTGGGAAATGGGAGGAAACGGGGAAACGCGGAGAAAACACACATGCGAAACTCCACACAGACAGTAATGTGAGTTCAGGATGGAACCAGGCAGCAATGCTACCCACTGCACCACCTTTACAGTATTATATGGTGTTGTCATACTTGTAAGTCGGACTTGTAACCCGAAGGTGAACCCGAAGGTCGTGGGTTTGAGTCTCGGGTCCGGCAGGGATTGTAGGTGGGGGNGCACTTGGATGGGTTAAATGCAGAGCACAAATTCCGAGTATGGGTCACCACACTTGGCCACAAAGTCACTTCATTTCACTTCACTTCAAATTTGTTAAAAAAAAGTAAAAGTTGTTAAAAAGTATTTTCCCAGAGTGTAACGTACAAGGTCAGTGAAAATCCCCATGGCTTTTTACAAATGGTGAAGTACTTAGCTTAGGTAGAGTTAGTGACGAACAATAGTTTTAACTGTTGTGGTATATTTTGGCAAATTTACAATAAATAAATCATTATGAAAATTCAATCTGAGTTTTAGATGCTAAAATCCCACCCTGAGAAGCTATGCGAGCAATATCCTGCTATCGGGGATGGAGGGAGAAGGAAATGGGAGTGTTTCTAGATTCCACACTCATGTATTTATTCATGTAGAGTAAAACTGGAGATGTTTCAAGGGCATTTTTAATAGTTTGATAATTTGGCATTTGATTAATCGACAGCAATGATATTAAATAGTTCTAAATATATTCAGGAATATTTTTAATTAGATTACAGTTAGACTAGAGGATTTGTGTTGGACCTGAGGCTTTTAGAAGACAGAATGACTCTTGAGTCTAATCCTCTGGAGCAGATATGGGTCACCGAGAAGGTTTCCTCCCAAGGGCTCTTTGCTCCACATCGCTCATGTTTGTCCCACGTTATCTTCCTGCAAGGAAGACGGATCTGGCCTGGAAGCCACGCTCAGTTGGATGCCACTCCACCGAGAGGAGCTTCATGTTCATTTAGGAAGGAGACAGAGACAGAGAGGGGAGATTATTACGCAGGTGTTGCACATTAATGGCCATTTAAATGGGGTCATTTGGAGTCTCAGTTTATTACTGTGCTCATGTGTTCGGGATTCATGACAACAAATTCAGCAAAATTCATTTGGGATTTGTTTGCTGTGTGTGTAAACACTTTCTGAGTGATGTGAATAAAAAAATTATTAGGTCAGGGTAATTGTTACAAGTATAACACTCAAGGACTAATGGCTGTACTGTCCTACAAAAATGAATAGGAGCTACAAGAAAACTCAAGAAGAGTACTGTGTGTGAGAGAGAAAGAGAAGAAAGTGTTGTAAAGTGATGTCACATAGCAAAGTAGGTCAATAGATTACCAGCAGGCTATTAAAAGATGCCTTTTTGGCCATGTATCCTCAGTGTGTGTGTTTGTGTGTGTGTGTGTGTGTGAGAGAGAGAGAGAGAGCGAGAGAGAGAGAGAGTGTGTGAGGGGCAATGCCAAGCATATGGCCATGGGGAATGAATGAGGGGGACAGAATATAATCCCTCACTGTGTGTGTGTGTGTGTGTGTGTGTGTGTGTGTGTGTGTGTGTGTGTGTGTGTGTGTGTGTGTGTGTGTGTGTGTCAGGCGGGTGGCCAGCATTGAATGATTTAATACTGTTTGTTTGTAAAAAAGGATTAGAGTTTTGTAATATTCACTGCCTCTAAACTGACTCTGCACATTCGCTAACTCACACAATCAGCCGCAAACACTCCGTGACTGCACACACACACACACACATGCAGACACACACACACACACACATACACTGTGGTGCCAGGCCCATGCAAACTACTGCTCTGATAAGAGAGGAAAGCTGCCAGCCATTCCTATCACCAAGGCACAGTTTATTTGTATTAAAAGACTTTCGAGGGAACAGTGGAATTAGTAAATATATCAAATATAACATTTTAGTTCAACAGCTTACGAAATATATAAAAAGTTAATTTAGGGAATAAGTCATCTTAATGTAATCTTGTCAGTAACTCTAGTGGGACAGTGATCTAAGCTTACGAGTCTCAGTCGATGTTCATGTTTAGGCTGATGTTCAGTTGTTATTAACTCCTGTTTTCCATAAAGAAGAGAACAGAAAGAAAGAGAAGAGAGCTATGAATCTAAAAAAAACCCCTCAAAAGTACACAACAGAAACATATTAAAAACTCTTGTACAATATTTCCTGTGCTATTCAGATGGCTATTACATCCCAGCATTCATGATACTGTATATTAAATAAAAGTGGTTTATTTACAGTGTAGATTTTAGAGTACTAGTTTCTTTTTTTATGTCAGCATGATGCGAGCATAAGCAGCCTGTAAGACACTGTAAAAAAAAAACGCTGGATTTGATGAACGACTCTCGCTGATTACGACTCAGGCCTAAGTCTGTACACGACTGGAGTTTCGATACAAACTGCAGCAGACTGAGTGATCATCTCTGTGAGGTGTTTTTGTGTGGCAGCTCGGCTCTTGTGTTCTGGGACGTCTCTGTGGACGCTCTAAACTGGGCCTCCATCTCCTCCACCCAGGCTGTGCTCCAATCCCACGCGGTGAGAGGGTCCACCTCCCCGAAACAGTCCCGCGGGGGGAACAGCATACTCAGCGGAGACCCGGGAGGGGAGAAATCTGTTCACACACACACACACAGTAACATATGAACAACCCTGATAAGACATAACATAAGGAAATAAACCAAACTACTGCATTTCCTCTTAAATGATACGGTCCTAAACAACTCAATAAATCGAGCCAGTTGCCAAAATCTTGTTCCTTTAACAGAGTGAAGCCATTTCATTTTGTTGGCTGTTGCTTTAAAGGCAAAGGAGAAAAAAACAATTTGGTAAATGGGAACTTTGCACACCCCATTGAGAAATGTGATTGATTTGGTGACACAATAAACGGTGAAGTCGCCCGTTCAATTTCCTGAGAGCCACTATTGTTCCCATAACCCCCCTCTCTACACATCCTTCAGCTAAAGCATCACGATACAGCCTAAATTATTAGCTGTCTAATCTCTATAACGCTGTTTTCTGCGCTATCTCAGAGCTGGAATGAGAATTGTGATGTACGCTGTATGTGGAAGGCTTTGTGGAAGGCAGGCATGGAGATAAGCGTAATGGTGGAAATGACTATAAATCATATGTGTGTGTAGTGAACAGTACAAAGAGAAGAGATCATATAGAAGAACAGAGTAAAATCTTCGTCTGTGACTCCACTGGTCATGACACAACCCTTTTGAAATAAGCTCTAATCTGAAATCGAACACTGTGTAGAAAATACTGATGACACTTCGCCATCTAATGGACGCAGACTGCAAATGCACTTATTGGGACTGTAATGAATTGTATTTTAATTCTGTCTGCTGTTTAGTTTTCAGGTAATTAAACATATGACTGAGATTTTAGTTGAAATTAGCTAACTGGATCAATTCTAGTGCATTAAATAAACTCACTATGCATATGTTTGAACTGCAGGTATACTGTGGTTTAGTTTCTGGTTACAGATCAACTGCAAAGACACATTGTATTGTAAATGAAATCTTACCGAGCCAAAAAAAAGGTGTTCTGGTTAATCTCCACACAAAGCCTGACAATTTGTTCAGTCTCTACCTTTCAAACATGTTATTTCTTCCAATAAAACTCATAAAAATACCCAAATTAATGCGACTACGGAGTCTTGATAATTCATAGACATCTCTTTTTAGGAATATAGACCTATAAGAAATAAAAATAAATAAATAAATAAATAAATAAATAAATAAATAAATAAATAAATAAATAAATAAATAAATAAATAAAGTGGAATACAAATACTTTATTCAATATTGAGCAAAATACATTTTTATTATCATTTTAGCTGTTGACATATGCCCCTAATGTTTTATTATTATTATTATTATTATTATTATTATTATTATTATTATTATTAGCAGCAGTAGTTGTAGTAGTAGACATTATTTTTTATTTACTGCTAGCTGTTATATTACCACTACTGCTTATATTATTATTAATAGTAGTTGTATTATGCGTTATTCAGCATTTGCCCTAAATGAATTCATTTCCTTTTATTAACTTTCATGATATATGTATTATCAAATCTAAAAGAAATTTGTATTGGAGTTGTGTTAAATGGTGTTCTCTGGGAATTCGTATGGGAATTTGACACAGTTACAGATGTCAGTCGTTACAGATGCTCACTTGCCTGATAAAGTTCCACTCATCGACTCTGCTGTCATGGCCATGATGCGAGCGTAGTTCACATCATTCATGAAGGAGCCGTCTGAAGAGCTGATGATGCTCGTTCTCGCACTCGTCGTGTTTCCCTCAGACACTGACCCCCAGCCGTTCCACATGGAGCCCTCCCAGTCGCTGCAGCAGGAGGAGGGTGTGCTCATCAGCGCTGTTCTCTGTAGTCCTACTGCCTGAGACTCCCGCTCGTCGTCTACATCATCCTGAGCTTCACACTCAGACGGTCCACATATGTACCCGAACGTGGGTGTGGGGGAGAATGGCCGAGGTAAGGAGGGAGACTTTTCACTCAGGGTGCTGAGGATAAAGAAACAGTCATGATGTGTCATGAGGACACTGCTCAGGTTAAGAAACCCAGTAGAGGAAGAAACCCGAGAACCCAGAGGAAACCCATGCAGATGCTTTAAAAGATTCAAAAAAAAAAAACTGTTGCAAGTGTAAGCTTCTCTCACCTGTGTCTGTGTGGTTTAGGACTCAGCTCGAGGTACTGCTCATGCGGTTTTGTGCTCAGTGTGTTGTCCTGGTGGTCGGTGGACAGGCAGAACGAGGTTGTAGAGAGGCAGCTGTAGGAAGGACTGTGTCGAGAGGGACAGCCAGTGGACGCTGCGCACACAGACTGCAGAGAGCCGGCATCCACAGTCAGCTTAGTGGAGCGACTGGACCTGAGGAAAGAGTTATTTAATGTGAATCTGCCTCACTGACCCATGCAATCTAATTAAATTTTATAGCAATTAAATTAAAATAGTTTATAATACATACACAGAGCAAATTTGCGTGGTTGGAAATTTGATTTGATCTGATGCAAATAAGATGGTAGTCATAAGACTGGAATCGCAATCAGTTAACTCCATAACTAAAAACCTCGGCCACCTTCTTACTCTCAGTTCAACATGACCTCTATAATCTCTATAAAGTAAATCTGATTTTTAAATGAGTTTAATGAATGGATTTGTTAAGAGCAATTATCTATAATATTGTGGCGTCATTTTAATTTAGGATAAGGATCAATTCTCAAATGCTAGAACAATATCAGAGCAGGTTTGTTTAATAGTCTCGCAGGAATCATTTGGCCAAAGAGATGTTATTATATAACACAATAATGGTGAGTAAAGATGACATCAGTCCAATATTCGGTATGAATATTGGGAAAATATCTTTTTTTTTAAATGAAAACAGCTTTGTAGTAGATCTGGAGTGGATCATGGACGAGTCCATCGAAGTGCACCATGCACACACATTCACATTCAGTTATCCAGAATCAATATCGGGGCCAATATCAATAGAAAATACTGAATCTAATATAATTGATATCGAAGGAATTTTGTAATAAGTTTTTTTCTACATAGGGATCTTATAATATTTTTCATAAATAAGGATCATCCTGGAATTCCAGTTCTTTTATTTCAAATGTTCTAACTTTAAACATATGTGCACTGTGAAATCTATTTATTTATTTATTTAGAGGTCATTTGATTTTATTTTTTAAAAAACTGTGTTTTTCTGTGACTACTTAAGTCTTCCTGTAGAAAAAAACAGTATTAGAAAAGAAATAGTGGTACTGTGTTATCTCTAATTCTGTAAGCCACTTCCTCTGTCTCTAGTCTCTAATCTAGTTTCTGGCCTTAAGGCCTATGTGGCCTTTGTCTCTGTGAATTCTGGCTGCATTTTAATTTGACACACTTCCAGACTCTCTAATGAGTAGAGTGCAGCAGCAAGTCCATTAAAGTGAGCTGTAGGCTGAAAACATTTCCTGGCCAAGAGCGAGACTTCCTCTTCCATTTACTTTTAATGACAGAGCCTGGTCACAGATCCTCTCCTGTGAGAACTGGGGCTTCATAAAACTATGTGTAGTTTAAGTGGAAGTGTGTTTACTCGAAAATATTCTGAGACTGAACTTCCACTGCTTTCAAATGTAAGTATTTCAATATGCAAAATAATGTGTAAAGGTGTATTGGAAGAAATGTTACCACAGGCAACCAGGTGACCACATTAGCCAGCTTCTGTTAGTATACATGCGGGAAAAACGAGTCTATAAAAAACACTGAGTTTATAAATGAAGCCACATGTTCAAAGCTCTACTAGTGTCTATAGGGAGCTGTAGGATGTGACAGAATAAAAATAAAACATGTCTGACCTCTGACTGAGTGTCCAAATGTCAGGGAAAAATCCCAGAGAGAAACAGAATGATAAGAAACAGAGAAAAAAGATGACCTACAGACAAGTAGAGACACCTTTTCTGGTTAGATGTTGGTGGACAACGTCTTGTTTACGGACCCCAGGGCTCCATAGAGACTGCGTGTTTTCCTCTAAGCAAATATTTTATTGATAAGGAAAACCTCTCCGAATGGAACAAAACGTTGGAGTTCTGACTTCACCATCTCACCTCTACTTATCTCAGAAAGGTCCTACATCTTTACGTCAGACGCTTATGTCCTCCCCCACGTCAGACGCTTATGTCCTCCCCCATGTCAGACGCTTATGTCCTCCCCCACGTCAGACGCTTATGTCCTCCCCCACGTCGGACGCTTGTGTCCTCAAGTAGTGGTTCATTTACAATCTCTACTACCATCTCTACTCTAAGACTTGCCAATATGCTGAGCAGACTGCCATGCCTCCCTTTTATCCTATCTGAAGGCCCTGCTGAAACCTGATGTATATTCATCTATTTGTCAGCTGCGTTCATTTCCTCAGACACCAGGCACTCCTGCAACCTTGGCGCCTGGTGTAATCGAACATAGATAAGACCAGACGCAGGATATGATGTATGCTATTCCTGAACAGATGTGTGTGTGTGTGTAGCGTAGCAAGAAAGTGGAGAGGCCATGGCATAACCTCTTTAAAAAGTGCACACAGAAATAATGGTTGAACTCCTGAAGGGTAGATATGACACTTCAACTGACCATCATTTGATTATAAAATAAACCAGTTCTTCAACCAGTCATATTTCTCACCACTTTCTACCACTCCACTTCCTCCTAGCAGTTCTCTCTTCTGTCTGTTTTTCTAATTGTAAAGTGAACTTCTTACAAATATACAGATTTCGTTTTATTATATTTCTAATAGTTAACTATTATTCTCATGGTAAGAGGAGAAAGACAGGGATCCTTTCTCACCCCTCCTCAGAGCTGACGCTGTGGTTGTCGTCCATAGGCAGAGGGGGAGGAGTGGGCAACATATCCACCAAATGCAGTGAGGCCGAGTACTGCAGAACCCTGGGAGAAGTGAACGGTTTCATGCTTTCAGACACTCCCCCTACAGTACAGAGCAGACATTAGGAGTGTTTTACTGCATGCACATTATACAGGGATCTGAGATGTCATGAACATCATCTCTCTCAGCTCAAAACGCCATAAGCATCTACTTACTCTATATATCAGATAGAAGTATATAAAATATCTAATTGTGCAGTTTTACAGTAAAATGTGAGCGTACCTGAATTCTGCCTGAGTCTGTGTTGATGGATGTTGGATGTGTTGCGCAGCATCAGCGCTTGCTGGTGCATAGGCACCAACGGAGCACTTTTCACTGCATGCAGCTCTGGAGAGAGCATTGAAACCAAAATACAGGTAAATACAGCATTTATGATAACTCATTGAGTCCTTTACTTTTCTAAATCATTCATGGAAAATAAGGAAAGAAAGACTAATACAAAGAAGAGATACATGATGTGATTATACATCATGATCCTGCTAGTGCTATATGATATGATGTCACGGTAGGCTTTTGTTAGCATATTGCAGGGAGGTAACTGACCAATCAAACACTCTTCACACACTTTCTCATCAAAAAAGATTAAAAAAAGAGCATTGATAAGATGTTATCAGTTAGAAGCTTTATGTAAGTATAGTTATACCATTACCTTACTTTATTGCCACTTGTTTCATGTGTCATCCTGTTTCTTGCCACATAATACACTTCCCTTTAAAGTCATCAGTACTTGAAGTTACAACTCACATTTAGCAAATATTTACTGAGAAACTGTCACATACTATAAGGTTCTATAAGGGTTAAATGTACTGTAAGCTATATAAGTAGTGGCTTAAGGCCCCTGGGCCACCAGGGACCCTTTAATTTTTAGAATTGTAAGCATTATGTTTTCCTGTTGTCTCTCCATCTCTCTCCGTCTGTCTGTCTGTCTGAGACACTTGTTAGCGTGATATCTCAAGAACGAAGGGTTGAATTTTTTGTAGGATTTATGTGGAATTATTACTGTAACCAACAAATGATCTAACTAATTAGGTTTTGGAAATGATCCAAACACTGGTTAAGGTCATAGCAAGGTCAAATGTCTGAAAGGAGATCTAATTGTTAAAATAGATATATAAAAAAGAACACTTTACTTTTGGAGAAAAGATTTATATATCAGGCAGCCGCATGGAGCTCCCTCGTGGAGTGAACAGAATAGAAATTGCCATTTACATACTGTAACTAAACACGCTTTCTGTGCTTGTTGACGTAATTAAAATGTTAGTGGCTAACTAGCTAGCTTCCTAGTATCTAGACCTAGCTAGTACCTAGTATTAAACTGTTTTACCCTTATCCAAATAATATAGAATTCTGTTCATTCTTGCATATAGCATAATATCATTGGTGTGTGGGGGACCCTGAGTAAACTGTATCACCCCAAATGTTCAGAAACAGCAGCTATAAGAAGGTGCTCTATGTATTAATTATTTACAGACTTTAGTGTCTTATTCGGATAAACAAGTCTTGACAGGAAAGTACACTTGTTACAGTAGACTTATAACCCAAAACAGGTGATGCATGTGGAAGTTAACCAGTAAGTTGGAAATTTTATTAATAAAAGTATTGGCACACACCATATCCTATCTATTATACCGTCTATTATTGCCACATCATCTTTTAAGTATCTCACCTCGTTTGAAGTTTTTCTCCCAGGACTCCTTCCGAACACCCATATTGGGCTGGGCAGGAAGGGCCCGTTTCCATGGCAGCACTTGCCGCTCTTTGGTGACGGATGACTTGGCAGCAGGTTGCCTGATGTGTGTCATCTCTGAGCTGTGCTGCTGCATGTTGCAGTGAGGCATTTTGGGACATTGTCCTGGACTGTTAAAGGTTTTCATAGTGTTACCAGTCAGACCCACATAGAAGGTGCCATAGACGCCACAGTTGTCTGGCACTATTGGGACAGGCGAGTCTTTTTTTGCTGTGATGGGTAGAGCTGAGAGGACAGGGAGGAAACAGAGGAGACATTTACATTATATCAAACCAATGCTGGTATAATTAAGTGATGAGGACTGCAGGGATTAGACTTCAGCAGAATCTGGGTTTTGTCCTTATGAATATGGACATGCCCTAGGAGAATGTTAGATTAAAGGTGAAGAATAAAATTAGGTTATGCTAAGAAAATATGCGAAACGAATAATTTTGTTTCTATGTCACACGGATATCCACAAGTAATATCAGTAACGGCGAAGAAGGTAAAACCATTTTACCGCTCAGTTTAAATGGGACATGTATTCAGTGAAGGTTTGGAAAGAAAGAGGGACATAAGGATCATATGCAATAAATCTACTGCTCATTATGCATGTAGCCTATTTGGATTTGAACTTCGTTGTGTTTACTCTGGTTTGTTTGGGGTGTGAACCCAGAAATCGCATTCAAGTGTGAAGCAAAACATCTGGTCTGAGATGGGATCTATGTATATTCACTACCAAGCAAACCCTAGTGCAGTTCAATTTCTGTAAGAACATTCAGCACTGACCTCACTGCAGGAAGTGATTAAAACATGCAATTTAATATGGGTTAAAAAATGTTTTGCATTTTTTGACATGTGAGCTGCTAAACTGACACGTGAAGCACAAACCGAACCAGAAGACAGAGCTGGAGTACTGCAGAAATACAGTACATTCTGGATGTCTGGTCTGAAGAGCATAAAAATTAAATAATATGGACATTTTTCATTTCTTAGTAAGGTTTTTCCCTCGAGTTTCTTCATACACCAATTCTGACTTTGGTTTGTTGGTTTTTTGATTACTCTCTCTGCCTAGCTGTGCCTGTTTGCTGATTGCCTGACTCTCTGCCTAATTACCTAATTACTGTAAACTCCACCCACACTTCCACCACCCATTTAAACTGAACCAATAGTATTAATTTCACTCTGACTTGGACTGAATAAACAGGTTCATAGGTGAGAATCAGACTTTTGCTCTCCCAGCAGGATAAATCTGACTTCTGAGTGAAAGTGAGTCTATTTCTAGTTTAATTGGTTCTGACTCACTGGTCCTCCTGAAATCTGGCTTCTCCTGGTTTTGTGTCCACAGGCTTTGGCACTGTTCACCAGTCAAGTCAGGCTTCCAAGCTCCTGACATCCATGGAGAATCAGGTGCTGCCATCCTAATCAGGAGCATAAAAAGTGCTGAACAAACCATCTATCTTAAACTGTCTTCGGCTAATATGTAACAGCTAATTACAAAAATGGATTTTAGTTGAGTTTAAGACATTAAAAAATCTTATACCTGTGGTTGATGATGAGATCCTCACTAGCAAGTCTATATAAACCTAAAAAAAAAAAAAAACAAGAAACATTACCTTGACAGCTTAAAATTTGGTTAAATGATCAAAATGCTGTGGCACATGTCTTAGACCAGATGTTAACCTGTTTTGTGATGTCCTCCTCGCAGAGTGGCAGGTCTGACATGTTTCCGATACAGACAAGCAGCTGTAACCATCATCACGCACCACAAGAGGGCGCCGACACTCCCGATAAACACTGGCTCCCTCATCAACGCCAACACATCAGACATGCTCAGAGAACTTTTGTGATGTGGAGCTGAATCCTGCTTTGACTCTGGTTGTGAGTGAAAGAAACAGACAGAGAGAAAGTCAGAGAGAGAGAGAGAGAGAGAGAGAGAGAGAGAGAGAGAATAACATCCATCTAGGTTAACAGTGATTAAATGATAATGCTAAAGTATGTTTGCAAATGTTTCAGCAAAGTGCATGGAGCAACTCAACAAAGAGAAATATCGTGTTTAACCAATTACTCTTAAGTGAAGGCGAAACAAGAGGACATTCTAAGAAATACAAATGACACAGAAAGACTGGAATACACCATCTTTTTATTTGACTTCTACATCTTCTCTCTATTGATACAAGCTTCTCCAGTTCACTTGACTAAAAGTGAAGTTTTCAATCTTGTCTTTTTCCCTTTTAGATTTTTAAGCCAAATTTGTTGTATAAAAGCAGGTGGATGAAACGGTGGATGGATGGAAGCGCTGCAGGGTATATACAGTACCTATGAGCAGTCTGTATGGATCAGTCTGAGCTCCGACCCCAGCACCGTTTACCGCTGCCACTCGGAGCCAGTACACCCTGCCAGGCTGCAGTGGCCTGATCTCCAGAGTGTGTGTGCCGCTGTCCACTGTCCAGTTCAGATATTGCTGCTCTTCGTCCTGCACACACCACACCTGAAACACACAATAAAATGTAGAGATACAACACAAACATCTTCAGCATCTACATCTTTACAAGCCATTATATTGTGTTTATTATTGAGTTCCTCTGGTTATGAACCTGTTTCACTGGTCACTTGAATTGAATAACTCAAGCAATTAGGTCTATAAATAATGTCAACTTGAATCTGATTACAAGAGTAGTGAAATGTGATCTATGAGAAAAATCTGTGTATCCAATTAAACAGCCTAATTGTATCCTAGTTGTTGTATACATTTAAATAATGAGCTTAATGTTTGAATAGTTGAATTTGGTCCACTGAATTTTTTGTACATTTAAAGGGATCCCAGGCTCCAAAAGCTTGAGTAGGAATATTGTTGATATCTTTATTTAATATTAGTATGCCATATTTGCTGTATATTCATACTGTTAATACATAAACTCCTGGGCAAAAAAAAATGGCGAAATATTTAGCTTTTAATGGACTTAATAACAAATCATTGGTCAGAAAATTAGCAAGAATTAAACAGATACAGTAGATAAAGGACTTGTCATGAACTGGAGGATGAGACAGATGCAAATGCAGGTGAGCAGTTTTAATGAGAAACAGGCAAACAATCCAAAAATGTCATAAAAACAGCCAAAGACAGGCAGAAGACAGCCAAAGACAGGCAGAGGTCAGGCGATTGGTAAACAGGACAAACTAGGTCAGGCAAAAAACACAGGAAACAGGAACAGAGGTGGGATTGAACCAGGAATAACAAACACAGTGATATACAAGGCCTTGTAATCTGAGCGTATATTTCATGAAGAGCCAAAAACTACATCCCAGTAGATATTTTTGGAAAATTTTGTACACCCTGAAACATATTAGTTTGAATTTTAATCATCATGATGATCAAATAATATTGTGATTTTACCTTTGCGTACAAGAAGACTATATAAGTGAAGGTCCCTGTTTCTAGCTTTTCCCAAAAAAGTTCACTGCAGCAAAAGTAAACGAGCAAATGGTGGCACAGGAGCTCTCAGGAGCGCGTTTGTTTAATTCTTGCTCATTTATCTGACTGAGGATTTGTTGGAAAGACCATTAAAAGCTTAATATTTGCCATTTTGGGCTTGGCTCAGGAGTGTAGTCTGACATTAGTAAGTATTTACTGAGTTGAAAGAATCAGTGGTATGTCATATTGCCCTGCAGTGAATATAATAAAACTGCACGTGTATTAAAGTACTATAGTATTGAGTACTGTAGGACCTTAGAGAAAGTCTTACAGTACTAAAGCTCTTCTGCAGTTTTATCAAACTGAACAGGTTCTACAAAAACAGTGTATAAACATTTAGTGACTGTTCCTACAACTGCCCTTAGGTTTTCTTGAAAAATGAGCTAAGTGCTTTTAATTCAGTGGTCTAACTACTTTAGGATTAGGGGATTGTGAGAATATTTAGCTGATCCTCTCACAGAATTGTTGTTTTACAGAAATAAATGCAACTGAATTTGAAACGTTCAGAGCGTCTGAGGTGACAGGGTGGTTATTCTTGAGTAAGACATCACCAGGAATTAACACTGTGGCCTTAGTATTATAAAGTTCAATGCATATTGGTTAAGAATGAATGCTAGATCAAACCTAATAAGACTAAGGTCATGATATGTTGTGGCCATGAGTTAGTATTTCAATGCTACAAGCTAAACTTTAGAATGATTACATTGTGGACACGAGAAGCAAAATGTGTGGCCAGGAACTGCATACCTTGGGGCCATGGCTTAATATGTCATACTCAATATGTGACCTTTAGTTAATTATTAGGCAGAAATGGATGAAAACATCTATTCAGTTTGATAAATCACTTTAGGTAATGCAGACTAGTGGGATATCCGTGTCGCAACTCCAGTGACTCCATTATGTCTTTACGCATGACAGCAAGATTGGAGTAATATTATTATTATCCATACGTTGATTCCTGCAGCCTAATTCTGTGGTCTAACTTTATTGATTTCTCTGTGTATCACTCATTTTCAAATACAATAGTTGTATTTTGTGGCCACAAGAATATATTATCTTGGTAATAACCACCACGTCACCTCAGTGACTCTGTAGAAAAGCTAAAAGTGGGAGTTCCTTTTAGTTAGGGTTAGAAGTAGGCAAAGCATTACTCTAAAATTAGACTTCCTGACCAAGATACAGACATTCACAGAGATAGTAAACCTAATGTGTGTGTGTGTGTGTGTGTGTGTGTGTGTTACCAGGTATCCCTGAATGATCCCATTGTGAGCCTCATGAGGCGGGGGCTCCCAGCTCAGTTGGGCCGTGTCATTGTGTTCAGCAGGCATTGTTATAGACACATCCTGAGGAGGAGCACTGGGAACTGGGAACATTCAATATAACCATTAAACTCTTTCACAACTACAAGTAAAATAAAACCAGAAAACTTTCTCCTGCATCAAACTTTTAAATATAGGAATCGATTTGTCTAAAGAACATAAATCACTTCTCAGTTCTCATTTTGTCCTGAGAGCTACTTTGAAATAAAGTGTTACTAAACTTTATATTTTATATTAAACGAAAAGTGAATTTAGTCCCTGGCACATTCCCTCCCTCTCTTAAGCTCTACTTGGACAGGATTCGTTTTCAGGACATATGTCTGTAAAGTAATTGTGACTGCGGATGTCTGTGATATTTATCGTCAATTTGCACAGGATAAGCGATTTCTGTGGAAATTACCGAGATGGCCGTGTCTTCATCGTTTACGTGCTGACGGCCCATCGCAGCATTTAATGAATACTTTAGATGATTTAAATTTTACAGTTTAATTGCATTAAAAACAAAAAACAAATAAGATGGGTCATTACCTCCTACGTAATAAAAAAAATTAGCGGATGAATCAGAAATATCAGTCTTTCAGTGTAGGTGGGACAACTAATCAGTTAATTATATAATGTAACACCATTCTTTATTACTAATATCTATAGACTTCATAATTTTTTCAAATATTTATAAATCCACAATAGTGTGCCATTAAACCCATTCTGAGAACCTACCAGTCTCTGGGACTCTCAGGTGCCTTGTGTTACTTTCTCTGCCATAAAGATTGCTCCCATAAGGCCGGACCTTAAACTCATATTTGTAGCCCCTCTTTAGGGGACCGATGTGGGCCTGGACTGCAGGATGGACCACTTTCTGTGCTGTCCAATCAGAACTGGCAGGCAGGAGAGAGCGGTACAGCACCTCAAAGCCATCCAGGTAGTGTAGTTGTTGAGATGATGACTGAAGCTAGCAAAGAGAGACAAAAGAGGACTTTCAAAATACACACATACAAATAAATCAGGTTTTAGAGTTCTCTTACTTACAGTTTAACAGTACGGACTCTCCTACAGTGTAATCAGTGACATAATGTACGAATTACCTTCCATGTGACTTGTGAGATGTTAGACGCAGTTCTCAGAACAGTGACATTCTCCAAACTGATGCGCAGAGCAGATAATTCTTTATGCAGGTCTTTCTGGCTGCTGCTAGCTGTACCTGGAGCAACAGTAGAGATACAGTGCTAAATATACTACCGCAATCTCAAGAATTTCAGAAAAACATATTATGCCATAACACACAGTATACAGAGTATACTCATGATATATAAACAAATTATCATAATATGTATAACCAGCAGTGGTATTGCACTGTTAATTATGGTTAATTTCATTTTAATTGCAAAGCCAATTGATGGATGTTAAGTTTTAATGTCATTAATGTGCTTTTTTAAGTATTACATCTGTTTTTCAGGTGCATCCTTTCAGTGCATTACCAAACCTCATAAGTACTGAATATTCAGATATCTATCCTGTGGCATGAATTTGGACCATATAGCCCCCATTTTACACACAGAACTTCAGAACTATCTAATTGTATAGGATGGTCAAATTCCAGTCAAACTGCATTCAAATTTAATTTACATAATTGTTTTACATACAAATGCATTTAAATCCTAATTGGCCTGTAATTATTCCGCCAGACAGAATGAACAATGAGCATTAGCAGTAGTGCTACACTAGCACATTAGCACATTCATATCACAAAAAACATAATTATATAATTATCAGTAAATTATATAATTATCATTATCAGAATTTCAGCTTTTGTTTCCTGACAGTTACATCTAGATGTGTTAAATCACTCTGAACCCACCCAATTTTCAGGGGATCAAAAATAATGGAACACGTGACTGACAGTGCTGACATGTGACAATACAACAATGTCCTAAAAAAAGATAGAAACCACTGGAGTACTAGCAAACTGGTTGGCCATGGAAAACAAGAGCAGTTGATGACAGAAACATTGTGAGAGCTGTGAAGGAAAACAGCCAGTCACAGTACCAACAACCTCCACAGGGCAGGGGTGGAGGAAACACAATCCACCATTCAGCAGAACGAATTCAGAAGTCTACAGAAACATTCTGTCTGTCCAGAGTAATGGAGAGTGTGGGAAAGAGGTGAAGAAGCGAGTGCAGGCAGGTTGGAATGGGTGGAGAAAGGTGTC